>CM077627.1:14328933-14365543 GCA_039566895.2 Turritopsis rubra
AGGATTTGAGCTCATCATCATTTTGTGTTCCAGTCTTGGAGAAATTTTCTCCAATAGCATACAACATCGTCATGGATATCCACTGGAACCACCCTGTCGCCAAACATGCTGGCATCGCTTCGTACAACAGAAAGTTCACATCATCGAGGGAAGACAAGTCGTCAAAGAGATTCGAGAATCCTGTGAGCATTGCAGGTATCTCATGAAGAGAACAGTCGACATCGCTAGGGGTCCTGTTCAGAACTGCAATCTTACCATCGCCCCAGCCTTCTTTTATTCGCAAGTTGATTTGTCTGGACCATACCGTTCCTACTCTCCATGGTTTCCCAAAGCGAGTTCTGTGCGACGAAGGGAGCCAACTCGTGAAAGGATTCAAGATGAAGATCAATTTTCGTGACATCCAATCGCAACTCATGGTGGAAGAACACGTCGAATTTGAAGTCTGCCCTGTTCAAGGTCACTACATGCATGGGAAGATTGAACGAAAAATCAGGGAGATTAACCAGTCAATCGAAACGTCTCTACAAAAGAATCGTCTCACACTGCTTCAATGGGAAACACCTGCATCAACAATCGCCAATTCCATCAATAATCTGCCATTGTCACTTGGAAACATCTCTGAAGATTTTGAAGTAATGGATCATCACGCCAAACAGACTCCTTCTTGGTCAAAATAATGCGAGTCCAGACGGTATCATGGTCACGTTTGAAAATCCTTCAAAAGTCTTGAAGGAGAATGAGAAAATCTAAAACTCCTGGTTCGAAACATGGCTTCTAGTGTACGTCCCAAGATTGATGACGCAGCAAAAATTGGTCAAGAGCGACACAATAAACGTTGGTGATGTTTTCATCTTTACGAGAATCGATTCGGTCATTTGCAAGTCCTACACATATATGAAGGTTGTCGAATTACAGTATGGAGAAGACGAATTACCTCGAAAGGCTAAGATTCGATATCGAAATCTGAATGAAGAAAAGTTTCGTGAAACGTTTCGTGCAGTTCTTGGCTTGCTCATAATCCATCATGTAGGAGAATCTGACGTAATGACAGAGTTGGGAATGATGGCCAAGGATGTTGACCTGGCTCATGATAAATGATTTCTCTTTTAGAAGAATTTCTGAAATGTTCTTATATAAAAAATAAAAATGTAAAATCATTTATAAAAAATTATATTTGTTCTTAAAAAAAATATTTATAATTATTTCCTTTCATTCAAACTGGTTTAGGGTAACTATCTTGTTTTCCACCTCTGCACATTTTGTTTTATTACTCTAGATAATTCATATGGTGTTAATATGAATGTAAAAGGATTATCCACACGCGAACTATGGCACATGCTCTTTTTCTGAGGCGTAGTCTTCCTAATGAACTTGATGCTACTAATGATGATTCAGTATGTTAGTTCAATTGATATTCTTAATCATACGTTGCTCCCACTTCCTGCTGTAGTGGATTCTAATGAAGCTACTTTTCATGATAACATTCTGATAATTTGATTGTTATTTGGATGATGATTCCCAAGGTGACGTTGATTATTCAGCTGACAATGGTTCTTACCAACCATCTTCGTTTACCACTACAATCAATTGTACTAATACCTCCTCTCCAAGGAAAAGATATTAAAAAAAAAAAAAAAAAAAAAAAAAAAAAAATGAACTTAAATAGTTCAAAAAAGAACTTTTAAAAGAACTTATATAGATATGAGAAAAGAACTTAATATTAGTAAATGTTAGTAACGATCTTACCAATTCGAATAATATCCTCACTTCAGCTTTGCCTCGTCATGCTGCCAGGGTTCCTGTGACATCACCTGCTTCTGTTTCTTCAGCCCCCGCCACTGTGTTCTGTGACGCTGTCTCCCACTATGGGGCTCCCCCATACAATATCACTGTTCCGACTGATGTGGCTCCTCACCAGATATAAGGGGTGGGTTTCATGATTCCCTTCCTCCTGTACCTAAACGTGTGTTACCCAAAGTTAAGGCCTCTGAATTCGTCAATTTGGATTTGTTTTTACCACCTCTGTATAAACATTCCTGTCTCTTCCTCTACAGTAACTGGTTCCTTCACTGATGTTGATGGTAATTATGATAAAAATATTAATAATCAGGATGGTACTCCTACTCTTTTGGTGTCTCACAGTGCTTTTAATAGGGCTAAGGTATCGGATCTGCCAACTTGGTGTCTTGTGCTTGGAGTAACTATTTGAGATGTTTAGTTGTTTTTTGTTTTTGTTTTTTTGTTGTTTTTTTTCCTCATTTAGTCGAACAGTTGGTCACTTACCCCTGTGAGGGGTGCCACGGTTGACTGTTAAGAAACCTTTGTCTTCTAATCATGGTTGTTTTTTGTTTTCTTTTTCTTTTTCACGATGTTTTACTTGTGGTGAGGTAGGGCATTGGTTCCCTCAATGTCTCAATTCTGATTCGTTTCGGAATGCCTCCCCACGTCGACCATTTTATCACGAATCACGTGATCAAAGGTCATTTTCTAGATCTTTCCAAAACTGTTGGCGATATAACAAAGGCATCCCATGTGCTTCCAAGTGCGCATTCTCTCATAGGTGCTTCATGTGTGGAAAGGAGCACTCCGCGTTTAAGTGTTCATTCAGGTCCCCTGGCTTCCGTACCTAATAATTATTTTCAGATTCTGTCCACAGTTAATACTCCTGTTAATGTGAAGTTATTGTCTTCCTATCTTTCTAATTATCATAATGATGTTTTTCGCAATTTTTTTTTTTTAATTTCTGGGTTTATGTTTGGGTTTCGGTTGGGCTTTTCAGTTAGCCCCTTAGTTTCTGCTGCCGGTAATAATAAGTCTTCATATGAACATCGGCCTAAGGTGGCTGCCGCGATTTTGAAGGAACTGAATAGAGGTCACACAGTAGGTCCGTTTCCTGTCATGCCTTTGCCTCATAAAAAAAAAAAAAAAAAAAAAAAAAACAACAACAACGAAAGGTTCCTCTGTTCATGATGGTATCAGTCGCGATAGTTATTCTGTTCATATTTGTCATTCGATGCCGCCGCTGTCTCTCTAATTAGGGAGTTGGGTCGTGGTTGCTCCATGTTCACACTAGACATACAACATGCTTTCAGAGTATGCCCTGTCCACCCCAAAGATTGGTACCTATTAGGTTACCAGTGGGACAATAGGTAATATTTGGATGTTGTATTGCCTTTTGGGGGTCACTTTTTATGGTGCAGATAAACGCAAAGGTGTTTGTGAAAAACTTATGGTTTTGTAAAAAGGAGTGTTTCAGAACTTGGGTGTCCCTTTGGCTCCAGATAAGTTTGTGGCTCCAGCTCAAGTCATCACTTCTTTGGGCATTGAAATTGATTCAGTTAGTTTTTCCATTCGCCTTCCTGAAGAAAACTTTGTGATCTCTTCACTACTCTTCGTAATTGGAACAATAGAAAGGAATGTACAAAGAGGGACTTATTATCTTTGATTGGTTCTTTATCCTTTGCCTGCAAGGTCGTAAAGTGTGGTCGTTTCTTTTTGCGACACATCATTGATTGGTCGTTAAAAAGTCGAAATTACATCATCATCTTACGATTTCTCTTGAAGCTCGCAAGGACATTGCTTGGTGGATTGATTTTTTTTTACCCACTTGGAACGGCATCGCCATCATTCCCACTTGTGTTATTAATTCGGATGAAATTCGTCTTTTTACAGATGCATCTGGTGTTGGTATAGGTGGGCTTTATTGCGATAAGTGGTTCTCCATACCTATCTAATTTACTACACAGTATTGTTCTTCTTTTTTGGAATAGTTACCACTTGTTGTTGCTGTTTTCTATTGGGGTCGACTGGTTCAAGCTTTACACCCCCAAGCTACAAACGTTCAAGTAAATATTACAAGTTCTGTGTCGGTTCTATTTTCCAAACCATGAATCATTATCTCGACAATGCTCTTGCACCTGGCACCAAGGCTGCATATCGGTGTGGTTTTAATCGGTATTACCAATTCTGAAGACAGATTACGGTTCCTGTCTTCCCTCTTGTAGCTGGTATTCTCTAGCCGTTTGTCACTTATTTATCACGCCATGTGAAATATCCCACTATTATAGTGTATTTGAGTGGTATTCAGTTTCATAGCATTATTTCTGGCTATCCTGAGCAGATTTCGTCAATGCCAAAATTGTCCTATGTGTTACGTGGTATACGTCGGACGGTTCCTCCACTTTCTCGTGTTTGTCTTCCCATTACAGTTTCTCATCTTAAGCGTCTGTTGTTTTTTATTATTAGATCTTTGGTTTCCTCTCACGATAAAGCTATGTGGTCTTTATTAATTCTACAGTTGCTTTCTTTGGTTTTTTGCGGGTTAGTGAATATACATGTTCATCTCCTCATTCTTTTAATGCCTCTCTACATCTTTCTCCTTCTCACATTTCTTTTTCCACTAACGCCAAAATTGCTTATGTTTTATTGAAGTCTTCTAAGACAGACCCCTTTAAATGTGGTTTCAACATACGTTTATGTTGTAATGGAGGTATATTTTGTCCTGTCCATACACTCAAGCGTTACCTCACTTTCCGCACACATCACCCAGGTCCTCTATTTATTCTTTCATCTGGTGTGTTTGTTACCTGCAAATATGTGTCGGCGTTTATTAACATTTCCTTATCTTACGATATAAAACTCAACACACATTGTTTCCGTATTGGTGGAGCAACTGCTGCTGCTGCATGTGGTGTACCAGATAGCGTCATAAAGATCATGGGCCGGTGGTCAAGTGACGCATATCAGAGATATATTCATCTTTCAGATAAAAAATTTGATTCTTGGTCCTCAGATATTATTCATTTCCAAGGTTCCTTTGAGTTGTGAGAGATATTGATATTATATCTGCTTGTAAGATTTATCTACCGTTCTCTTTAGTTGTGTGTCATCTGCAAATATAGGTCAAAATAGTGTTAATTCATTGTCTATTATTTTCTCTCCTATTAAGTTGGGGGAATTTGGGGGTGCTGGGCTTCCTTTGTCAGCCTTCTGTTATAGGGATTGAACATGTACGTTTCCAATGTTATTATTTTTGGCTTGTTACCTCTTCTTGTTTATTGGTAACATCATGTCATTTGCAGGGTGGGGGTTTCATCCTTTTTAATTGCTCAGCATCCTCACCCAAAAAATTTCCCAAACTTCTGTATTGTGTTTCAACAATGAATAGATTACTATACTTCATTTCTGTGTTTTGTTTTTGTCGGGAACACATTCAATTAAATGGTGCCAAACTGCAAGTTTGGCTCAGGTTAATTGAGGTGACCATTTTTAATTTCTTCTAACATTTTACTTTTTGTCCATTATGGTCACTGAGTTATTGATGTCTGCTTTGGTCAGGCTGGTTGCCTCATTTGTTCAGTTCCTCCTTTTGTATCAAATGCTTTGAACCATTACTTATTTGGCCTTGATTATCTTTCTATTTAAAAAACCTTGCAAGGACACAGGTTTCCTCATTCTGATTTTACACTGTTTGGACAACAATATAGCTTCCCCTTCCCGCCCACCCTATTGGTAGTCTGATATATTATTAATTTAATTTTTGTTGTTGTTTTCTTTTATGTACTCATTACAACTATGAATCGAGATTGATGTCACTTCATTGGAATTCAACAAATGATGGATCAACTTCACCCTATACTACTCCATTCCTATACCCGGTTTTTATGGACTTTCAGGTTGCTTTCGTTCCACGGTTTTTTCCTTGTGGGATATATTTGGCTCATATCCACAAGGTTTTTAATCCAGGGATGGAAGCAACTTTTGGTCGGGGTGCTGGGCTTCCTTTGTCAGCCTTCTGTTATAGGGATTGAACATGTACGTTTCCAATGTTATTATTTTTGGCTTGTTACCTCTTCTTGTTTATTGGTAACATCATGTCATTTGCAGGGTGGGGGTTTCATCCTTTTTAATTGCTCAGCATCCTCACCCAAAAAATTTCCCAAACTTCTGTATTGTGTTTCAACAATGAATAGATTACTATACTTCATTTCTGTGTTTTGTTTTTGTCGGGAACACATTCAATTAAGGAGCAATTATCTCCAATGTGTAAATAGGACTCTCATAGGTTTAATCTATGCTCTAATACTTTGGTCACTTGTATATTTTCAAATTTATTTCAACTATTTAATTATTTCATGATTTCATGTACATTCAAGCATTCATTTATTTCATGTTTAAGTTTGAATACTATCCTCAAAAGAATTTAAAGAAACGAAATTTTGTATTACGAACTCAGCCTCCGTGTGCAGCCATTACAAGAAGTGACAAACGTTTCTTGATTTGTGTCAAAATGAAAATGAAAATGTCCAATGGAACCCTAATAGTCAAGTAATTGGGTGAAAAAGTGATTTTAAATCTCAATAAATTAGCGTCTTCGTTTGTATTGCCTAAAAAATATGTTCATTATATAAAATATTCTGAGTGTAAAATTTGTAAATGATATGAAATATTGAAGAATAACAAAATCTTTCGTGGGACAAACTTTCTCGTGGGACAAAAGTTACGAAAATATCTTTGTCCAACGACAAAATTTTGTTGGATAAGCTACTTCCATTATCATTTGCTATTATAAAAGTGTTTATGCAAACCATGAATTGTAATCACAACTCTTTCCAACATCAATTGTTTTTTTTCCTTTTCCTTAAAGAAAGGTTGCAGCTACAAAATGACTTGAGTGTTTCGTGTGAAAGTTTTATAAAAGCTCAATTTGGTCTCGAAAGTTGAACCTCTTATGAACCCAATCTGATATTTATGAAAAAAACACTTTGTTTACATGTTTATTTCAACAGTATCCCTTATTGGGCAAAGCTTTGACGGAAAAAGGGAGAAAAGTTTCTGGAGGTGTTGAAAATTTAGTCGGTCAAATTTTTTTGGTTAAATGAAAATGCCAAATGGAACCCTTATAGTCAAGTAATTTGGTGAAAAAGTGATATTGAATCTCCATAAAATAGTGTCATCTTTTGTATTGCCTAAAAAAATGTTCTTTATAAAAAATTCTGAGTGGAAAAATACCTTATATTTGTGTTTTTGTAAAAATTATATGAAATTTGGAACAATGACAAAATTATTCGTGGGACAAACTTTTTTGTCGGACAAGAGTTACGAAAATATCATCAGGTAACGAAAATTTTGTCCAGGGACAAAGTTTTGTCGGTTAAGCTACTTTCATCATTATTTGCTACTAAAACTGTGTTTATGCAAACCATGAATTGTAACCACAACTTTTTCCAACATCAATTGTTTCAATCCATCATATGAAACACCAACTGCTGATACATCTGCTGTCGCATCCTTTATGAATTTCACAAAAGCACACATGTTTTTAAATTCATACCATATCGCTAATCCAACATATTTCAAAGCTTTGGAAACATCTAACAAGTGACAGCCATTCTTTTTTAGTGCGGTTACATAGTGTTCTATAACACGGTCTTCATACTCAATCAAAATTTCCAGATCCATTGAGTTATATAAAAGTGACATGACATCAATGAGACCAGATCCTAAAGATGTACATTGCCAATCAACCAACTTCACAGTGTTATCTTTTATCAAAATATTATCAGCTCTAAAATCACCATGAACAAGTGTTAAAGGAGATTCTTCTGTTAACAATTTAAAAGCCATGAAGAAATGTTCTTCCACAGAACAAAAATCGTTTTGAATAGTTTTAAGTTTAGAAGGTATGTCATACTCTGCAAACTCTTTGTAATCAACACTCAACAAATAATTGTAACATTCAAGCCACGTTTCAGCTGTGTCATGCGCTATTTCTCGTAACGCTCTATCATTGTAAGTAGCAAAATTATATTTATCAACACAGGTCGAAAACTCTGCATGATTTACAGTGTAGTACATGAACTGGAAATGTTCAGGTATAAATTGCAAACCTTTCTTCATCATAAATGAATCATGATTTCCTGTTATTATACCTTTTGTATCTTTCAGACGATCTGGGTTGTTATCATGATAGAATTCAAAATGGAACAAAGCTAAATCTCGTATGACAAGCATAACCTAAAGAAAGAACAATGCAAATAGTGCTGCAGTAATATTCAAATGATATCTTGATATCCACAGACACAGAATAACTGCAATAATGTACTATTTTTTTATTATTTTTTATAAACAAATAACATTGTGCCCCAAAATTGTTTTGCAAAAGAATGAAAATTGCCCGTTATTTTTCCTTTCAATCACCACAAATAGTTGATTCATCTCATTAAACCCCCCAGCAGAAAATTGTTAAAATCACATTTTTCCTCATCCCACTGCAGAGATTCCAGAAACCCCGTAGTGAGAAAATTGTATATACATGTGAAAACAATTTCTAATTGTGATCCGATATAATTCTGAACAAAAGATTCTATTACAGCATCCATAACATGGCATTTTTTTTTCCGCCACCATCTTATGTGACATGAATCGAAGCTTCAAAAATAGAAGATGCATGTCATTACACAGGCGGATCTAGGGCTTAAGCAATATGAAAGCCACGGGGGAGAGTTAGGTTATTTACAGTAGAAAAGAAAAATGTGCAAGTAATCTTAACACTTACGATTGAGAAAAGAAATTTCATAATGCTATACTCCTCCACTTTTTTGCCTAATGCTAGATCGGATGCTGAACAAACATCAATTGTTTATTATTTGGAGGAAAAACTGTTTATAAATTGTCTATAAATTTGCAATGGCTAAACTTTACCTGTTCCAAGGTCAAAGATGTCTGCACAATGTTTCCAACGCCTGCATTCACTTCAGAATTAGAAGAACAATCCTCCATCAGTAATATGAAATTTTGCATTTTATCAATCTTGGAGTAGTATATCGTAGGTAAAAATTCTTTTCCTTCAAAATACCTGTTCAACAAAACCTCCCTTTCATACAGTTTTCCATGCCGCATAATGTCACAAGTGGGTAATTTATTCAAATGGTTATCAGATGCATCAGAGCTTTGTTTAGAAATAATTGTGGAAGGAGATAAGCCTTCTGTGGTGACATCATAAATCATAAAGAGTTTGCGTACATTAGACATACCACCATGAGTCTTTGGTACTTTTGTTTCAACCTACAATAATTGTTTTTATATAACGTCTTACAATTATATGTTCTTAAAAACAGTATGGACACAGGTGTAAACCGCTAACATTGGTTAGAAGGTTAGAAGCAATAACTATACATTGAGGAAATCCAGGCAACTAGTTATATAGTCATACAGTACACTAAAAATATGAGCAGGAGAATACAATTAGAACTTGATTTATGGACAATTTTACATTTTATGATATCATTTTATTCTTGTCTGTAAGATACACTCATGGCCTAAAAAAATTGTAAACCTATTGGAATTAATTCATATTACCCTAAGGTTGTCAAAAATGTATAGGTTGTTCTTCTTATCTAGCGGAATTAAAAAAAAGGTGACAAGTGTGCCCATACTAAAACATGAAAAATTTGAATTCATTCCAAGCTTACTTCTGTTATTGTTTTGAAACCAGTCAAAACAGAATTCAGATACTCAACTGTGAGACCAGCAACATTTCTTGGAATGAAATCCATCAAAAATTTAGATTTGAATTTGTATTTGAAATTTGTATTGAGAGTTTTGATCTATAAAATAATAAAAAATAATTTAACTAGAAGGAAAAAATTAGCTAAAATTATATTCTAGCTATTTTTAAATACCTGACATGCTAAGAAATTGGTGGTCACATCTGTGAGAATCTAACTCACTGAGATTTCTGTGTGTTAAGCCCACTGGTGTGAACATAGTAACAGAAATAGTTCGTACAATCAAATTACCGACTGTAATGAACAGGTCAGGGTTCAAATCCTGGCCAAGTAATGCCAGCAACTATAACAGTGCAAATCAATCCACTCAGCTTAGCACTTAGCTTGAGAACAGGATTGATGTTTATGGGGGTTGTCTGATTGAGCAGTTAATAAAGCAGACTTGCAGGCCAAATGGGGGCTTTAATGCTCTAGGACCTCTTGCGAAGGACTCTCATTGGTAACAATTTAAACTGAACAGACTATCCTGGGGAAATATTATTAAATAAAAAATAATAATAACAAAGATCTAATGATGATCCGTTCATTACTATATCTAAAAATAGATAGTCACATTACAGTGTGTATAAGTTTATAATGTACAAAGAAGCATTTTATTCAATTTCTGACTTTCACAAATTCCATGAATACAACTTTGAAAAACACTTTCACTCCCCTTCTATAAACGGTAATGGTTGAATTAAGTATGAAAACAAATCTCATTCTTCCACATCTACAGGAGGACCAAATTGTTCCATAGTATCTGCAACTAAAGTGAGAAAATCCAAAAAGGAGTTTGATGCGACTCGAAGTGTTCGTGCTTCAGCTGCTTCCAATTTGACAAGTAGCTTATTTTTGTTAACAGTCATTATTTTTTTACAACCACCTCTTTTTGGTTCTTTATCAACACGCAATGTGTTATATGCTATTTCTGCATGTCTGTTACTTGGGAAAGGAACACAAATATCCATAATGAAATTATCAACACAGTCAGTTTCTTTCTGGGCCATTTTAAAACAGTTTATTTGTGAGAATATACACTATATACCTAGAAGATCCAATGAAATTAAATTCAAAGACAGAAAAACAACCCTTCCAAACAAAGGAAATCATTGGTAGACAAAAAAAGAGTATATACAACATACAGTATATACAGTTCCTTCAACCAAATTTATGTTGACAATAAAGATATCAATGTTCTTTCAGGGTCGTTGTGTTTTATAGTACTTATAGTGTGGCCTTAAGAAAATTTTTTCTTTCATTAAAAACATAAACACTATTTACCCGTCTATTGATGTTGCTCATTTTATGTATAAACAATATTTTTCCTGTCTCACCATTTACATCAAGAACATTTGGGATATTTAAAGTAACTTTTGAACAACATCTTTATTATAACAGTTATTAAGAAAAAATGAGCAACCTCATGAAAAAACCCTAGTGACATAAAGTCAGTTGCAAGTTTTTTTTTCACGCTTCTTGCCAGCCAAATATAAGCGAAGAAGACTGACTAGATGTAAATAACTTCTTATGGTGTGTGTTACCACTTTTCAGTCTAGTAGTTAATGCTTCACATATTTCTTCCTTTACTGTGCCAAAGAACAACACGAGCTAAGGGGAATTTTTCAAAACACGTTGGCAATCACTTCGGCAAATGCTGAGTGCCGATATGAATTAGAAAGGCCATAATCCAATGCAGTTTCGTCTATTTTAAGAGCTCTAAAGAAAAACTGAATAATAAATAATGAGAATTAACCGCCTTTCAGTTCCCTCCTCCTCCCCAACAAAGAGCCTTCTAAGACAATGGTCACTGGGTGTAAAAAGTCACATACCTTTCCTTCTTCTTCGTGTTGGTAATAATAGAAAATAGCAGCGGAGGATCGAGAAGCAATTTAACTGGAGTAAAAATTATGGACAAGAGTGTTTTCAAAAGGATAATTGCAATTTAATTGACAATTCTTTTTTAGAAAGTTCTCTCCTCCAAATTGGCTTACACCACTTCACCATGTTAATATAAATTACTGCTGCTAAGATTAATCCGCCACTGAATAATAGTTCTTGGAAAACACTAACCCCTTTCTTCAACTCTTATTATTATCCCAAGTTTTTAAAATTAACGACACATTAACATCTCTAGTCTCATTCCAAGGGAAGGTTTGCAGGGTGGAGATGAACATAATATATATGTGCCATGTGTGGTGTGAATGTGACGTGACTGTAGCTGTGGTGCAATTTTGCGTTCTTTGGTTATTTTGAGAAATTCTGATTCGTGTGCATTACTGTATTTCCATGTAAAATGTCACGCAATCTCTTCACTTTATGAATTTACGACAGATTTTTAGAAATATCTTAATTTTGATTGTATATAATTTTTTGAAAATCCATCTATCAATCCTTTCATAAATCGACTATCTATCGTCCTCCTATTGAAAACAAAATGTCTGGAGGTTTTGGATTCTTTGTTACAAACTAATATTAATGACCAGCCCCGCATTTTTATTGGCTAAAAGGTTTAATGTTGGTTGGCAGAGCCAAGCGTGCGCAGAACGATTTGGCCATGATAATATAGTTACAGTGCAGTCCCATAACTATTTCAGAGAACGCGGCTTTAAATCTAATGTGGGGGGTGGCCCAAAAAAGTAGTGGAAAAATGTCTCCATCATGATGATAACCATCTCCAAGTTGGGCAACAAAGAAAATTTTAAATTTTAAACCTCCTTAAACGCTCTATAACAGTACTTATTTCAAATTTTCAACAATATGAAAGGGATAAATATTGACCACCATGAAAGGACGTTAATTTCAAAACCTCTCCTCAGCAGAAAATTTTGTCTGTTTTGTGCCACAAAATGGGTTACAGTAGGGGCCGTTTTGTCAAAAATCCAGAAATGCCACTAATGTTTTACAATCAGTTCATCAAAGCATGTTATATTTCTTCTAGGAAAAGGTGAAGTTTACAACTAGTGGACGGAAAACTGTAAATTTTGTTCAATGTCACCCTTACACAGTATATTAATAAAGTTTTCCTTTATATTTAATAACTTTTATACGATTTTCAATTTTTTTAACGTCCATCTCCCTAATGTCCAAAGTACGTTTTCCAGACCAACTTCAAATTTTCACTGGCCCCTTAATTCCCCAACGCCCAAATTGTCAAAAATTGATGTATATGTATCCAGTATATAACAACCCAAAAGAAACTACCTATTGCAAAGGAATGAATTTTAATATGAAAACACAAAAATTTTGTGTAGTTTTTGTTTATTAAAATCTCTTGTAACAGCCCTCCCTTCAGCTTTGCCATTGTAAAAGCTCACAAGGTTTTGATTAACAACGGTAAATGTTTGCTGATACAGGCCTCCATGATCATTCTCACACAACATTGTCAAACATTTCACAGATCTCACATTCCTTTTATTCTCAATGATGGTGAAAATATCTTCTCTGATCAATATGTTGTGTTAAAAAGAAAGATTTTCTTATAATTTGTATCAACTTCTATGTTTCTGAGTTTCCCATTTACCTTTGATGAAAAAACCATCTGATATCTGAGCTAAATTGATTTCAATTTGCAGTAATATCTGCTTTATTTATGAAATCAAGATGGTACTCAAGGTCCAACATAATGATCGCAAATTCCTAAATGAGACTCCTCTTTGAAGATCATGATGCAAATTTAACATCGAAGAATTGCAATATGGATATATAATTATTTTAGTTTTAATGACAACTTCTATTTTCTATTTCTTGATGAAAACATACTTTAATAAAAGTAGTTGACGACAGCAAAGGTGGAGTCAATGAAAAACAACGAAGTGTCAACGCGTTTCGGGGGTCAACACCCATTTTCAAGATACAACTAAATATTTTACAATAAGATAATTATCAGCTAATTATTCGTTTGATTCATACTATATCTATTATCAAACATTGTAAAATATTTAGTTGTATCTTGAATATGGGTGTTGACACCCGAAACGCGTTGACACTTTGTTGTTTTTAATTGAAAACATACTTCATTAACTTTTGTTAATCAGATAGTAAAATCTCTCATTTCATATTGCTAACTTTATATACACAGAATATTACCTGTCTTCCCATTTTTAAATCAAGAACAGGCTACGTATTTAAGAAAAACAACTTAAAAAAGAGTAATGTTATATTTTGTTATGAAGTCTGCAAAATTTTGCCACCGTAAATTTATTCTGCTGCCGTTGCAGGAAGCTACAATGGCAAAATTCTTTATAATTTTAAATCTTTTGTATCAGTTTGTTTAGATACGCCATTGAATTGAACATGAAAATACATGTGGGCATGTAAAGTTTTTTTCGGGCTGTACTATTACAGTGTAATAATATTAATCAGTAGTGTAAAGTCAGGGAAAATATTTAGAACAACTTTGTTACAAGACATAACAAAAAATATTTTTTTTATTTTTTTACCAATAAAAAGTGGATGCATGATTAAATACTAACTAGTATCACATCAATGTGTAAACAACTTTTTATTAGTTCATTGCATTTTCATTTATGTGTTGCAATCCCACTCGTGCTCCTCTCGAAGGTTGACAAAAAAATTGAATACACAGAATAGTGCATCGAAAGTATACCATGTAGAGCTGGAAGGGTTGATAAAACTTAAATTTATTTTTGGTATTGCGTATGATGAAACATTAAGGAAATGTTGTCAATCAAAAATTTGCTTATGTCATTATGCCCAATTTTTTTGGGACCTGGGTTTAAAATGTGGAATCCCAAGTGACGACAATTATCCCCATTGGTTATCAAGATATTTGGCTTTAAATTTGGGTACTTTATGGGTATGCAATGTAATGCTTTCACACTGACGCCTTAAGACACAAGAATCCCTGTGTAAAACATTTTGAGTGCACTTATACCTTGTTCACTGACATTTATCTGTTATGCAACTGCATTTAGTTTGTTATTGTTGTTTGAAGAACTAAACAGATTCTTTATTTTTCAGACGATGGAATTTGAAAATTTGCAAATAGAGGTTCCTTTAGATGATGAATCAGAATCACAGTATTATGGCATAAAAGTATATGTATGTATTTTATGAAGTTGGATCGGGATTGCCCTCTGTCTTTGTTTCAAGGTTTATTATATATACATTTTTCATGATGACTAAATTTTTATTTTAGGAAAAGAAATATGAAAACAAATCCAAAAATTTTGTTGTTGGTTTCAATCCAAAATCTAAGGTAAACACATTGAAAAATCAAAGATATTCTCGGATTTGCTGGAGATGGAGTTTCTCTTTGATGGAGGTTTCATTGAATTTTAATACTGAATCGGAATATAATAAACAGCGAGGCAAATATCTTTAAAATTATTAATTCATCCAATGTTGTTATGGTGTTATGTTTTTTTTCTCCTTTCTTTAAATTTTTTATCGAGAATGAATTTTAATGAACTGTTCATGTTCATTTCTTTGAATGAAAAAGAATAATGTTTTTTTCTTGTGGGAAAACAAAAGAAATAGAAAACACTAAATTTATAAATAAAATTAAAGGAGAGAAACTAGATTTATTCTCTTAAAGTAACTATTTTTTAAGACACATTACAAGATGGTCGCTTATTTAAATTTTTTTGCATGCTTGAAAATTTTTTTGCATCACAGCACTGATATCTCTCTAGGAATTTGTTGAAAAGAAAGTAAATCGTGCCAAACGTTTTGGATTAAACCAAGAAGA
This sequence comes from Turritopsis rubra, assembly GCA_039566895.2. Classification (NCBI taxonomy): domain Eukaryota; kingdom Metazoa; phylum Cnidaria; class Hydrozoa; order Anthoathecata; family Oceaniidae; genus Turritopsis; species Turritopsis rubra. The sequence continues at coordinate 14,344,195 of CM077627.1, forward strand.
AGCAGTGGATGCGGATACAAAGACAGATCTTGATCTTTTCAAAGATATCAATTTACAGAAGTTACAGTAAGTAGTGTGTTTATAATTTCAATGTTGACATGATATTTTTGAGGTCAACACCTTTTAACTGTGGGGTACAGTATAGCCCAAAAAAACTTGACACACTTGCTAAGGAGTAAATTTTTAAGAGTAAGACTTTCGTGTAGAGTTTTGTCTGTTACGTGAAGTCATTATTAAAATCTTTTATGTTCAACGCAATTTGCTTAGACAGGTAATTAAACTGAACGTGAAAACACATGTTAAATAGATAAAAGATATAGTAACTTCTAAAGACACCGACTCTTCATGAAAGCGTATTATCTTACACAGACACATAAAGTTTCTTTTGAGCTCTGAGTGTGATGAATTCAACAGTCAATCAATAATACAATAGTAATCTTTTAATTTAGATGGCCGCTAGTCTCTGATGAAGCTTTTGCAGAAATACGTGCTGATGCAATTCTTTTAAATGGTGTCAATGAAATGAGCACAAAAGATGTTTTTGAATACTTCAAGCTATTTGGACCTGAGTCCTTAGAATGGATTGATGATTCTTCATGTATGCCTCTTGACCATTTTTATTTAAGTCATATATAATTACTTTGTGTCTAAAAAAATCCTATTTGGTTTTCACTCTACCTCTAGCCTCTCAAAAAGGCCTCAACAGAAAATTTTACTATTGTACTACTAGTTGTAGACCTGAACTAAAATGAGTATTGGGAATATTTGTTACAAACCCTGAGCTATTTTTACCTCAGCTATTTTTACCTCGTGACTTATGGCCAATGTGGACCAATCCACAAATTGATTATGTAATGTAAACACGAAAACTGGTTGGAAAAATAAGAACGTTTTTGTACTGAGCTGCTATCAGGCTAATATTAAAAGATTTTTTAAAAGATCACATTTTCATTTTGAGATTAGATATATCCAATGGAAAAAAATTTTGATGTTCTATGCAAAAAGTAATCTTGATTACACACCCTGCCGTTTATTTAAAAGTCAAACTTTTATCTTGGGTGTTTATTAAAAATATTTTGCTCAAGTATATATTTGTTTTCAATAAAAATTGAAGATTTCCAACTTTGAATTTTTTTGTTTTGGCAGTGAGCTTATATTTATATATGATCTTTTCTTTCAATTTCAAAGATTAGTATTTTGTTTTCTTATAAACTAGAAAGTTTTGATAGCTTTAACCTTTTTTTTTCATGAAAATAAAACCAGTGCAAAATATAAATTTTATCTTTGTCAAGTGTCTTTGTTCTCAAAAGTTGTTTATGTACGAAAGCACTGAGATATTTTCTTCTTAAATTTTTAGTTTTGTCATATCCATCATCATGCAGAAGCATATGTAAATTAAAATGCTATGTTATTGTGAATTTCTTGTAGTAAGACGAAAGTATAGGGGATAGTAATAGTTACGTTTTAAACAGAACCTACCTTAGTAATACGAATTCAAGATGAATTCTCGTGCAGATAATGCAAAAATTAAATAAAAATTGAAAAAAATCCTTGACATGTGTGATGGAAATTATATTTGAGACTAACATAATTATTTGTAGGTGAGTCAAAATATTGTGATTGACAGGAAAAGGATGAAATATTTATATTTTACAGTTAAAGTTATTTTAGGTCAATTCAATAGGCTTATTCTAGAGACAGCCTTATTTTGCAAAGAATATAGACAACATAGCAAAAAATCAGCAAATAAAACGAGAAAAAGTAACAAAAAATTTGGAAAAAACATAAATTCAGATTTTCTATAGTGTTTAACTTTTACCCCCGCCTAGCTTGAAAACGTTTTATCCTTTAAGTATTGAAGGACTGAATAATTTTCTTCCCACGCTTTCGACCTGCTAAAGGTATACCGTTGATTGTAATGTCATTAGCATTAAAGCAGGGTGAAATATGTTGTTCCTGTAAATATAAGCTTGGAGAAAATATGTTCTAGGTAATGTTGTTTGGGATGATGAGGAATCAGTGCAACGAGCTTTAGATGGCATGAGCAAAACATATGGAATGTTAAAGAAACATCAAGGTACTTATAGTTCTCTCTTATTTTCAAGTACTATTTTCTTTGTCTTTGATTTTCATTGGATGTTTCTCTGAATTGTTAAATTCTCCTTTCTTCTTCAGAAACTGTTGGGAAAGGTATTAATGATACCAGTGCTCTATTAAACATTATTGTGAAAGAAGAAATTGACGAAGACACACCCATCAATGAAAATGAAATTGAAGTTGACAATGATATTTATCCTAAGGATGTTTGGCGAATTGGAGTTCCATTTAAAACATTTCAATTATTTTTACGCCCAGCCACAATCAGTAAGTATGTTGTTGTTGATTTAAAAACATAAATAAATGCTTGCCTATGGTTAGTTGTTTATCTGTTTACAGATGTATAAAAATGTGTTCTTAGTGTGTTATCTGGCATACATGTATTATATTAATACAAGCTGCCTAGGTAAAATAATTTTACCGATTCATTTCCCAGTACGTTGCGGTCCACCCGGGCATTGTTTAGAAAAAGAACATATGAATTAAAAAAACCCTCTATATATCAGCTACTACTTCAGACACAGACTACATCTGCATCATAAAGACTAACCTTAATAATAAAACTGATGCAAAAATATAGTCAAACCTCTTCTTTTGTCTATGTCTTTTACATTCTTATAAAGTTACTTTTTACAACTTTTAACTAATATAAATTTACCATACATTTTTTACTATCTTTTCTTTTTTATTATTACTTCGACAACAAACGGAAATTTAAACATTTGACGCAATGCAATGGTTTTCCCCTATACTAATATGGATACAGATAAAAAACCGTTGCCACATTTTTGTCTATTAAACAAATCTCATGTATTTTCGTTTTAACACTTAGGACTCTTGATCAGGGTTAAAACTCCTATCGTATTAATATATATATTTTAGTGGATAAAAAGCTTCCTGATGCTGCAAAAAGGAGCGCATACTATTTAAAGTATGGGAAAAATGCTAACACTACGAACAGTAGTAAAGGAATTGTTTCTAAGTCCAGGTAAGTTACGCAGCAATGTTGAAAGAAAGGGTTAAAACGTAATTTAGTTGGTAAATTATTTAGCAATACCATTATTCTAATTGACATCAGTGGTTGTAAATCACATTTTCAAATCACTTTTCTAAATGTTTTGTTTTTATAATTAATTTCTTTGAAAATGTTATTCAGATGTAACCATTGATATATACTTCTCATTATACTGACAGAAAACGCAAAATTGACCAAATGAAAAAGACTGCACATGAAAGATATCGTAACAAAGAACCTGATGTAAAAATTTGTGATTTGGACGATCTAAAGAGAGAAGGTAGAACTGATCCTCCATACGTCTTACATTAATTAATTGTCATTTGAATTTCCCTGCAAGCGGTTTGAAAAACAATTTAATTTCATTTTAGGATTAGTTCATAAGATGGAAGTGGACAATGATGATGAACCAGCGATTAAACGTTTGAATACAAATTGTGTCCATGGAAACTCAATGACAATGATTGCTGATCGAGTTGAGTTAGGAGACCGATTTGACCATCAGCTCGGTCTTAAAACTGTTCACGATAGACTTGGTGTGTTGCTTTGTAATTCTTCAATCTATCCTTTATTGTTATTTTCATTTTTTGTTCCTGAATGTCATGATTATCTATACATTTTTTATTTTAGGATCACCCAATATGTTCAACGATACTAATAGACACAGTATAAGTGTTCATGATCGACTAGGAGGAAGGGTAACGGACCATATGAGTAAGCAAAATAAAAGAGGAGATGCCCGCCATGACATCCAATCGTCAAAAGCTCGACACAAGAAAGTTCATGAAAGCAATGATTATGGTTATGAAGATGATGATGGAATATACCATGATATCTATCAAGCAGATCATGTTAAAACAGAAGATCATAACGGAAGTATTGATGAAAATGATAGCGACGAAGAACACAACTTTCAACGTTTAAAAAACAGTGATCGATACAGTAGAACTACCAACGATAGAAACTTAAACAAGACTTCCAATCCCCGCAGTAATTCCACCCCTGATCTACGAAATAAGTTAAAGGGAAGATCTAGGAGCGGAGCTGAAAGAAAAGGTCAACATAATTCAGAGAAAGTTAATTTATGCATTGAAATAAAGCAAGAAATTGATGAGGATATGGAAGATGAAGATTTTGAATTCTAAGAGTTTGTTTTTTCCATTAGAAATCATTTTATTGCCATAAACCCGAAACTCCACCAGGCGGAAAATGTAGTGGTGGGCGATTTTTATCACTGAGTGAAAAGTAGAAATGGTTTCAAATGGCCATGACTTCAATAACATTAGTTGCTGGGCATGTGTTGAGGCAGAAAAAATTGCCCATTGCAACATTTTCCACCTGGCGGAGATTCAGTGTAACAGTGGATGTATTTAGTGTTTGTCATGAAATAATCCTTATGGACAGCAGAAGGATGGTATCTGACAATTTTATAAAATACATAGATTTTACTTTCAATAGTGTTGTTTTTATGCAAAACAAAAAAGTGAAATTAACTGATCATCCCTAAAGTACTAAGGTGACAGATTCCTTTATACTTAGGGGACGTGCACAAAATATTTGCGCATGTCTTTTTAAATGATTTTAAATTAGCTTATAAATTGTCATAATAACAAATATGGACTAAAATGATGTCATAAAAATGTGCTTTCTATTTGCAAAGTCTGCTATTAAAGATTAATTTAATCCTAATTTATTCACATTTTTGTGAAGCTAGGCATAAAATGTAATTCACTTGGAATTTTAAAGAGACATTAAAGTTTATCTATATTTAACTGATGATCTTTTGTACAATCTAACTGATTTGAAATATCGAAATGATAAAAGTCGGTCTGCTGTTAAATCAACTGCAACTATCTTTAAGTTGTAAAGGGCTTTTACTATGAGATTAATAACATCAAAATAATATAGTGTTTGAAAAAAACCTTTGGAAAAGGCTGAAGGTGGGTTTTAAAAATTTGGAATAAAAGCCATTACCAAAACTTGTTGCTTCGTTTATGTTCCAACAACAACTGACAGTACATACTTTAGTTATTTTTGAATAATCTTTGTTCCATTAACATTCAATGAATTCTGTCTTTGATATGGTAAATATTTGTCTTTGCATAACTTTGTTTAACACTGTTCCCTTACTTTTTAGACTAACAAATTAATACTAACAGAAGATTATGTTACTGATTTATAAGAGTTTGTTATTTTGTGAGTTTACATGCAATTTCATCTCAGTAGTTGACTCTTACGTGATGAAGGTTTGATAAATAGCTATTCAACAGTGTTTCATTTTATAAACCTTGTCTGGTTAATTCAAATTTCATGGGTAAAAAATTTTCAAAATCCTTAACTTGTTTTGGTCAGAAGCACAAAAGTAACGATGAACAGTTTACGGTGAATACTGTGAATGAACTCGATCGAAATAGCCCAACACTTCACTTTGATGCTGATAATGACGCGCCTGATGGCAGGAATGATGACACATCTCTTGAAATGGTTTTCAATGACAGCAAATACGTCACCGATCAATCTGCAGATGTTGAAAGTGATGGTGTTGAGTTGAGTACGCCAACAATCAAGAAAGAAATGTTCCACTTTAGTTCAACAGGAGTAGCAAACACATCATCTCGAAAAAATAATCCTATGTTTTGGAAATTTCTCACTTTGCCATCTAAACGATCTAAAAAACAGAATCACTGGAGAAACACTATTGATTTTGGTATGGTACTGTCTATGCAACAGAATAGTTTCAATGAGATCACCATATCTAATGAACATCTCTCTCAATCTACTGGTAACATACGTTCACAGGAAACATGGCCTTCTCATTTTAAGCAGAGCATATTCATGCCTAATTATCCTGTCGATCACAAAGTTATCTCTTCTTATAAAGTAAGTAACAACGATTTTGTGAGATGCATGCCCATAGACGTATTCAGGGTCAGTCAAAAAAAGTGGAGGAGTCCAACGTTATGATATTTCTTTTCAGTCTTAAGTGTCGATTAGGTTACTTGCACGTTTTTCTTTTCTACTTTAAATGATTAAACTCTCCTCCACAGTTTTTAAATGTGGACTGCTTACTAGTTTTTAATGACTTCGAGGAATTTGTGTGGAATTTGTCACTCAGTTTACAAATGCCTGTATTTCATTTTAGATCAAAGAAAAGCTTGGTTATGGAGCTTACAGTGAGGTAAAAGCATTTTTTTAGAACATTAAAATATAAGTATTTCTTTGAAATTGAAATAATTATAATAATGATATATCTATTGGAACAATAGATTTTCTATCGGCTAAGCCAAAAATTCTCACGGATATGGATGTTTTTGTTAGGTTTTCAGGGTTCACGATAAAAAGATTGAGACATCATCGTATGCTTTGAAGGTTTGTTTTCTTGTCTCGTTTCGATGGTGTAAGAGAATGTTCACAGTTGCCTGTACATGTACAAAAGTGTTTAACTGTTATCTTTCTCTTCAGAAGCTTTCCAAATCTCAAATTGTACGCGAAGGCATGTTGAAGCAAGCTCAAGATGAAATTAGCGTTTTGGTAAGCGATTGATACTCTTTCCTCCTCGTTCATCTTCTTTGTTGGTGAATTGATTTTATCAACATCTCTATTTCAGTTAAAGCTTGGACACCATCCTTACATCCTGAGTTTGGTGATGTGTTGGCAATCCAAAGGTTATCTATACCAATGTAAGTCGAAGTAATTTTTGGTAGTAAAGTTAACGTACATTTCCCTCTCCCAGAAACTAGAATTTGAAGCCGGAAGCCTTACGACGGCGGGTGGGAACCAGCCCTCAAAAATCCTTTAAGACATAATACGAAGGTGAGTTTCGATACGGCGGTATTCGATTGCAAACTCAAAATTACGAACGCATGGGTATAAAACTGGAACTGAGTCATGTGACATTCTTACGTGCGTTCAAAATTTCTGTTTAGTGTTCCCTCTTCTTCGTAATGGAGATTTATTTACATTGTGGACAAAAGAAAAAACCTTCCCAATGACCTGTGTCAAACACACTGCCGCGGAGATTGCCGTTGCACTTGGTAAGTATCACGTGATCCATTTCTTGATTTATCTATCTGATATATCCAAATAGAAATTAGAAGACGCATGTTGAAGGTGGAAGTAGCTCAAATGGAGGTAAAAAGTAGCTAAAATGGAGGTTAAAAGTAGCTAAAATGGAGGTAAAAAGTAGCTAAAATGGAGGTTAAAAGTAGCTAAAAATGAATGAACTTGAAATCCCAAAACTATATTTAAAAGATCACTGAATGAATAAATCCTGTAAATATTGTGATTAAACTTTATCCATTCAAGTTTGTTGCTCTGCTTTTTTATTTCTTCTGTTTTTTTTTTAGACTTCATCCACTGTAAGAAAATCATCTATCGAGATTTAAAAGTGAGTTTGTTGTTCGTAAATGATTTGTTTTCCCGTTATTTTAGCTACCTTGAACAGGAGAAGAAGGTGTATCTTGGAAAAGTCAATTGTTTGCTCATATACGCTTTTGATTTGATGAGCGACATAACATATTTGATATGATTTAAAACCGATTTCTGCTTGAAATATAGGCTTGAAATACAGGCTTTTTTTTCTCTCCAATTGTAAATACAGTTGATTGACATGTATGATTTATCTCAAGATATACTCTGTTACAGCAACGTTAGATGTTTGCTTATAACTATCATTATGTAATTTAATCAAAGGGGTTCAAGGTGCGTCAAACAGCCATGGGGAGTGTCTGTCGTACTCCTCCACATTGATAACTTTACACTTATCCGCTCATTTTGACGTACTGCTCTATCCGTCTTTACCAGAGATTCATATATAACGGGCATGAGGAAGTGCACGTCATCCAATGAATCATCTCCAAATAGTTTAATATGGAATGTATATGGTTTTGTTGAAGAATGATGTCGCGGTAGTGGCATGCTTGCTATGTTAAAAATCCACATCGTTTATTTTCTTATTTCAGATGGAAAATATCTTAATATGCAACACAGGTAAATACATTCTTCACAAACTCTTATAACGTTTGAGTACAGATTTTGATAGTGTTCGATTCGTAAATACATCATTGTTTCTTCGTAGGACATATTCTTCTTTCTGATTTTGGTCTTTCAAAGCATGTGGCAGGATTACAGAGGACGGCAACTATCTGTGGCACATTACCTTATATGGGTAGGGTTGGTTTTTCTTTCCTATTTTTTTCACAATGCAAAATGGAATGTTAGCCATCAGAATAATGCAGATAAACTGACCTGAATTATATTGTTGTTGTTAAAAATCGCTCGCCATATAGCTTTTTTGTTAATGTCTTACTTTTATTTTTGATGAAGCGCCAGAAGTTGCATCGGGTAATGGATACTCATACGAATGCGATTGGTGGTCACTTGGAATTATAATAGTTGCCATGGTAACTGGAAAGGTAAAAAAATACATAATACAGTTGGTACAGAAATCATGACTTTCGAAAGGTGATGTAATGAACCAAACTCAATAAGGATTCCACCAGAACACTACAGTGCCAGAACTACCCAAGAATTTGATATCATAAAAGTTGATGACAATATCATACTTCTATTTACCCAGTCCTTCTATAAAAATATAAAAATCATTATACCTCCATATTTTTTGCATAGTTTCCATTCGAGACAACAGTGGATCACAAAGAGATGTTACAAGAAATAAAAACGAAAATATTTGATTTACCGAAGATGGCTGACAATATTCAAATCAAAGACGTCATACGAAAGGTGGACTGCTTTTTATTTCTCTAGTATATTTTTGATGAGTCATCAGATTTTCATTCACAAGAGAGAGAACCTCGAATTAAAGGTTTTTTTAGGTCGTATCACATAACGCCCTTCATTCATACAGCGCCCCTCAATCATATAACGTTGAATTATTTAGCTTTTGAATTTCCGACCATGGCATCGATTTTCAACACTGCAAGAAGTAAGCGAACTTCGGCTCTTTGCTGGAACCAACCTTGATGACGTCATTCACAAAACGGTAAGACGGTGGTTCAAAATAATCCCCTTTTTTTGAATAGACCTTTTCCATAAATTCCGTCATTTTTGTTCTTATGCATAGTATAGTGTTCATAAAGTTTCATGGCTCACAAGAGACACTACGTCGTTTTATCATGAAAAGAACGTCATTATTCTGATGGGCTGTACAGAACAAAAGTGACATAATTTATGTCTAGCAATTCGAATGTAAATTTTCCACTACCTTCTCTGTCGTAATTCAATTCTGTTTGGTTTATTTTAGGAAGGTCCTTTGATAGATTACATTTGAGTGAAAATATTCTGATGGACAGTTTATCATTAATGATGTTTGTCGTATAACTGTGTGTCATAATGAAGTAAAAACCGTCTTTAAATCGTCGTCAGGTATGATATCAGAGCAAGTGACGACGCCGCCGTTGATTTTGTTCCGACACTTGACGTTTATTATGACGTATATTTTTAGATTTGGAACCGTCACAAAGATGACCGATAGAATTTGAAGATTTTTTTATCACAGATGTATTGATTATGGAGAAGTACAAGAAAATTATTCAAGTAAGTGGAAGTGTTTTCGTGATGTTTACAGCATATCCTGGTTATTTGATGATCAAAATGTAAGATACCTTATCGGACAAAATTTCATCGGACAAAATTTTCGTTGGACAAATGTTTTCGTCGGACAAAATTTTTATCAAATTAAACTAAAACCATTCGATTTTTTTTTTTTCAATTTACCCATCAAAATTACTTACCCTGCAGTGATTAAGGGGTGTATAGCTCATTTGGTAAGACGCTGTGCTTGTAATACTAGGGTGATAACTGATAGTGGTTCAAATCCCGGCACTGAATGAATGTAATGAATGAATGTAATGAAATACTTCTAATGTACACTTTCGTAATGATTAGTTCATGATATGAAAGATGATTGAGGATAATCATGACTGAATGTGCTTATACTATCAAATAAATCAAGACCACAATCAGTTATCAGTATGCTAGGTGCTAGTTCGTGCCTTAAAATCTAGGGTATGCATTCCCGATGGAGGCCCACATCAGCTAGATTCTGAAGCCGCTCTCAGAGCAACCAGCCTCGATAAAATAAATTTAAAAAAACCAATTGTTTCGTTCGTGGTTTGTTTTTCTTAATGTAAACGCTTGTGTGTGTTATAAGCCTCGTTGTGAGGAGTTTCCGTATCAACGTTCATATTTCTTTAGTATACTGATTTCTCACATGCTGATGGAACCCATCGATAACAAGTGTGTTGTTGGTGACAAGACATGATCATTCATTGTGACTCATTCATTGGATCAAAAAACAGTGAAGAAAATGATCTGTTCCATCAGGATTGACGTGTTTTTTTGTTTTAAAAATGTTTCCTGTTGAACTGACGAAATTTACTGCAAACATTATCTCTGAGATGAAATTGAAGATATGTGCAGAAATTTATTTTTACTATAAAATATGTAATATATATACAACACTTTTTTATTGCAAAAATTAAAGAATCAAATTATAACATTTTATACCCAACCTCAAGCCAAATAAATTGAGTTTGCTGCTTATCTTCATCGTTTTTGCTCGTCCCACTACTAAACAACTAAAAATAATTATTCCGTCAGTTTAAGAGCAGCATTCAACACTATTCCATGCATTTTGCACTCGCTCCTTTTCTCTGTGGCCAGAATCAGATTTGTCATAAAAACACGGAAAATGTATAAACGACGAACTTATCATATTCTCGCTTGGCCGTACTGAAAATAAGCGATGAATGTATTCGCTTAAGTGGGAAAGTTAAAATTTTCTGAATGTTATTCTTGTGTATCTCTCATGGAAATTTGATAGTTTTCCGTTTCTCTTCGTCGAAGGTATTCAATGAACGCATAAAGTGAAAACCCAATCACCAGTACAACCATCAGAATGATAAGTTTTGCATCCACGCATATGTAATGACCGTATGCAAACGAAATCACGAATCCAAGTGATTCCCAAAGTTTGTAGTTGGAAAATGCTGCTTCTTGATTGGTTGGAAATAAAACGCCGTAAAATGCTGAAAGACAAGGTGATGTGGATATACGCTTTTTATTTAAGCATACGCCCTTGATACGCCCCTTGATTAGCATCAAAGACTTAAACTCATTAAAATGATAAGCTTTAAATCAGAAAGACTTTAAATCAACATCAATGAGATGGGATGACTTGCAAAAACTTGTCGTTCGAACGTTAAAATGACATAGCTTGCTTGGTGGGAATTTACTTTCCAGAGAGACTTACCATTAATTTGTGTCTGCCACACTGCATCTGAAAAGCCCCATAACCCTGCGCCAATATAAAACACATACAAGGTATCTGCTCGTGGTTTCCAAAGATAGAAGAGGATTAATACACTCATATTGATTAACGCTCCCATAAAAATCATGAGTGGCCTTCCTGTACACCATTCAACAATTTTACCAAGAAATAAGGAGAAGAACGCATCAACAACGCCAAAGCAAATCATGATTAAACCAACTTTTTCGATCCCAATAGAACAAGTGATAAATGCCTAGGCGAAATAGTTATGATGTCATAGACAGTTCATGCAAGGAAAAATGACCTCCTTTAAGGTTTTTTTCTTTTACATTCTCAACAAAAATATGATTCTTAAGGTTTAATGCATCCTTTTATAAATAAGGGTATTGGATGAAATATGTCAAACAAATCCGAAGGAGTGCGATTGAGCCTTAATCGTAACTTTTCTGTTGAGTTCTAATAAACTCTGATTACCGTTAGATCCACCTTTGGTTGGGTGAAGCAGAGATATGTAAAAAAAGAAAGATAAACAACTCGTTTGAACTTGATTGACAGCTTATTGTTAATCCTTTTGTTTCGCGCCTCTATTCAACGCTATCCGTGTCCCCAGATCCAGACTCTTTTTTTTCGCGAATAATTAAATTCGGAAAAATTAAAACTTTACGAGTGTTACCGACAATTTATGTTGTCTTTGATTTGTCTTTCCTGAATATCTCCTGAGAGATTTCGATATTTTTCAGACGAATCTTAATCTCACACATATGCTTTAAATTTTTCTTAAAGTTTGTAGAAAATGTCAACATTTTAGAGAAAGAAGTAAAGAATAAGTTGTATGCTAATAAATTTGTCGTAAAACGAAGTCTCTGTCAGTAAAATCAATTTTTCAAGAAAACTACTGAAGTCTGATGTAAGTCTGGCTAATAACACGTAAGTTATGATTTTATTTACGAGATTATTTGATTAAGATTTTCCAACATTCGTTTTGAAACGAGATATTTTGAGGTAAAATAGATCTAAAACTCGGTATTATAAATGAAATATTTGTCATAATTAATATACTCGTCGGTAGTGTTGATATTTAGATTCAAGATGGCTAACACATACCACGCTTTTCTCTTGTTTTCCCTATAGAATGGATGTTCATATAAATATGCTGGAGAAAATGTGTAGAGTATGTGGGAAGATAATAAAGATTAGTAAAGGTTATTTAAACCCAAAAAAAGCTTGTCAATATTTGGATGTGCTGACGAAGTTTGGTGTCTTGGAACAGGAAGATCCTCAGGTAAAATCTGCCTGTGTCTTATTTTTATTCACATGAATGAAGCTTGAATTTGTTATGGCTTTTAGGTTTTAAAGTGTTTTGTTACATTTTGTTCATTACTGTCTCTACTAACCTATGGCTTTCACCACCTCTTTTTGATATGAATTCTCCTAATTTGATATCCTATTATTTGTTGAGACAAGACTTACTTGCAAATCTAGCCATTTTGTTTTGATTTTTTTTAATGGGAATATTTTCTATCATCTAGATCTATCCTGCTAATCTTTGTATAACATGCAAGAGAAAATTGGAAAAAATACATCAAGGAGATACAAAAGTATCACAGAAGTAGTTGTTGCTGTTGTAGCCATCTTAAAACGCGAGTGACATTCGGTGAACGAGAACTTATATGAAAAATTAAAATATGCGAAACTAGAAAAAATTATAAAAATTATCCAATGAGTATTCGCATAATTTTAATTTTCAACCAATGAAAATTTAGAATTTTAACAATTACAAGTAATTATATATTTAAATTATTCGCGCAAAACAATACTCACACCAGTAAAAGGGACACGGATAGCTTTTGCGAGAAACAACGAAGTTGTTTATCTTTCTTTTTTTACATATCTCTGGGTGAAGTATTGTTCACTCAACATAAAAGCACCTAGAAGTATGAAAAAATGATCTTGATTTATTTACCCTGGTAAAGTCACCGAACACAAACCCTTGTTCCATTCCACTAAACATGGTAATAGGGATCAACAACGCCATCTTGGTGTTCTTGACATGCTTCAAGGTGACGATAAATAAATCACACACACCTCTTTTATTCGTGTCTCCAATGATTTTTTGCTTATCTAGCAACAGAAATACTGTCAACATGCCGAGAATTCCAAATCCTGAAAATACAGCGAATGAGATCTAATATTCGAAAACAGGTGACAGAAAAAGACCAATCATAATGAGTTATCAAACTAAGTTACCCAGATAAATTCCCATCAGTGTACGGACTGTGTCTTTGCTCGTCTTTTGGTTATTTGGAGAGATAACAGTTGAAGGACAAAAGTTTGCACCACATATTAAGCCAACATCTTCAGTTGAATTGGATAGTGAACCTGTATCAATCAAGCGATACGAAATGAACAATCAAGCAATACGAAAACTGTTTCGATGCATAAGTCAAAACAGACATGTATTTTCACTGGATACTGCAGCTTTTCACGACAGTGTAGGAGTATAAGGTTTTTAACTACAGTTAAACCTATTGTAGTTTGAACCTGCAATTCCAATTCTCCCTAATTCCAACTAATTTCAAAGTCCTGTGATTTCTATGTAAATGAAAATACATAAATCGAACCATTTGCGCGGTCCCTGGGATGAGTCATGACAAAGACTGAAAAACATGGTGTAGGTAGGAGTCGCGCTCAACCCTACCACCCGGTAGCAGCGAAAGGAAAGATTGCCTCCGAGCACGGTCGGGTAACTTACTAACTTAGTACTGGGATGTTCGTACTAAAGAGAGTCATCCGTATCAGTGAAAATAAAAGGGTGAACAGCACAGGTTCATCCTTTTCCAGATCAGATAACAGATGTACAATTCATCACATACCTGATGGTTTTAATATTTGCGACGAGATAAGGTTTCCCCAAATTTGTCCAGACTGGAATATGAGGAAAAACAAGCCAAAAAAATTCGTGATGACATTATCTTCATTCTGGTTGGTAACTCTTCCATATTTGATTCCTGTTGTCGTGACGTATGAACATTTTGCAGACCAGAGTGGTGCACCACAAAATCCTATCAGAAGAAAGAAGAAGAAATGGATTGTTTTGGTTGTTTCAAATTGTTAAAAGGAGAAAGAAGATTTTTGAAAGAGGGAAAATATACCAGTCGTACCCACGGCCTGTTGACAAAAAAATGATGGTCTGTTCATCAAATAAGCAAGAAAACATGGGTACAAGGTTGGTTCGCCTTGATGTCCTGTTTTTTATTTTGATACGTTAAACTGTTAACCTGGAGAAACCCTGAGAACGAGGTTGTTAAACTCTCTCTCTCTCTCTTCATAGGAATGCTGCCAATTTTCACCCTTTTACATTGCAGAACCTGAATCGGGAAACAATCGGATGTTCAATGTCTTTAACATCCATTCGTAACAGTTGGTTCTTTTGCCCGACAATTTGCGTAACTTTAACTTACCCGAAACCCAGCGTGCAGTCAACGGGTCCAAACGGAATATAGAATTTTTGCAGTGACAGAAATACACATGCTTCTTTCAACATCTTTAAGACTGATTTCCACTACAGTCGCTGCCGCCAACACCCTGGGTTTGAGCATGCGCACAACAAGATGATATGGGACGCCAGGGTTCAGATTCTGCTCACTAACTCTCAACTTCCATTGCAGGACGCAGCAGTGGGCGGAGTGTTCACATTTTCTAATACTTATCAACTATCAGTATTCTTGCATGCACAGCAGAATTTCAATAAAGTACTGAGTTCGCAAAAACCACAACAAATCAACAGGAGCTTTCTCCTATTGGTAGCCATATCTGTTTACAATTTCAATGTGAATGGAAAAAGCTCAAATACTATAGGACATAATGCAGAATGGATAAGTTCAGTGATAAAATGAAAAAGGGAATTATATTGACCTTACCTAGAAGAGCAGATGCAGGAATCAGCGTCCACCATGACGAGTAGAAATTTGCAACTGTAAATATAACGTAACCAGACATGCATAAAATGATCGTGTATTTAGCGCCTAACTTTGCAATAACCAACGGCGGCAGGAACATGCAAGAAAACATCAATGACGCATAAATAACACATAATGATGCAAACCCCAAGTTTTCGTCGTCATGGATACTACTTTGTAAGTTTTGTAGGGCCTGAAATGCTGCGAATACACATAAAAATCCAAGACTGACAACGAGGATATTCTTGATGGCGAAGCGCTTGAATTGTGCAATATCCACTTCTTCATTATCATGTCCTGCAAAACTTTCCATACTTTAAACAGTTGAAATTCTGTTTTGAATAGTTTTTTACTCTTATTTTATATAGTTACTAAAGATTAGATTCAACGGTGTAGAAATGAGATGAGTTACTATGAGATTAATAACATCAAAATAATATAGTGTTTGAAAAAAACCTTCGGAAAAAGCTGAAGGTGGGTTTTAAAAATTTGGAATAAAAGTCATTACCAAAACTTGTTGCTTCGTTTATGTTCCAACAACAACTGACAGTACATACTTTAGTTATTTTTGAATAATCTTTGTTCCATTAACATTCAATGAATTCTGTCTTTGATATGGTAAATATTTGTCTTTGCATAACTTTGTTTAACACTGTCAGGGGCGGATACAGACCTTGTGAAAGTTGTGAATTCACAGGGTCATTTTTTCTTTTGTAAATTTTATATTAGTACATTCACTTTGATTAAAAGAAAAACGCTACAAAATTATTCAACTTCCTAATTTAGTGGCATATCTTTATTACATTATCTGGATACGGAAGAGCCAGATAAAAGAACGTGCGCTAAAAAGCTTGGGCGGCAAGACACAGAGGCTAAAATACAAGATTAAAAGGTGTTTTTGCGCCAGCGCGTTCACTGCCTGACGATTCTCTCTCCATCTCATAGAATATGGCAATACGGAATATATATGGTTTCTCTACTTTATAAGCACCCACCGAGGGAGTACACCTTTCGTGATTTTTTACACGTCTCTTCTTTCACAAGGAACATCATTGTTGCTTGCTTGTTTACCCAATCAAGTGATAAGGATTTCGTATTGCGCATTTAGATAATCGAGGAAAGACCTTGTGAAAGTGAGTGAAAGTTTTGAAAAATTCACAACGCTAATTCGTGCATTTGTTATCATAAAACAGTTTTCGTGATATAATTGCTTACTTATTCAGCCAAAATGTTGAATCTGTTCACTTGTCGGCTTTAATAATCAAGTGAAACTTAAACATTTGCTTCAAAGAAAATTTTCTCAGCTCAATATCATCCATCTTTATCTGGTGAGCATGGAAAAAAAGAAAAAACAGCGGATAATTCCGAATGATTTCAATATTAAGGCAGATCTTCACCGGTTGAAGTTTTTATTAAAAACAAATTCTACTCTTGGTGTGCAATCAAGCTTAGAACAAATGAGAAAAAGATATACAGATATCTTAGAGAAACAACACAAACAGCGAAAAACACAAGTTATGTACAACTTTTCACTTGATACGACGGCATTAGCTATCATTGAGAAAGAAAATATAGATGTTATTGATACCAGAAAGCTAAAACCGATTATGTAAGTCTATTTTCTGTCTTTTCTTGTGGTGTTGTTCTTTCATTTTTAATATCTTAAAATATATTATCTTAAGTAAACTCTAGCCACTAGCTGTATACATGTCGTAAATTTGTATGTCCTTCTCTCTAGCTAGGTAGAAGAATTTTGTGAGATATTATTTGTTTTTGAATACATCTCACTTTATCTCTAACAAAGATTCACAGGAACTTGTGTGTAACTGAGCGAAGCATTTTACCTCTCTCTCAAAATGTCTCCAACATTTGTCGTACACGTTTTTTGACCATTTATACTGAAGTGAGTGAGATGTATCGAAAGAAAATACTATCTTCAAAAACCCATTGATGGGAAGGGTCCCTGTTAAACCTGGTCATAATGATATGTATATTAGGAAAGCTTTTTGCACAGTGCAAACTACTTTGACAATGTTACTTTGACAATGAAACCTTCACACAAACGTTAATTTATAAACAACGTGCTCCATGGTTCATCTTTTCCTCCTCTTTCTCAGCAGCAGGTATGAGTTGAATTACTCTAGCTCTAGCTAGCTGTATATATAGATGAATTGATTATTTACATCTTTCCGGGCATGTTCCACCAGACAAATTACTGACTTTTCATGTATTGTTTTTTGACCCTTCCACTATAAAACACCAGTACTGTTTTTGTTGTTGTTTTGTAGAAAGACTTATGCAAGACAATGACTTACAGGAAGTAACAGATAAGTATTTATTACTTTTATTTTAATGTAATTTAAAAGCTAGTTCTTATAATTTGTTATTGTTTAAATGTATGTTTACAATTTTATTCTCTGAACTTATTTTTATTTATTCAGTTTACAATTTTCTATTTCAATTTTTTGTTTTTATACATATTTATAAAGATGATGTATTTTAAAAAATCTTAAATGTAAATGTATGCCAAATGTATTCATATATATTGCTTTTAGGGTATCTGCCAATGGAAATTGTTTATATAATGCAATTTCCAAGTCTTTGATGGGTAATGGAAACCTTCATCTGATTTTAAGGCTCCTCACATCGATTGCACTTGTAACTCACTGGGAGAGGTATAAATCGATGATTGATGAAATGGCAAAGAAATTCAAAATGTTTACCAACAAATTGAGTATGATCAAAACAATGTTTCATTTTTCATCAACCGATTCTCTAGATAGTGAATCCAAACTCATTGATGTATTCAAGTTGGAAGCAATTACCAATAGTGAAGCTGGAACCTTTTCATCACTTGCATGTGTGCTAGCATTATCATCAGTTATAAATACACCAATTCGATCTATTTATAGACCAAGGAACTCAAATCTATTTGCACTATTCTCACAAGTTTTTAACCCAACAAAGGAAAGCAACAAAGAGTATATTACAATAATGTGGTCCACCACCCAATCCTCTTTATCTGATTACAACAAACCAAACCATTTTGTTTTATGTGCAGATATCCTATCTTCAAGAATAGTCACCCCATTGACTTCAATATCAGCATTATCAGAATCAATTAAATTGGAGCCTCTTGTTAATAAGAAAAGAACCAAGCAAAGTTTATTACCATTCTACCCTTCTAAAAGGTCTTGTTTGATGGAAGAGGTTGTTTCATGTAGTGATGCTGTTTCCTCGAATGTTCCTGCTTCATGTAGTCTTAGTGATGATGTTCCCTCGAATATTCCTGGTCCACGTAGTGTTGTTTCGGATATGGGTGTTGTTGGTAGTGACGCTGTCAACTGTTCTACATCTCTTTCTGTACTTGCTGATGCAATGAAGAAGACCAAGAAGAAAGTATGTCGTTCTGTCTGCTGTACTGGTGGTCTACCCCCTCGCGGAAAACCTTTTAAATCTGCAAAAGATTGTGATCCTAATGACATCGGTTTAGTACGAGAAAAACTTTCGCGTATGCAAGATTCAGAAAAATTAGAGTTTTTGAATAACGTTTGGAAACCTTCTCCACAGTACAACTTTCCTCAGCATTTTGAAAATGATCGACACTGACGCTTCAATCCTGTTTATCTCGATCCAAAGTCACTCAAATACTACCCATGGCTAATATATTCTGCTTATTTTGATGGTGTCTTTTGTTTGCCTTGTGTGGTTTTTGGACCGAAACTAGGGGATACGAACCTGAAAAAGCTTTACACGGAGCCGTTGACTCGATGGAATGGAGCATCCAAACGATTCGCTGACCATCAAAACAAAAGTTCAATGCACAAAGCATCCACCCAACTTATGCAGTCGTTTTTCTCCGAAATGACACACAAGCGGCAGAGAATCGATGTTATGCTTAATACGAGAAGAAAGCAACTTATAGAAAGGAATCGTGCGAAGCTTCTTCCAATTCTGAAAACTGTCGCCTTATTAGCACCTTAAGACATATCGTTCAGGGGTCATAGAGATGACAGCAAGCACCTTGATGAAAAGTTAAATAACCCAGGCAACTTTCAGGTGCTATTGGACTTTCGCATTGATAGTGGTGATGTAATTCTTGAGGAGCATTTCAAGACTGCACCAAGAAACGCTACTTACAGATCCAAGACGATCCAAAATGAGCTGATATCTTGCTGTGGAAAGTTTGTAAGGGAGCATATTGTGCAAGAGATCAAAACAGCCCGTTTCTTCTCTATAATGGCTGGCGAAGCTAGTGATTGTAGTCAGACCGAGCAGCTGTCACTAGTTATATGTTTTGTTGATAACATGGGTGATATCAGAGAAGAGTTCCTGGAGTTTTTAGAGTGTGAGGCAACATCAGCGCAGTACTTGACTGAAAAACTGAGAGATTCTCTCCATGGGTTATCATTAAATTTAAATGATCTCCGAGGACAAGCTTACGATGGAGCTGGGAATATGGCTGGTGCAAAATCTGGTGTCAGTGCCCGAATAAAAAGTGAATATCCAAAAGCGCTGTATTTTCACTGCTCTTCACACAGACTTAACCTTGCTATTGCTAGTTGTTCTTCGATCCGTGGAATCAGAAATATGATGGATGCAACAAAGAAGTGCTGTGATATTTTCCACTTTTCACCAAAAAAGAAAAAGCTCCTCGAGTCGAAACTAGCAGAAATCATTCCAGAAGATATGCGATCCATATTATTAGATGTTTGTCGTACCAGGTGGGTTCAACGTGTAGATGGTTTGGAGAGAATCCAGGAACTGATCGAACCAATCCTGACAACACTCGACATGATTGCAAATAATTTTGATGCGTCCTATGGAAGGGAAGCTAGGAGCGATGCACAAGGTGTTTATTGGACAATGAAATCCTTTCAATTCGCCGTCCATCTTATCATTGTGCGTCATGTTATGTCTTATACGCTGCCGCTAACCTTCGAACTACAACAAAAGAGCTTGGATGTATTAAAGGTATACCAATCAGTAGATAATATCATCGCATCTTTGCAAGATTGTAGGGAAAACATTGATAGGAAACATCAAGAATGGTATCAAGATGCTGTTAACTTCGCTGCTGAAAAATTAGACGTCCAGCCATCGATCAAAAGAATCGCTGTTCAACAGACCTCGCGCGAAAATTATCGAACAGATGATCCTAGTATATACTACAAGCTGTCATTGACCATTCCTTTTCTTGACAAAGTCATCATGGAGCTTAAATCAAGGTTCACCCCACAGCACAGGATTCACGCAAATGGTTATTTCATTATACCGTCAGTAGTTGTCACAGATGATAGCTGGAAAGAATCCATTCGATACTTTGCGGAGGAATATAAATCAGATCTACCGCAACTGCTCAATCTTGAAGCTGAAATGGATCAGTGGTGCATGTACTGGAAGGAGGAATTAAAAATCAAGAAAAATGTTCCCGATACCATCACGTTAACATTAACCTCCATCAATTCAAGAAAAGGTTGGTTCCCGAATATTTATGCCATTTTGTGTTTGGTAGCTGTCGTACTCGCCTCCTCAAATTCTTGCGAAAGATCAATTTCAAAGCTGCGAACACTTAAAACGTATTTGCGATCTAAAATGTCACAAGAGAGACTGTCGAGTCTTGCTGTTGTTAGTATTCACAGAGAAGTCCAACTCGACTTTCAGAAGATCATTGACATTTTTGCACGGGAACATCCGCACAGGTTAGAATTGGTAGATATACTTACCACGGATGATTGATTGATTTGTATTATTAGTATATTTTTATTTAAAGGGTAACTTTGATATGCATAAATTTGCATGATAATACAGAAATGCGAGTTTACTTTGCTAACTTACTTTATACTTACTAAAGCAGTTGTTTTAAAACGGTTGTGGTATAGATCAAAGTGAATGTGTTGAATGTCCGAGAGTAATTTTAAAGGAACAATGTTACGGTAATGAAGATCTCCTAAGCCATAAGCTTGCTATTTAACTTTTATTAGTTAT
>CM077627.1:14965643-15351146 GCA_039566895.2 Turritopsis rubra
TGTTGTTGTTGCTGTTGTATTCTCACCATCCTAAGTAATATTCAGAAAATAAGAGAAAAAGAAACGGGAAACATGGAAGCGATGTCAACAACAGGGAAATCGATTAATCTGAATCCGCAAAATGGTTTATAGAAAAGGAGACTTAAGTTACTTTTCAATTTTATTAGTTCAAAATGATTATTTGAGAATTTGTTTTTCATAAAATGAAAGTCTCCCAAATGAAGATGACATTGCTAAACTGAATTTAAGTAAAATTGGAATGTACCTCTCTTGATCTCATTAATTGAAACATATGGCAAATTTAAAGAAATTGAGTTCAGAGATAAGCGGTCCAAAAAAAAGAAAGATGAGCGTTAAACCAATTTCATTTCCAACGTTTAAATGGGTTAATTAGAAAAGATATATTTGTTTTTATATATACCTATTGAAAAAAATCTTTTATCCTGGATATCATGTGTTATTTGTTTTGTTATTTGTTTAGATCCACGCTCTTGACTATAAAACCTTTTCAGATGCAGGCATCGAAATGAAAACTCGAATCGAGCAAAGTCATTATACATTTATGTTTAGCAGACATCCATTTGATCGAATAGCTGCTTCATATCGAAACAAAATTCTAACTGAAAATAACTATTACCAAAAACTGGTTCCTAGCATCCTGAGAAAATCATCACCTCATAATAGCACCAAGGTAGCGTTTCTTGAATTTGTAAGTTATGTGGTGGAAGAAGAGAAATACAAAGACCACCATTGGGCACCGATACACCAAGTGTGTCAAATTTGTTCCTTTAAATTTGATTATCTTGGAAGGCATGAAAGCATTAATGAAGATGCCGAAAATATACTGAAGGATTTAAATTTATCTGATAAATATGCGTTTCCAATGGAATATAAAAAAGACAAATTCCAGGAAAACAAAGAATTGTTTAAAACTTTACCAAGAGATTTAATAAAACGATTGCAAGATTATTACAGACATGATTTCGAAGCTTTTGGTTATGATACGAAAATCTATGAATAGACAGACAAAAAGGACTATATTTTTTTATTTGTTTGCCTGAATAATCGAGCCAATGAATGAAGATGGTCATTTCGGTCAAAAAGCCAAATTGCAGAATGCGGCTTTTTCTCGATGTGATTGATATTTCTAGAATGCTCATTTATAAATTGTGATAAATTATGACCAACAGATTAGATCTCGGCATTTCGAAAACAATTTATGAGGAAGGCTCTCAAAAATATAATATTCCTTTGATCAGTTGTGCAACAAAGATGCTTTATTTGAATGTAAAATAAGTGATGCTTAAACGAATGAAGCAGAGCGCGTGTACAATGGTTAGAAGATGCCTAGACGACAAATTGTGTTCAAACCTAAAGAACTATTTTGAAATAAATGAACACACTATAAACACCAGAAACAAAAACAAACTTATCAAACTGCCCAAAGTTAAATTCGAATTTGGAAGAAAGTCTTTTCGTTACCAAGGAGCAAAATGTTTCAACGAGCTCCCAATATTAGCCAGAGCGTCTGAAACAATACTTTAAAGAACAATAGAAGGCATATTGTTCTTTAACATTGTCTTACGGATGCTTCACTTACATTTTTACTTTGCTTTTTAATTTTAATTTTAATTTAAGTTTTTCAATTCAGTTTTCTTCGAGGCTTTACTCTTATTTAAGATGTTCTCTATTTTCCAACCAGCACCTCTGTAGTTTAAGTTTGATTTTCTCAACAATTTATTTCTTAAGTACCCAATAACTTTAAATAACTTTTAACTAATTTAACTAATTTTACAAATATATAAATTCTTTTACTGTTTTATTTATTGTATATATTATTTACCTATGTTAACAGGGCACGTGTTGATAGCAGCAATTAGGTTTGTTGAAATGTTTATACCTGTATAAATATTATTGAATAATAATAATAATGATAATAATAATAATAATAATAATAATAATAATAATAATAATAATAATAATAATAATAATAATAATAATAATAATAATAATAATAATAATAATAATAATAATAATAATAATTTAATATATCAAGGAATAAGAGGGAATCATTGACACACCGGACTTGGACCCGGACGTCTGGAAAAAACGGAACTGTCACTTTTGTTCTTTTTTAACTAGTAAACTGAAGAGAGATGAGCAAAACTAGTACGGCCGCTGTATGATTGAAATCACATCCTTTTCCGTTGCTACGACCACGCCCGAAATGAAATGTTTCATTTCGCGCGCAAAGTTGGTTCACACAGCTTTTTTTGAACCACCTTACATTTTGTCATTTGCACTAGTCAAGTTTGCACCAGTCAACTTTGAAACTGGGGAGTTTTTAATTACTTTGCCCATGGCTACAAATGTAATTTTTAAATTATTCAGCATGATGTCGTAAGAAAGATACACCTTATTTTTTGTACTGTAATTTTACTGGCGTGCACCACCTCTAAATCCGCCCCTGATAAACGGTTTTTTGATTAAATTGACTCTCTATTTTGAGCTTGAAGTCCTTTACTTTTTTCAGTCTTTCAAATTTGTTCAATCTTTTTGCCGCTTAGTTAACGGCTGTCAAGGCTGTTTTATTCATTCTTGAACTGACATGGTCATGGATCGGAGAGGTGAACTTTCCGAAAGCTTGTCGAATAATACATGGATTTGTCTTTATCATGTCATTGTTCTTTCATTCCTACAGTGATTTTTAACCTGTGTATTTGTCAGAAGTTTGCTGAACACAAATTACCGATCGTTGAGATCCAGGCCATATTCCAGACTCCTTTCGATATTGCAAATGCTGTTCCATCGAAGCATCTATCCTTTGTAACTATTCAAACGAGCTTTATTTTTGTGGGAGGCGATTCTGAATGCCATATGTTAAACAGTTTCTTTAGGTAAACACACATGATGATAATGATCTTTGAAACAATTCATTACATAATATCTAAATAAAGTTTAATTGACACTAATTGGGACTTATCCTTATCGAAAGAGTACATGGTTTCTATAAGCCTAGCATTTAGTTATTTTCTCCCATAAAAGAAAAAGGTTTATTTAAAAAGAATCTGTGTGTGAATTGGTCTTTTCCAGAATTAAGTCATCTTTTAAATACCATAAGTCATTGCGAAAAAGACATTCAAAATTTCCTAATTAAATAAGTAATATTTCCGTACAGACACAGCACACCAACACCAAGCAGGTAGTGTTAAAATTTAATTGTATGATGTTTACAAGATAATTTTATCCAATTTTATCTAATTTTATAAGACGCTAATTACTCGTTGTGTCATACAAATCAAACCAGTAATTGTGCGACAGAGAATTAATTACATCTTTAAAATATAACAACATTTGAACTACAATGAAAACGTTTAGTTTACTTTTAGTTTGGATATCAATATGAAGAAAGCAATTCTTATCAATGACATGTTTACTCTACTTACCGCCTTCATGCTTCTAACTGTGTTTTATCTGATAGGTAAGTTTGTGATTCTTACTCCCCTTCTTATTAATTTTTTTTCTAAAACCAATCAACTATGATATGAGCAAGAAAAAACTTATAGCATATATATATACGGATGTTCTTGAAGGTATGTCGAAATTTGTGGAGGAGATGTTAGCTATTAAAGAATAAAGGCAAAGCCTGCGATTAATCCCCTTGGTAAATTATGTTAATATGCTCCTCCACAATTTTAGTAGTACCCGGAAACACCTGGAAACATCACTGAGTCTGTCGGTCTGTATTTATTGGCTAGAACATACTGGGGGATACACCTACTTTTAATAAGTGAACAGATTAATCATGTCATGGACCTGATGATTTAATGATTTACGTTTGGCTACGTTTCGAGAGAACCTTTCTCTCATCTTCGGGCAAGTTACAAATGAGAAAATGTCCCTTATTACGATTAAATGCAAATTTTCACACTTTTTTTTTTAAATATGAGGAAATATCTGCCTTGTATGTGCTCCTCGTGTATTTAAATTTAATATTTTAGGATTGGGAGCTCTTGCTAAGATTTCTATTATTTGCATATATTCTGAAAATATGTATTTCTATCTTTTTGCAGGAACGATTTACATCTTTCCAACAACTCTTCAGGTAAGCTAGCAGGATTTATGCTTAGGGGTGCGAGGGGCTGATCAGGACAGTTTGGGACACATTTTGACATCATTATTGAAGAACAACTATGCATAAACATGTTTGGTAATCATTTGAAGCACAGCTGTGTGAATCCGTGACATTTTACCAGGACATCATGTAGATGCATAGCGGGAAAATAACAATTGCTAAATATCTCATAATGACATGACATTTTCAAAATATGTCATCATTTTCGATAGTCCACCTGCGAATCATTGCATCAACCGGAAGCACCCGTAATGGAACTTTTTTCAAGCATTTTTAGTCCCTATCAATTAAACAAATAGTCAAAAAATCTGAACGATTTAACGGCACTAAAAATCTGGAAGAGACACATTGTGCACCAGCCCCAGCACACACTCTATACATAACGATTCACATCGATCCCATAACTCTTTCGTAGGGAATTAAGGGGCTGTTTGTATGGAAGACGGGACGAGACGGGATGGGATAAAAAACGAGATGATCTCGCAATGGTTTGGAGCTGTTTCAAAATTGTTTTTAAAAATCGTCCCGGGAAAGAGTGTTTATATGAGAAAAAACGCTTAGCGAGATCCGGCTTTGCAGGGACGGGACGAAATCATCCCGGGATTGAAATCCTTCATGTAAACACAGAAATAATGTTTAGCAGAAATGTTAAGGAAAGCAGGATCTCATATTTTGTGCCGTCCCGTCAATCGTCCCGTCCCGCCTCATATAAACAGCGCCCCGTAAAGTCTAACCAAAGGGTTGTTGGTATATTTTTTTGCATCATTTTTTCCACATATTTGGGCGAAGAAACTTTACAATATTAACTTTTGTTGTAAAATGTGAACTCATTGTCCATGAAATTGAAATAGCTACTTAGTTAGCTAACAATTGTATTATTTCCTAATAAATAAAAAATCGAAATGTAGGTTAATTATTTCTTT
The DNA here is from genome assembly GCA_039566895.2 of Turritopsis rubra. Lineage (NCBI taxonomy): Eukaryota > Metazoa > Cnidaria > Hydrozoa > Anthoathecata > Oceaniidae > Turritopsis > Turritopsis rubra. The sequence continues at coordinate 14,970,702 of CM077627.1, forward strand.
CTGTTTTCAGCAAATAATTTCTTTAATTGATATTTTTTCTTTATTATGTTTTAAATACTTCCTATCATGAAAGCAGATTAAAATTCTATCCGATATAAATCTAGCGTATTATTTAAGTTGCGATATTCAACCAATCACGTTAAACTGACGGAGATTTTGAAACGTCGCTACAACGATCTCAATACAACTTCTACGTTTTATCGATGTTACGTTGTAAAGACGTAATTTTGTCCTATTGCAACTTCGATGCAACGTCATTTAGCGGTCGTTGTCACACAATATCGCAATGACTTAAAAAGAAACTCTTAGTTACTTTCCGATGTCATGCCGTTGTGGTGACTTAAGTTATGACAACGTGCGTGTGTAAGCTGTGACGCAAGAACAAACACGAAATCAGCCCAGAAAAGCGACTAGCTATTTGTTTATTCAGGCATAATGGTTAGGATTGGCTGAATCAACTGTTTTCTGTGTCGTTAAAGAAGTGTCGGAAACTATTGTGGAGGAAATATGGTTCGAAACCGTTGAACTCCGAAAGTTTCCGAAATATGAAATTCAATTCAAACAAAAACTTCTCGACATAGGTGCAGGATGACAGTTTCCCCATGTCTTTACTGAGAATGATGGTAGCCATCTTCCAATATAGAGAAAGTTTCTGTTTCACATCTCTTTTTACAACAAAAAAAACTGAGCATGCCCAACGCAGGGAAAAGCCCTGGTAATATTCACGGACAGACGATTTCCTTGATTAAATCAAACAAAAGTCATGCAATAAAAGTCTTACTTTGGTGAAACTTCTGCATTACAAAGCACAGAATTTGCCAGACTTTTTTCAGAGTGTGACACTTTATTTTTTTTGCAAAACTTTTGTGTGATTCAATGTAAACACTGAGTTGATCGTACCATTGTGGACGTCCTCTGGATAAAAGTCCTTTGGACTTCCTCTCCAGGTCCTTGTTGGACATCCTATTTGAGCGGACGGATTGGACTTCACTTTCGACGTCCCTGTTCTAACTGAACGTCCATGGGACGTCCCTGTGCCCACTGAAAATAACAACAACAACATTCACATCGAAAAATTTAAAATGGCTGCCAAAGCTGAAGAGAAAACCGACAAAAAATATAAATTTACCTTATTTTTCACTTTAAAAAACAACGGAATTTCAACACCATTTTTAAAACCGTTTTTTTGAGCGAACCAATTAGAGATGGATGGGCTTTGAGGCTTCATTTTGAACGGGCGGAATTAACTGCAAGATTACATACTGGCAGACGTGGGGAAATGAAAGATCACCTACCTCGCGGCGCTGACCAAAAACAAAACAAAACTGGAAAAAATGCCCCTACAGTAGCTCTTACAACTTCGACCACGGACGTATAAAAAGAGAAGGACTCCCTCAAACAGTTAAGTACAGTTTAGGATATATGCTTCTAGTATACACTTTGCTTTGCACATCAAGATTGCACGAATTGACAGATTGTTAAAGATTAATTTTTTTTATGGCAGATTTTTTTATGACCGACCGATTCACTTTGAATGACCAAAACATGTAAGCATGTTCATGATAATATTTTCTTTACAATCACATTTGAAAAACATGTAAAAAAGTAAAAAAAAGAGAGTAAAAAAAATACATTAGCCACCTACGATACTGCCTACCTTGTTGTACAGTGGAGCTTCACCGAATGTTTTAAAGGCCAACTACATGGAAAAAAATCACCTGATTTCTGAAAACCGCTGCTGCTGATGATGGCGATGAACTTAATCGAAAACTGGCTTTCGATATCTTGCTTACGCTTTCTGCGGAGGCAATATCAATCAATTCATGTACCCATAGCGCCAGGAAAGTTTTTTTGCGAAGTGTTCATATAGTGGCACGAAAACCTTCCTATACAGTTTATACCACTTATATCCACTTAAGGGTCTCATAGTGGAACGAAGTGTTATTGCAAAAACGCGTACTCAGGGTGAACAGAAGTCACCCAATTCGATTTCAAATAATGGTCTAGACGGAACATTCACTTGATTTCACATTAAATGTCTACCCATACAAAATTATCCACCAACGTTTATGGTGGTGACTTTGAAATGAAACCCTTTTTTGTTCACAACTGAGATTGAGATTGAGAAGAAGATAAAGTGTAATTTGAGACTCCCATATAATGTGTCCGAATGTGTCCGGAAAGTCATGTCTACATTTAATTGTGGATAAAAATGACGTTTATATTTGCGTTAACTGATGTATGTTTGTTTCTTGGTTGTAGGTTTATATCAGTCGTTTCCAACTAAATCATTATTTAAAGGTGGAAGAACCTATGAGAGATTACTTTCTATTGGAGAAACAGTCGGAAAGGATGGACCGTCTGAAAGCATTTTGTTCAAAATATATGAATCAGTCTAAAAAAGAGGGTTTGCAACTTTCAAACATTGGGGAGGAATATTATTATCGTAAGAACTTCATATACAGTGACGAAGTAAAGACAGTTTATTGCTACGTGCCAAAAGCAGCATGCACTACATGGAAACGATTGTTTCAAATGTTTGAGGGCAAGTTCAATACACTAGATGATGTACCAAGCAAAGATCAGGTAGTTCTATATTCGAATCTCAAATAGCAGGTTGTCCTCCTCGCACTCTTTTAAAGGAGACATAGAAGGAGAAAATTTCAGACTAAACAAATGTTGCCCCACAAAAATCATCCTATCATATCTTTCAGTGTTTCAATTTTTAAGAAATATTTTATGCTTTGACTGATTCTCACTAGTTTGTGAACCATCTTCTGGTTTTTGACATAATTCTTTGAAGCCATTATTCTAAACACGCGCAATAAAATGTAATCAATATGCTAGCCCAATATTTTCTCTATCCTTTGTAAGAAACATGTACGTCTTATCCTTTAGAAAAACTTCAATTTCATGTGTCCGTTTGTTTTATTAGATTCATCAACTGGAATACCAACAACTTTATTCTCTTTCAAGGATCAACAGAACTGAAGTAACTTCGTTATATTATTCATTTATATTTTCTCGGCATCCGTTAGATAGACTGTTTGCAACGTACAGAAACAAATTCCTAAATCCGTTTAACGACACATATTACAGAGACAGTTACGGCCCACAAATTTTATGGACATTCAGACCAGAACTACCTTTTGCTGAATATAAAAATACCACAGTGACATTTTTAGAATTTGTCAAATTTGTATTATCAGAAAAGGGACACGTAGATCAGCATTGGGCGCCAATGCATAAAGTATGCCAAATATGTAAATATAGATTTGATTATCTTGGTAAACACGAAACACTGCATAAGGATGCTTCAAACATACTTAATAACTTAAACGTATCGCATAAGTTCAAATTTCCTGGTGTAAGAGGTGATTATCACACCAAGACCACAGAACAACTGAAGAAGTATTACAATCAGATACCAGTGCATATCATGAAAGATTTGTACAGGTACTATCAATTAGATTTTGACGCATTCGGTTATGATTTTGATTCATACCGTTAATGAGAAGGGTAAGAAATTTTACCGATATACATTTACAATATTTCACCGAAGAACATTAAACTAAAGGATATCTCTGGAGGACCATTGGTTTGAAAATTGCCATAAAGATATGCTACTCACTATGAAGGAGTTTTTGAATGGACACTATTCATTACGGAGATAATTATAATGTATTATTTGTGTATATAGAAACATCAAACTTTCAATCTTTATTGCATTATCTCGCCCATACTTGGTAACACTTTTTACTTTAGGAAATAAGTCCACGTTTCTTTGTTAAAAGCACCAATAAAAGTCTACCAGCTTATTGTTTGCCATGTTGCTTAAATGGTGCTTATTTGATATACCAAAAAGACATACTACCTACTAACCATACTTTAATTTCATGGAGAAGGAACTCCCTGTTTCTCTGATGCAGAGGAAGAGAAATATTTATTAGTTCCCTATGATTTTGAGCCTAGGGTGGTGCTTGGGTGATGCCTTTTTTAGTATACATGAGCCTCGGGTGGTCATAAAGGTGATGCTTGTAAAAAGGGGTGCAAAGAGCAATTCCAATTGGACAAGCTTTGGGCAATATGGTTAAAGAATGATGAATATTTCTAGAATTGAACGAGACTGCGATGAAATCATATCATGGCGGTCTCTTTAAATTATATGACTTTCAAATCAAAAACATAGAAGAACTAGTGGCAGCTCGGATAGCTAACTTGATGCTCTTATTCTCGTGACAGTTCTTCTTGTTTACTGTGTTTAAATATCGACAAATTGTTTGGCTTTCTGGAGTGCTGCTTATTCACTTTGTATACCTACTTCACATTACGTTTCTTGAAGTTTCCGGAAAACTTGGGTCTACCATAATCACCAAGAAAGGTAGCGTTATCACCCTAGTTGATTCATTATGAATTATGACGCATTTTGTACGATGCGTACAAATTCTTAGTATTAACTCAAAGTAGTGATGGACAATGACGGATCTAGCAGTAATTTAACTGGTGTTAGCCAATTTGGAGGAGAACTTTCTAAAAACGAATTGGCAATTAAATTGCAATTATCCTTTTGAAAATACTCTTCTGGATAATTTTTACACCAGTAAAATTGCTTCTCCATCCGCCGCTGACGGAGTATTTTCATCGCTGAAAAAGCGCCCCTGCCATTGTGAGATATTAACAATTTCTGAACGTTTTTCAAAATATAACTTTTACACAGAGCAATTAGGAGCGGAATTGATTAAGAGTTGTATAATCATTTTTTGGAATTCTTAAATTTGTTGTCAAAAATCTGATATTTTATGTTTTAAAATGGCTGACAATGAAAACTTTGTTGTTTCTGTAGACTTAATAGGGACCTTACAAGCGCACGACGGAGACTACGACGATGACGAGGGTCGGCTTGTTGTCTCTCTGACTCGCTGTTACGTCCGGTGTAAAAAGTTAAGCGCTTACGGAAACTTACGCCGGACGATGGAAATATAATGGCAGATATCTCATCAAAACATAGTTAGACGCGAAAAAAATTGAAATTTGCTGATGAGAGGAAGAGAAGATGACGAACTATAAAGAAACTAAGGAGGCCCTACTCCTTGCACATGCAGATAGTCTCATTGATGATGAAGAATTTCTTTTACTGAGTGATCTAAATACATCAAAAAACCTGATTTTGAATACTGGATTTTATGACCCATTTGATTTGGACTCACTAGCAGATGCTGATTGCATAGCTGAAATGAGGTTCAAGAAAAACGATATCAAAAGATTAGTCGATGCAATGAACATGCCAGAAGAAATAACATGTTACTTTTATAATGATCTATCTGTTGGAAAACTGGAAGCACTTTGTGTTTTACTTAACCGTCTGGCGTATCCTTGTCGATACTCCGACATGATCTATCGAATTGCTAGGCCTGCACCACAATTATGCATGATTTTTAACCAGATGATTGATTATGTTGATTCGAATTGGGGATATATCTTAAACGATTGGATAAGACCTTGCCTTAGTGCACAAAGTCTCAGAAACTACGCCTATGCTATCCACAGAAAAGGTTGAACATCGTCAATTGGGGATATATAGATGGCACTATTCGCCCATGCTCCAGGCCAAATTTGCTAAATGATCTGGCAATTCATTCACATGATCCAGTTGGTAACGATTTATGTCTGTATGGAGATCCAGCTTATCCTCTTAGTAGGTATTTACAAGCTCCATTCAGACTAAGAGGCGCGCCATTGACTCAGCAACAAATTGCTTTTAACAAGTATATGAACTCTGCACGTGTATCAGTTGAATGGCTATTTGGCGAATATTTTTAAATTCGTTGACTTTAAAAATAACTTCAAAATAAGACTCAACCCAATAGTGAAAACATACAGAGTAAGTGCAAATCTAAGATATGCTCATGTCACATCACAGTTTTTAGATATAGACCAACCCATACTTGAGGAATATTTTTTATAAGTCTGAAAGAACTGTTTTTGTAAAAATAATCTTCTGATAAAAGAAAAAAATTATGTATAAACAATAAACGTTTATACAGTTATGTTAGTTTATACTTTTATCTTAAAGGGGATACGACACGAATCACGTTATTCCTGTGTTTTTGTTTACTTTTTCCCGGTGGCCGTAGTGTTATATTGCATTTCAAAATACTCATCGAATCTGCGGACCAGCTGGAGGAACCAAACTGAACGAGCTTGCGAGCTAGCGAAAAGAACACGTAAGTTGCTAAAGATAACTTTATTAAAGAAAGCAATATAAAGCAAAACAAATAATACTAGTTATGATTATCCAAGTTATAGCTGCCCAAATGTCGTGTCTGCTAACTCTTGATCTGGTCTGCAAATTGTACCCTTACTCAATGATTGTCAAGAAGAAGAAGTGCCTTGTTTTGATGCTCGTGCTGAGATGAATCTCGAAGTTTTCGTAGCTCCAAGACCATATTAAATTTTGTTTTTAGCAAGCAAGACGAAATGAAAGTACAGAAGTTATACAAAAAACGGAGGATGGTGTTTTAGCTCACAAGAAAACGAATAATAAAGATTTTTCAAGACGTTTGAAAATTTTGTACAACGTGTGAATTGTTGATTTCTATGTTAAAACGAGTAACAATTTGTATTATTATTTCAATAAAGCTAATTTATTATGGAAAATAAGAATTCTGTTGTTTATATAGCTATTTTTATTCTCTTATCTCTCTGTTCATTTCTTCTCGCCTTAAATCGAATTTTGGTGCCGCACCATAATTCATAATATCACGTGATCCTTTGTTTTTCTCGTAATCCTTAGCACAGTTTAAAACTTTTCAGCTTGTTAATCAAAAACGTTAAAGCTTGAGTGTACTGCTGGAAGTTTGTTTCTCGAATGGTTCTTGCCTTCGCACATTCAACTCAATTTTCTTTTCCTTCAACCTCATCTTTTCTTCTCGCAAAGTTTGTTCCTTTTCTGACTTTTCCTTTTAGATAAGCTATGGTACCGTTCCCGACCTGCGTAACACTTCTTTGGCGTTTCCAAATCGTTTGCTTCAGCCTGTCATTTTTTAGTCTCAGACAGCCTTTCCATTGACTGATTTCGAACATTTTCTGCAGATTTGTTTTCATTTTCAAACTTGTTTCTTGTTGTATAAAAATATTTTGGATTGATCATTTAAAGAATGCTATTATCCCTAATTTTCAGTGCTATCTGACCTGTTTGGAGATTTCTAAAGTTGTAGAGTTAAACTAAAAGCTAAAATTCCAATGTTCAGAGATTTAGAAAAGAGACAATACAACGTATATTCCTACCTAACCACGATTAAACTTCTGAAATATAAGAAAATACCTTCACATTTCCCTATTAACTAAAGCTAACAAAAACAATAACTTCTCAGACGTTTTTATCTTTATTCTGCTATGAATTGTGGAAATGTCAAAACCCAAAACTCCACTTGTGCATCATGATACAAAAACCATGTTAATATGTATATTACCATGAGTTTCACATTCTCTTCTTGTATTACATTCATCTGTACTTTTCAATTTTCTTATCTAAAACAGAAAGATATCAATGAAACACTATCTCAATCAAATCAAATCTTGCTACCTTCGTTTCCCAAAGGTGATGAAATACCAAATAAACTGCTAGCTACACATTTCGGCATAGTAGTCAAAACCAACTGATACAAAAAATCTACGTTTCTCATTAAGATATGAACGTTGAGAAAATTTGATGAACATTGCATTCTCCTCCGGACGGCTTTATGATGTCGTCCTTAAGGCACAACACTCCATGACTCCATTTTTTACAGGATCATTTTACTCCCATGTGTTGCCGTCCCAAACTCACCCGTGCACTTCCTCTTTCCAAATATTAGGGTGACCGAAAATCAAATCGCACAATCCAAAAGGAAAAATATTACTTAGTTATAGAGCTCGAAAATCTCATCCAAAAACATGTATGGCATCGTCTGTGTACGATGTACCGTTACGGAAATATTGTCGATCAAAAATTCTGATGACGTCACACCCGTCCCCAATAATTTAAGACCCAAATTTTTTCGTCACCCCATCGCCAACATCGCGCGCCCAAAATGACGTCAGTTATTCCCATTGGTTCTCGAAATATTTGCTCTTAAATATCGCATTCTATTAGGGTGCAATGCAATGTGTCATTTGACGTTAAACTCATTTTATAATACTAAGCTGAAGACACGTCATTTGCTAATATACTAATACTGAAAAAACGCTTCTCGCAACATCGTGGTTTTACGCGCTCCTCGTGAGAAAATGACCGTGAATTTATTCAAAATGTATCACTCTCTAAAATAAAAGTGGAATGCACATCTCGCTATTAATAAAGAAGACTGGTATCCCGAGTAAAAACATTTTACAGGTTTATCTTCCTCAAATGACTTCACCCCACCCGTGGTTTTCCTTTCAATGTTGCGGTGACGAAAAATAAAATCACGCAATCCAAAAAGATAAATAGTACTACGTAATAGAACTCAAAATGCTGATTGAAATATGTATGGGATCGTCTGTGTACGTCGAACCGTTACTGAGATATCGTCGATCAAACATTTTGCTGACATCACCCTCGTTCCAAAAAAGTGTAAGACCCAATTCTTTTTTTCGTCACCCCATCGCCAATATCGTGGACCCAAAAAATGTCAGTTATAACTATTGGTTCTCGAGATATTTGCCCCTAAACGTTGCGTTCCATTAGGAATGCAATGCAATGCCCCCCCTGTGCCAAAAAAATTACGTAGCGTCATCTTCTTATACTAATACTAAATCTTGCTTTTTTCTTACCTAACTTTGAAAGAAAGAACTTTCGGAAAATTTTCTCGGGAAGTTCGTCAATGGATATTTGTTTATGTTTTTTCCGTATTAGTATAAGGCACTCCAGTTTGTAATGTTGAAGGTTGAAGACGTATCAAACGGCATTTTATCCTATCTAGGTTTGTTTTTTTAGATTTCAAAGAAAAAAAAGAAAATTTAGTAAAAACTGTGTTGAGCAAGGTATTTTTTAGTACAATGTTAGAAAGGAGAAAGTCAAGAAGGAATAAAAGATTAGAGATTTGATTAATCTGTTGGTTTCGGCCGTGAGTAAAATTAGTTAATACCGATGGCGTTTTTCTAATTGGAGATCTCTCTGTTCCTGGAATTTATAAAGAAAGAACTTTGAAGAAACTTCAGCTTTGAAGAAAGAAACATTATTTAGAGGTATGATTCTTTTTAGGATTTAGTTAATACCTTATATCGTATATAAATCTGTATACACTCCAAAAGTTAATTTTGCGTGGGTAGTTTAGTGTGTGAGTGAGATATTTCACAATTTGTGAATAACTTTTCTGAGATTTAGCATTGATAATTATGAATATGTTTACCACAAAGACTGAAAGAATTTTTGGTTGACAATAAAGTTAGAAAGTGGAAAGAATTAAGAATTGGTTAGGATTCAGAAGTCGAAAAAATACAGCCTTTTATTTAAATTTTTTTATTTTCTTAATTTTTTTTGTAGCAAGTTGTTTGAGGGACTTGGAACTATGACATCATTATCATGACGTTAAAATATATTGCCGACTACATGTCGGTCACAATTGAATTTGTGTGCAATTTTTAGCTGGGCTTAATATATATGACATTAAAAGCATAATTATTGCGTTAACTGTTGCCGTTTGGGGCCCATATTGGCTTTGAGTTATGGCTCAAATTGATTTCTTCAGTAAAACCTTTCATTAAATATGATTCGACGTAATCATGTAATAACATTTTTAACAAACAAACTTCTTCCATGTTCTGTGAATTGTATTTTTGGCGACAAAGAAGAGAGAAATCAGTAGTTTTACCTCAATACACGGCGTTATCAATGCTTAGTATGGCGGGTAAAAAATTCATGAATCGATGAAAGATTTTAGGGCGGCGTTTTGGACTGCGTTTTTGTATTTCATAGAGTTATTATCAAATGGTTAGTATAGCGTGTAAAAACATCTTATTGGGAAAGATGTAAAAAAAATTTACACGGTATACTAGTTTGTTACTACTAATATACTAATACTGAAAAATTCTTATCGCAGCATCGTGGTTTTACGTGCTCCTCATGAGAAAATGACCGTGAAATTTCTGAAAATGTATCGCGGGTAAACTTTTTTAACATGTTCATTTTCCTCATGAGTTACTGCACCCACCGCCCGTGCTCTTCCTCTTTTTCAATATTAGGGTGACGAAATATAAAATAACACAATCCAAAAGAATATACCACTGAGTTGTAGAGCTCGAAAACCTGATCAAGAAAATGTATGGGGTCGCCTATGAACGACTAGCCGTTACGGAGATATCGACGATCAAAGATCCTAATGACGTTCACTTTCCTCATGAGTTACTGCTCAAAAAAATGCACACGAATTCAATTGTGACCGACATGTAGTCGGCAATACATTTTAACGTCATGATAATGACGTCATAGTTCCAAGTCCCTCAAAGTATTCCAAATATATTTTCGACTTCTGAATCCTAACCAATTCGTAATTCTTTCCACTTTCTAACTTTCTAGTCAACCAAAAATACTTTCAGACTTTGTGTAAACAGATTTATAATTTTCAATACTAAATCTCGGATAAAAATATTCACAAATTGTGAAATATCTCCTGACACTCACACACTCATACACTTTTGGAGTATATGCAGATATACATATATAAGATATATACCTAAGGTATTAACTAAATCTAAAAAAGAATCATACCTCCGAATAATGTTTCTTTCTTCAAAACTGACTTTTCTTTCTCTATAAATTCCAGGAACAGAGAGTTCGCCAATTATAAAAACGCCATCGGTATTAACTAAATTTTACTCACGGCCAAAACCAACAGATTAATCAAATCTCTAATCTAGTATTCCTTCTTGACTTTCTTCTTTCTATCATTATACTAAAAAATACCATGCTCAACACAGCTTTTACTAAATTTTCTTTCTTTTCTTTGGAAATCTAAAAAAATAAACCAAAACAGGATAAAATGCCGTTTGATACTTCTTTAAACCTTCAACATTACATATAAGTCGTAAATATGTAAAAACTATTCTTCGTAATAAAAACTTGTTTTTTTTTATGCATGTTTCTTATTATTACTTCGTCTTAAAAAATGTAAACAAAGGTATTATTTGTGAAAAAGGGCAAATTTGTCTTCAACATGTATATAAACTATCTTTTCCACTATCTTTGGCTTGTCATCCAGAACATAAACACAGTGTTTTCAGGTAGCACCCTCCCTTCATTTTCTTTTTCAAGTGATATCAAAACAAAATAATGAACTATACGAAACATAACGAAAATAATTTTGTTTGTACAAGTTTTGAAGATGCATCTGTGTTATACTGAAGCGTTGGATGGAGGGAGAAATCCAGTACAGAGAATAAATTTACTATGATTTAAAAAAACACAAAGGAAATATTTAAAGGCATAGGCAGTGAATTTTCAGAGATAAATAATAAAATTTGTTGTTAGCAACACCACCATTATTCAATAGAGGAATTTATCTTTTTTAAAGCACAATTTACACAGCTCAATAAAGTTAAGACGTATTGCATCATCACTTTTAACAAGAAAGAACTAATTTTAAACATTCTCTAAGCAACTTCAATGGTATGAACAAAAACGTGTATTATATAGTTTATTATAGTGCACCCTATTCAAACTTAAATTACAAAACAGAAAAAATTGAAAGGTATATCAGATCTCTACAATCTGTTTACATTACCTTTAAGCAATTAACTGGTCAGTCATTTTAATGGTGAAAAACTTCTCAAGTTCTGCAATCCCTCAATGAAAAGCCATCACAAAATAACATTTAAAATCCATGCCTTTGAAAGACATAACTGCAGGCAATATTTTTTTAAGGATTTGTGATAACATTGTATAACTTAAATTAATCCGCCTATTATCTGATTTATATTGCATGCAACAATAAAGGTAATTGAAGATATGTTACAAGTAATTTTTTGAAAAACATCATCCGCCATTTTCTTCTTCGAAAAACTCCAAATAACGGTCAAAGTAAAGTGCCCGCATGGCGCCTTAGTTTCTACTTTGAAACAGACGTGTGGGAAAAAAAGCAGTAACGCTTCATTTAGTTTCGCAGGGGATACAGGTTGAAAAAAGACATGGTCTTTAAAGTGTAACTTACTGTTTAGTATTACGAACAAAATTCCACTGTATGAATCATTTCTTTGTAACACATTGCAGGAATCGTTCAAATCATAGTTATTAGAAAATTCTACGGTCTAGAAGCCTATTATAATAAGTTATTGTTCAAATTTTCGGTGATCTTTTCAATAGGCAAATTTAATCATCCACTCACTTTGATTACATGACAAATTACAACAAATGCTCAGAAATTATTTTCAGAAATTATTTTCATGTGATCAAATTGACTGCAAAACAAACTACAGTTGATATTTTATAATACTGAACCTCATATTGGTTGATATTTTTATTATTCGTACCCATTAAAGTGTACTTAATAAAGGCCGCTACAGACACTAAATTATCAAACTTTAGAATTATGGCTGTCCCCGTTGGCAGATGGTTCACCTAATGAATTTCGCGAATGTGAATGAACAAACAAAACAAAACAGTGGGTTCTGATAATGGAAAAGCAATATCCCTCACAAAATACTTGGATGTCAAAATATTCATAGTTTTCGATATAATGGCTAACAATAGCCGACAAACAATTTGAACCTGTGTGCAAGAAACCAAAATAATTTGCGTAATTTATTAGATCCGAGTAAACTTGAAAATTCTCGACTTTTTTGTTTCGAGACAATTCTGTGGCAGACAAGAAATCAGTTCCACCAGTTACTTTATATAGAACATCTTCTTGTGCAATTTATAACTCGTGGGAAATGCAATCAAACGCCTTGATAGATCTCTTAATTGCACCTCAAAAGACCCTCCCTGATCAACAGCTCCCTTCTATCTTTCAATTAGGACGAGTTGGGTGCAATGCCCATTTCTGAAGCCAAACTGTGACTTAAAAAGTATGCCATCGAAATAAGCAGCTATTTGTTTAAAACTACATTTTTCAAACAATTTTGATACATTCGGTAAAATACTCGGTTGTCTGTAATTTCTTTTCTTTCTTTTTTTTCTTTTAGCCGATTTTAGAACATCAGGAAATTTTGAAGTATTTGTTGTTTCATTGATACATATTGAATTCTCCGAAAATGTCACTATTTTCCTTTATAATTTTCGTTGGGATATTATCATGCTGAGTAGCCTTTGTGGGGTCAAGTTGATAACTGTTTATCTACGTGTGCAAAACGAAACGCCCCTTACGTTTTTCATGTATTGCAATGATACATTTATGGTTGTGATAATTTTTTCGATAATTTTTTCAACTGAGTTGTTCTTGTTTGACAAAAAGGGTCTAACTGTCCTCCAAAATTTCCAGTTATCTGAAACAGTTTTTATATCCAAGTTACTGTAATAGTTTCATTTCGTTTTCCTTAGTGATGATATACAGTAGCTTATAGAGTTTTTCATTTTCCTAAGTCCTGTAAGTATTAAATTTATTTTTCAGTCTGGATCATTCCATTATTGATTTGCTAAGTTCCTTATTCATAAAGGGAGTCTGATTGTCCCTCACAGTTTGTCTTTGGGGTGCATGCGGATCTAACTTCAGTTTGCAGGCAGAAAGAAAATTCCTAAATCCTACTTCATCATATTTGTTTTCACTTCTTGACAGTTCCTGGAGGAAATCCTCCCTGAAATCAATGTTACAAAATGTTTATATTCCCTATACTTGATTTTCTAGGAGGAAGCTTTTCATATGTTATTTTCATAACCGAAGCTGTCATTTAATGGAAATTGGATTGCCCTGTCTCTACTGCACAAGTATTCTGAAAGCTCCGAGGTGCGTTTGTTTTTAGATTATACAAGTTGGATTATTAAGGTTTTGAAGCCTGTTGGAACTTTCAGAAGACCGGTGAGTTCATGATTATCACAAAAAAGTTTAATAAGTTCAGATATGGCAGCTTCGTTAAAATCACCCATAATCAAAACATTCCCATACTTGGTGGAATACTAGTCAAGGCGTCTTGACAAAACTTCAAGAAACAAATTTTGTCTTGATTTAGCAACTTTGCGCTTTAAAAAAGAGGTGGGAGAACAAGCGATGTTCTTGTTAAAATGTTAAATTGTTAAATACTTCAGCAAATACTAATAAATTTTAGAAGGTTATCTAGTCTTTATAAGTTCACTTTATAAATTTACCCATAACATCATCATCGTCATGTTCTGCTTACAGAATAGAGGACGTGATCACTCTACAAACATGGACTATTTACTTTATTTAAAGCAGGCGGCATCTTGGTTACGTATCACGAAGTTCCAGTTATGTTAGTAAAGGCGCGATTGTTTTCTTTTCCCTGCCTTTAAATCTATACATACTATTTCTGTTTTAAATGTTATTGCACAGTCACACAAGAACTGAACACGTCATTAATCAAGTTAAAACTCACGTTATCTACTTTCGATAAGTAAATGAGATTATTGATGTATAAATAGATTTACTTCATATTTGTTAGGGTATTATCGGTTCTTTTCCTGACATCATAGTGTTTACTGGTGGTTAAAGAATATCTCATCATGTGGGATAGAATAAGATACAGGAGAAGACGTACAAATTCTGATTATTCCACAGGGAGTTCTCGAACCAGTTCTGGCGCAAATGATTTGAATGTAAAGCATTGTGGTTCACTAAAATTTCTGGTCCTTGGTAAGTACCTTACGCACATTCAGAAATGTCATCTGCATGGATTATTATATTTTAATTTCAAACTAATGTTCATCGCTTGGCTTTACTTTAGGTAACAGATCCGTTGGAAAAACCACTATATGTATGCGATATGTTCTGGATAACATATACGGAATTAGCAACTATGCTGACACAGAAGAATTTTATGATAGCAGTATCTTTTTATCTAAACAGACTTCAGATGAAATGATCAGAAAATACGATTTGCTTATCACTGTTGCAGAAACAGATTGTCACAAAGAATCTGTTCATCGATACAAGCAACAAATTATAGATAATCATGCATTTATGTTGGTATATTCTGAAGACAATCGTCAAAGTTACATGAAACTTGTGGAATATTTATTAGACATTTATAAGCTGAAAGGCAAAAATCCCCGAGTGGTCATATTGGGAAACAAAACTGATTTGGGAAGTTTCTATACTGAACATCATGAGCAGCATTTGGTATTAGGAAGTTATGCTCATTTTAAGGTTTCTGCTATAAATGGAGAAGGTGTGCAAGAGGCGTTTAAATACTTAGTACAGTCGGCCATTGATGACTTTAATTCTCCATTTTGCAATTCACCATGCATTGAACGAAGACCAAAGACCATTTAAAAGACGATCAGCAAATCATGCTTAATGTTTGATGTGTGTTTTTTTTTTATCTTCTTTTTCTGGAAATTATTTCATAACCATATTTTAGATTTGATTTCACAAACTTTTAAATCATCGTAATGATATTGGAGAGGAATTTGGATGAAAATAAAAAACGAAATGACAACGAAGGAGAGTGATTTTCTTTTTAGTATACAATTATTACAAGATTTACCTTGGGAAAATTACATTCAGTCTCTTCGATAATGTTTATGGAAAACAATTTAATTATCTGTAATTATTGTTATTGCACTGTCTACAAGTAAACTTTGCATCTGTAAATATGGTTGATAAGCCAAAAAAAAAAAAACATTACAATTGTCTTTCCTGTTTTAAATATTGTCCTCTGTATTCAATTTTGGAACCTTTCGCATCGTTGATATGCCGCCAGTACGCACAAATCCTCAATTATTAAATTAATCATTTCTAGAAACTGCACAGTTGAATTGCTACGTCTTCCTGTTTCTAATGTAACACATTAAGGTTCATTCATAATGTATGAAACCATATATCCGAGAAGATCTCCTATTAATTTTTTTTCTCTGTTCTTGAATAACGCGGCGGATCTAAAAATAGTAAAAAACGTGGAGGAGTGCAGTGTCATTAAAATTTCTGTTAAAACTTGTTGATTAGGTCATTTTTCTTTTATAGTTTTAATGACGTTACTCTCCTCCATAAATTTCGACTAGGTGCTAGATCCGCCTCTGGATAAGCATTAAAATCTGTAAGCTGTCGATGGAATATTCATTGATCGTCAGTAGAAATGCTGCAGGCATATTTATAGATTGTCGTTTTGAAGACATTTCTAACCAATTAGTTACATGATATATATATTTCAACCTTGTTTCCTCATCAAAGTTTCGATTCAATAAAACATATGTAAATAAAGGAGGCTAGGGAGATTGTGACGTAAGTTACAAATAAAATGTAAAAAAGAAACCCGTCCTTGGGCATCCTCTTTTAACCGAATAGCGATATTTTAAGTTACACTGAAACACACTGAATATTCACGGGAATGCAACTCTGTTTCAGAATCAATATGATCTGGTCTGTTTTTTTTGGTCTGTTGAATATTTTTTTAGGGTCGGTTTTTTTAGAGTCTGGTTTCTCATAAGGTCTGGCTTTTCTTGGAGTCCAGCACTCTGGTCCGGGTAAAAGAGGATGCCTCATCCTTGTATGTACAGATTTCCACAGAAGTTATTTTATAAATATTATTAGAACTTTTATTCATTTATTCATTTAGTAAATATATATATACAGTGGTCCCTCTCTGTCTCGAACACCCTCTATCTCTAACTTCTCCCTATCTCAAACAATTTGCTCGGTCCCTTGGACATTTCTATAGCCCTCAAGCTGTTCTCTATCTCGAACTCTATCTCGAACAAAGTCCTCGGTAGGATTACCAATTTAGAATATATACAAGTGAATACATGTAAAATTCTGTTGTCAATATGGGTCCTGAGAAAAATAAATTTCAACAATTTGAAAAAAAGTTAAAAACGAATTTAAAAAAAAGGTAGACGTTTTTAAAAAGTTCCGTGTGAAAAGTGGACATTGTAAAAACAAAAATAGTTTCTCCCAATTCTACAATCGCGAACCACATTAACCGAAACTTTAAATGTATGAAACTTAAAATATTTGGAAATCTATTATGCATTCATTTTCTCACCGCAAATTGATGAAACTCTCATCGATAAGATAATGCAAAGCTCACAATAAATGGTTTTCCAAAGTTTCTAAACGGTTTATGAAGGCCTTAAAGCTTTATATGTAAATGAGTTTAATATTAGGGAATTAGATTTTCATTTACATTGAGATCGATTTTTGGGATGATTAATTTTTGAGAATTTTGAGCAATTTTGCAAACCAAAAATTAACAATAGCAAATTTATTCGTGCTTTCGTTATCTTAAGGTTTTTTTCCTGTTCTCCTGATTCACATGAAGTTGTGTGTGCTGTTCGGAAATTATTTCAAACTAGCGAAGACAAATGAAACAGTGGAATAGAATGTTTAATGCATAAAAAGGGCAAGAAATGCGCGAAAAACACAATGAGCTAGGAGGATGAATGAGGAGACACAACTACTGAAAGTCTTATGAAATACAAATACAATATACTTTTAAAATCGCTACGGTATTAACAGTAATCATATGAGATGCACGATTACTCGATTCTGATTGGTTAACATGGTGTGTAATTGAACTCTGCACTCGCGAATATTTACTGTACAGGCTTTCAAATCCGACCTCTATGATCGCGAGTCCTTTCTGACTCGCGTTACTTTCCTTACGCGAGTCCTGGGAGTCCAAATAAAAAATCATGTCGAGAGTCCAAATGAGGAAATTTGTATCAATGTCACTTCAAATCTCTGAGTTGAATGGTAGACGATTTTGGAAGTAAACTAGTAAACTAGTGTCACGGAAGTGTTCAGCTTACAAAAATAAAAACATTTTCGAAGTGAAGTTATTCAACGAAGCCATAAAAGATAAAAAAAACTTTTGTTTTGTTTGTGATTTTTCGTTACGTTATTGTATTCGTAAAGCAAAGAATTTTATTTGTTTGGAGACAAACAATTGAACAGAAACGTGGCACAAATCACGTGCAATAATATAAAGATAAATATCAATGGTCTCCCTTTTTATCGCTCATGAGTTTAATACAAAAGTTTATCTAAATATAAAGAAGTTCAAATAGACTAATTTTAAAATTTTAAAACACTGTTCAAATAAAAGCATAAACGAGTCAAGTGAATATTAGAAAATAGTAACTAACGTAAAACGAATTAATCAGTTTATCGATTATTTATTTATTCTTCATCGGAATATGTCATTTTATCTAACATAGGCTCCTTTCTGTCCCCATGAATCAACTTATTCAATCGTCGTTTACTTAACCCTTTGTCATCACTGCCGTCACCCTCCACGAAACGTTTAGCTGAAGTTTCTATAAGCTCCTCACAAAACTTGTAGTCTTCCATGTATGGCTTCCTCGTTGAGATATGCATTAAATCAACAACAACATCATGTCCTAGCTTTGAACGCCAATCAGTAATTATTCGTCTTATCGTGCTGAACCCTCTCTCAACTGACGCAGTGCAAAAAGACATACAAAGTAGCAGTTCAACAACCACTAATAAATTTGGATATTTATCTCTACTTTCTTGGTACACTGTTGCCCAGAAATCACTAGCAGTTATACGACGGTAGTGTTCATTTTGTGCATCAAATTTAAGAGTGCGAAATTCTTCTAACACGCTTCTTTTTGACTTCATAATGACTAAGCGGTACCTGAAACAACACGAAAAATAAGGAGCTAAATAGAAGAGCGTTACTAAGCATTAATGGTTGAAAATCACGCCGTACACATGTGTCGGAATGTTTACACTCAATGTTTGTGACGTAATGTTTTTTAGTCTGTAGATAAGGAAACAAGAATGTATTAAAAATAATAAGCTCTTACCTTGAAATGATTTAATATATGCCCTAATTTCTTAACACCAAATTCAGCTAATTCTTTGGCTGCTTCTTTGCGTTTATTTGCGTCATCGTTAGCTTTTATCATAGACACCCAAGAAGATTTGTTTAGCCAACCAATTTTTGACATTATCGAATCTTCATCATTAAATTCACCGAAACGCTGTTTCAAAAATCCACATAATAATTCTGATCCACGCTTTCGACGATTTTCAGATAAAGTTAAAAAATGTTCTGTAACTCCGTGGAAAATAAAACTCTCATTGTAGTCGGTGTATACAGGATGAGATCCTTCTTGTTTGGTTCGACAGCCTAAGGTGATTTTTTTCTGGGATTCGTTTTGTTCCTGTTGTTGACGGGTGGTTCTACCAAGCACTGGCATTTCTTCATCTTGAATATCAAAACTGCCGTCAGCAAATCTTGCTCTTGCTTCAACCTCTGTTGGACCTTGTATCGTATCAAAGGTAGACAATTTCAGCGTTAACTTATCGATTAAGTGTGCAGCTTGAGCTAATGATGATCCGTTATCGACTTGAACAGCCTTTGAGATAACAGAAAGGGGCTCTAAAATGTCCAAGTAGACACAACAATCGATGTAAAAATCATACTTTAAGAAGTAATTTTGTAAGTAGCCTGTAGATTGTTCACAATTGTTCGTTTCCTTTTTATTGGAAAAAAAGAGAATGAGGGGCACCCAGTTGTTTTTAATTGCCTCTAAAGCATTTTTAACATGCGCAACGAATCGTATACCAAAAGGTTTCGGTATTGAAACTATATGAAGCCCAAGGTTTTCTGAAAGAACCATTAATCCAGACCAATCAGCAGGCGAGTTGCGAAAATGTAAATATATTTCCGTCAAGAAAGCTGTTACGTGACGATATGTGTCATCAAGTACATCTTCAACTCTAATCGATGTGCAAAGCAATGAACTTTAAATAACCAAGGCGAAATTTGTTCTTGCCATTTTGTAAGAAGACCATTTTTACGTCCAAAGTTTACTGAAGCCCCATCAACCCCAGCACCAACAATTAAATGATTAAATTTCTCTACTTCATCAACGAGAGTTTGAGTACTAGTATCGTTGTCAGTATGAAACTCAGGATTAATAACAGCCAGTAAACTTCGAAGTGATACGTGAAACAGATTATCGGCATTTGTTGACACATAAGGTTTCATAGAAACAAAGTCCCACAGATCTACTTTGGGTTTGCAAGATGGTGCTGTGCGTAAATAAACAAGCTCTCCTTCGTACGATAATTTCTTCTTAGCAACAGTTGAACCATCAATCATCCAGCTCAAAAATTTGGAATCACTGTCTGATTTTACCGATTGAATTTGACGATCTTTAATTTCTTTTGACAATATTCTCACTAAGGATTTACAACCTTCTATGTTTGTGTACGCCATTGGAATCTTACAACCATTATCAACATTAAGATTAACCAGATTTTCAAAATGATTTAACGGTAGTTCTTTCCTTGCAACATATAATGAGATACGAAGTAAAGGCTTTAACGATCGAATACCTTGTTGAATGGAGTCGCCGAAACAAAACTTTAAGCCCCGTTGATTTTTATCGGTGGTTTTACCTAACATGATCTCTGTACATCTTTCATGTCCAGCTGATTTAAAATGTCTCTCGACGTTATATTTAAGTATCCATGAAGTACCTTTTTCTCCATAACTAACAACATCGTCGACTAATTTTCCTTTATATTGTTGTTTAATTTTGTCAACGTTCTTGTTACAAATTCGACATAACACGTGAATAACATGAGTGCCGTCTTCATCGTATGTTTCAAGTAAATCTTTTCGTATATCTTCTGGCCATTGTAAATAGGCTTTTTTGGTAATTTGTTTTTTGCTTGCTTTTTCAGATGCCATTTCAAAGTTAAAGAAAATGCGAAATGTTATCAATTCACAAGGAAAATGCCCCTTAAGGCTGGTTTCCATACAGCAACATTTTGCGCTATAGCTCAAAAAGCTCTAGAGATTTTTGCGGACGAGCGGAACTCATTTCCATTTGCAGCATAAAGCGCGCGTAAAATATGAAAAAATCAAAACAAATATGGCGAATATTTATAGAAGATTGTTTTTGCTGAAAAATTTGAAATTAGCAGTTTTAATTATGTTATGGCGTCGCCGTAGACAACGAGAAAAACTTACAATCAAAAGAAAACGAATGTGGGTTAGAAAATTGTTTTTAGAAAGAAAATCAAAAGGATTATTCCATGTTCTAGTAAAAGATTTAATGTTATTTGATCATGAGTATTTTTTCAAGTCGTTTCGAATGACACCTGCTAGATTTGAGCAGGTCCTAAATTGGATAGCACCGTACATTACCAAATCATCTAAAATACGAGACGTCACTGGACCAAGTGAGAGGCTATGTATCACACTGAGATACCTTGCTACAGGCGATTCACAAGTAACCATTGCAAGTAGCTATAGAGTGAGTCCACCAACTGTGAGTCGAATAATTCGTGAAACATGTGACGTACTGTGGGCTGAACTTCAACGTCAAGGGTACTTGGAAGTTCCAAATACCGAGGAAAAATGGCGAAAAGTAGCGAAAGAGTTTGAATCAAAATGGAATTTCCCGCATTGTTTAGGCGCTATAGACGGGAAACATGTTGTCATGCAAGCTCCAGCACGTGGTGGGTCGGATTATTTCAATTATAAAAAAACTCATAGTATTGTATTGTTAGCAGTCTGCAACGCAC
This sequence comes from Turritopsis rubra, assembly GCA_039566895.2. NCBI lineage: Eukaryota > Metazoa > Cnidaria > Hydrozoa > Anthoathecata > Oceaniidae > Turritopsis > Turritopsis rubra. The sequence continues at coordinate 14,992,337 of CM077627.1, forward strand.
AGTATGAATTCACCTTGATTGACATTGGTGATGCTGGGCGCAATAGTGATGGTGGTGTTTATAAAAACAGTAAACTTGGTTACGTCATAGACAACAACCTAATTAACAGGCCACCACCAGAAACTTTATCGATTACAAATGAAAAGTTATATCCGTATGTTTTTGTTGCGGATGATGCGTTCCAACTGAAAACGTTCATGTTGAAGCCTTTTGCTCGTTTGGATGCAAATGAAAATAAAAAAATTTTTAATTATCGCCTTTCAAGAGCAAGACGAATAATTGAAAACTGTTTTGGGATTGCCGCAGCTAGGTTTAGAATCTTCAGGCGTCCTATAATTGCACAAGTGGAAACAGTAAATTCGATCACTAAAGCAGTAATTGCTTTACATAATTTCCTCATGATCAGCCAAGCGATACACAAGAATTACAGATATTGTCCACCTGGTTTCGCTGACCAGGAAAACTCTGATGGGTTGCGTTCAGGAGACTGGAGACAGGAAACTCAAGGATACACTGGTTTGGTGACTATAGGACAAGCTGGGTCAAATAACTACACAAAAACAGCCAAAGACGTGAGAGAAGATTTCATGCAATATTTTATTTCTAATCAAGGAGCAGTAAGTTGGCAATGGGATCATGTCAACAGAACTATTGACCCTTTTGATGAATAAATTACAACTGTTATTGCTACCACATTTCCCAGTGGATGAGTGTATATTTTCTTTGTATAGCCTTTACCTGTTCAAAGCCAATAATTCAGCTTTCCCAACAAACACCCTTTGTCAAAACTACATGACAGACAAGACATCACGTTTGGTGCATTATGTGTTTATCACGTTTTGTAGATGACATATGCCTGTTGGAAAAGCTGAAGATTATAGAAAATACACTTAAGCACAGGGAATGTCCTCAATCATGTTATCATTCATCAAATTCAAGTTCGAATAAAACTTGTTGTATCTTTAATTTAGCCAATTTGTTTTTTCTTGGCCCAAAACTTCTCAAAGTTGGAATAAGACTACGACAAAACAAACTGTTGTCATCTTCTTCCACGATTTGTTTCTCAGCCTCCACATTACCAAGCAACTTTGACGTGTCATTTATGTCTTGCAAAACTTTCAAGAATTGTACGTCCAGTTGTGCATCTTTACTTTTTCTTTGTTCATGCTCGCTAGATTTTCTTTTGCGACTAACTGCTTGACTTTGGACACTACTTGTTGAAGATGCTGGACTTACGAAGTCAACACTATCAGTACTACCACCAACCGGGCTATCAGTTATGTTCACATTCAACGGACTAGGTAAACTCACATTGCTTTGTGTATCTTTATTTAAAACTTTGTCATGGACAAACTGCAACTGCGAAAAGTACTTGCATTTTGGTAGTGTACGTCCTGCTGCTCCAGATCTTGACATGTCATTCCGTTTCTGTAAGCAGCGCCTCAAGTTTTCTCGCAGATTTGTCCACTCTTTTTTGAGAAAATCAACTAAAAAGAAGAGATTTTGATAATTAAAGGATTATATTTACACATCCCCCAAGCCTTGAAATAATGGTTGGTGATGTCCGACCGTTATTTTAACGCTTGATCCCCTAATTTCATGGTGTCTATATTTACTCATTTTGCACACTATAGATGTGCATGTGAGCTAGCTAGCCAAACAAAACCAAATGATTTTTTATAATAAAAAGAGAAGACAAAAATGAACTGGTACATGTCAAACATATGGTCACACCTGCTAGCTAGTCTTTCAAAAGGGGTCATCTATTTGGCAGAACATACAGTAGTAGAAGAACATAGCTAAACCTGTTTTTCCAAACTTTTTTGATAGTTCTTCCCAAGCTAGTTTTCTCATGTTTTGATCATGGTGGGATCTTGTTGATGTGTTCCATAAACATGGATAACATTCGATTTCATTTATAAACATTTCAGCATCATATTTCATCACAACAAAACCGTCATTAGCTGGACTACTTGTTGTACTTATTGTTCCTATCGATGGTGGTGTAGGGCAAGTGTTGATACTGGGAGTGGGAGGTAGATTTGCACCCTGCTGGACCTGCAGATGTTGCTGTTGACTTTGTTCCAACAATATGGCTTCATACATCCCCATCCCCTGATCTACTAGAGCATTGCTACTCCTATCAACTTCATCATTTATAGCAGCGTCTTCTTCATCGAATTGCTGTTCATCATTTTGAGTTTCTACCTGACTGGTGGCAGCCTTTGTTTGGTTATAAAATCTCAACAGAGAAGAAAATCTGTCTTCATTGGCAGCCATCTTGAGTATTTTTAAAAATATACAGTGTGGGGATGATGTAATTATTATTTGATTCTCAAATCTGATTGGCTCATTTTCTGTGGCGACAAAAATCGCGTAGAAAAAGTAGAATGAATTCAACTTTTGAAAAAAGCTCCTGACCTTACAAATATCTCTGAGTCAGCGGTAATTTTTGTTTAGTGCGCATGAATCTCTGGAGCTTTTTGAGCTATAGCGCAAAATGTTGCTGTATGGAAACCAGCCTTTATAAAGAAAACAAAACTCTCCTTCGGAGTTTTTATTTTCTATTCAAATAGAGCGTTTAAGCTCGCCGACGGAGTGTTTATTTTTCAAAATAAACGAAAAGAAAAAAAAAAGAAAAGAATGTAGCAAAATATGTAGCAATTAAAAGGGAAAGAAAAAAACAAGGCACGCAATTCATTTATTCATTCAAAAAAAGGAAAAAAATACAGGTGACATTAAATAAGAAAAAACATTACAGGTATCAATTATATGATCAAGAAAAACGAAACTTTTTTATAATTCATAAGTGAGTAAATTAACAAGTGAAAGAAAAAGGAAATATAAAAGAACAGGAAATAGATGGCCAGGTGGATCTTACTTTAAACATAAGAAAATAGTATACAATAAGGGAAACAGATTACTATAGAAAATAAAATACGTGATCGACGAAAGACTTTAAAAAATAATTTAAAGAATTTTAAATAGCGCAAGTATATCCTTTTTTTATAGAAAATATAAAGACATTTATAAAATAGTTTAAATGATATAATTTCCTTTATCTTGACATAGAATCCAAATGTTAAAAAAAAATTTTTTTTCACTTTACATTACGCGAGTCTACTTAGACTCTCGTACCTATGCCTTAGGCGAGTCCTTACGCGAGTCGGACTCGCGGACTCGCGTTGGATTTGAAAGCCTGCTGTAGAAAAAACGAAAGCGTGATAAGTTTTTTTATTTCCTTTTATCATAGTCATACGAGAAAAAAGATAGTCTGGTGATTCGGGCCGCTGGCATTTTTTTGGCGACCAACCTCAATCTATATAGGGGTGGCCGGAAATATGGTGCACGGAATTCTGTAAAGATGGCTTCGTCTGAGGAAGAATATGTACGCGGAGAAGAACTTGATGTGATTCTCTCGTTAATACAAGAAGATTTACTTGTTAAAGATCCTAATTTGGATGTCGAAGAAGTTAATGTTATTTCGGAAACGTCAAGTGATCTTGATTTAAGTTGTAAATGTCATTTTTGTCCTAAGGTATGCCTAACAAAAAAGAGGCCTCACAAGACATCAGAAAACTAAGCATGGTGATAAATTAGATCAATCAACCTCATCAGAAAATGCAACTTCGAAGACTTCTGAAGAGATTCTTCACCCCTACCATTTGAAAAGATATATTGAAAAGAGTGTAGATAAGCTGAGAGAAAATATGTGTTACCCTGAGGAGGTGAGAAACGAATTTCAGAAGTATCAAGTTGGGAACATTGAGGAAGTGCTTAAAACCTATGAAATTATTCGTGATGACATAAAACAGTACAATGGTAATGCAGAAAAGTTTTATCCTAAGTTTTATATGCATATCACAGGATCAAGCAACCCTTTCCAAAGACTGAGTCCAAATTGCAGTGTTTTGTTAGGATTTGAGCTGGCAAACCATGTATTAGCTCATCTTTCAGGAGCTGTTGTACAAGATGATATTGTAGAATTACCACTTGATTCTACAAAATTTACTGATCAGGAAAAGTCAGTGATTTGTTACCTTTCTGGCTATGTGTTCAGTGCTATGTACCGCAGGATACGCTTTTCAAAGAAAGAAAAAAATACATACCATCAGCAGTGCTTAGCAGTACTACTAGCTGGGAAGTATGATGATGAATCCAGCTTGAAAGAACATCATCTTGTAGAAACGCATGACCGTGGTGGCTTATGGAAAGTGAAAAAGGAAGTGTTCAATATCTTTGCAACAACTGAAGCACATTTTGCAAGCTATACCCAATGCTGGAAAACAAATATAAAGACCAATGACATCTTGTCAAAACTCATGACTGATTGCGGTTTACTTTCAAATTATTCTAAAGTTCTATCATGTGTTAATGACAGTGTTAAAAATGAAGTAGCAAAGAATTTGTTAGAAGATATATTAACATTGTATCTTCGTGTCAGGACATTTTCTTATGTGAAAGATCAGCAACAGCTACATAAAATAAGATTAAGTAAGGGAAAATCAAGATCACTTTGTTTCGAATTAAAGAAGACCTGAGCATCATTTCACAAACTTAAAATGTTATTTTTATAACAACACAAAATAGCTATTTTTATAGCTACAAATACAGAAAAAACATTAATTTTCAGCTACATGCCTGTTATTTGTTGCTCTCACAGCATTCATTACTTGTATTATATTCCTTTATTACAGAGAAAGTAATAATTAAACATGAGATTAAGATGTATGGCTGGTATGGTTGGTATAAATAAGGTCAGTAAAACATCATAAAATTTTATTTATATTTTAAATCATACTTACATGATATCACGCTATACTCATGTAATCTTTTCAAAAGATTTAAGGCCATAGATAATGTGTTTTTTTTTCATGTGTGGCTATAAAAATAACCGTTTTTTTTTATATCAGCTTTGAGGATTTTCTAAGTTTAGTTGGTGATTCCATCTCATTCTATAATGATAAAATTAGTTTGTGAATTTATGAGTCAATCTAATAGCATAAAAAAGCTAAAATTATTTATATACCATTATTTAGATCTTTTCCTGCAAGGCAAAGGTTCAGCAGAAATTTCAACGATAGTATTGTCAACAGCACCAGAATTACCAGCAGAGATTGGTCTAAAAATTTTTTGGTTCCGTATGCCATTATCATTATATCCAAAATCACGCAAAGTTGGGTTGTCCTTCCGAGCGCCCATTGAACGTTGTCTACCAAAGTAATTCTCTAAAGGATCTTGGCAAAATCTTTCGGTCAATACGTATGGGACATTGTGTTGTAACAAGTATCTGATCACTTCAATCAGAGAGAAAACAGTCATTTTAATGCCTTCATATGTTTGACGTGAGATAAACATCTTGGCTCTATCAGAATTTCTTAAATGACCATAATTACTCTGTATTGAATTCAGACATTCATCAAAGAAATGAAGGAAGGTATCGGTCAGCCATACAAATCTCTCATCATCAATAGATTCGAATGGTGCAAGGAATGGTTTTCTCTTCTCTTTGTATTCATGTGTGTTGCGGATATTGGTGATGTCAAAGAAGGTATCCATGATCTTACAGTATTTTGCTGTACCATTTGCTGCTGGTGGACCATATGTGGATAATACATTTGAAACACGAGAGGATAAAACCTGAACTGCCAATTTCACATTCATCTTTGAGAAAGGTGATAATTTGATATGCTCTGGAGTTAAATGTGGAAGCAAGTGCAAACCGCAGTTCTTATCTTCATGAAATAAAGCAGATATGTGGTTCCAAATTAGAAACAGTCCACCATTCCACATACATCTCGTATATTCACCCGATCCGGAACTGTATAAGCAATTTCGTGAAGTTTTCAACAAATGTGGTGCGTCAGAAATGAAGTATATGTATCGCCTTTCATTGAAGCTGCAAACATTTAGAGTTCTGTAAGTCACATCAACATCCAGGTTGATATCTGCTTCTTGTGTCATAGCTGCATGCATTTTGAACATTTTTCTGTTAGTAGATGCTCCATCTGCTGTTGCTGCTATCACCTTCAAGCCATTATTCTCACAAATTGCAACTGCTTGCCAAAAAAAAGGAAACATTTGAAAAGAAGTTGCACCAGTTGTTGCAAAATTTGCCAAACTGAACTTAAAGGGATTTACCACACTGCGAATTAGAAAAACAAGTACATGTGTAGCAACTTCATCAATTTTTCTAATGGTAGCGTAATTTAATTCTGAATCACCCAGATTGACATATCCAATCAATTCTCCAGAGTGCTTATCCCATACTAAGTTATCTTGTATTTTCATTTCATCGAATAACAAGACTATGAACTTTTCAATTTCACTGAAGTGCTCAATTTTCTTCCTCAGCTCAGCAATGACAAGAGGGTTGAAACCATGCTGCGGATGAATGTAATTCTTATAATCACGAAGACGTCTGCGACTTGGTAGAATCAGAAATCCAGTGCCAGACTTTTCATCATAACGTATGTCATCATAAAATGAAGAGGATTTTGCTGCTAAACTCAGGCAGTATCTGATGATCATTGGGTGATACCTGACACCAGTTTTTGAGGATCTAATATACTTTTGCTGTTCTTCCCAGAAAAACTTCATAAAAGGTGGCAACTCCACATCAGTATTACTGATTATGGAAACAAGGTCATCATTTAATTCTTGTGAAACAGATTTGGAATGTTCATTAATTTCGGTTTGAAGTTTATCGAGTTCTTGTTTCAGCATTTTATTTTCCAAGCGATAACTTTGCAGTGTTAGTTTGATACGTTTTGATGATGTATTTGATATAGGGGCATACAAATGTGCTGGTGTTGCTTCTGCATCTTCTTTACGTTTTTTAGCTGTTTCATTCTTCTTCAACAGCTTTTTCTCCAATTGTGTGCAAGTACGGCATTGCTGTGAATCCAATACTTTGTGCAGCATTTGACAATCAGAGGGCCTGAAAAATTCAGATTCATAAAGTGTGGTAGAGATTGAAGTATTAGGTGTGAACACTTTAGGAATGGAATGTTTCTGTAGTTCCATCATTTTATGCAATTCCCTGTTTGAAATAGCAGAGCATGTACCATAGGATGAAATTATTGCAACCAAATTTGATAATGTAATGTTGTACAATGATTTTTCATAATTAGTGTATACTTCATGTTCTTCAGGAAGTAACCAGTTAAAGACTCGTATCAGGAAATTGAGATTATCATCAACATATATTTCATACTTTGCTATAGCATGAATGTTGTCATATTTCAATACTTTAATAAAGTTTTCATGATATTCAATATTCCATTGTTGTAACTTTAAATTTTGGATGCGATCTTTAAATTCTTTATAAGATTTATAGCATTTGGTTTTGACTGGAGGGGGTTCTGCTTCAATTTTCTGCTGTTTCTTAATATTAATAATAGCAGCTGATTCTCTTGGATTACTTTCTGCACTATATAAAAAGAGAAGTTATTTCTCATAGTGATTTTAATTAGTAACAAAAGTATTTTCAATATAATTGTTGGATACCTACTTTGTTGATGGAATACTCTTCACAGGTAAATTTAGAGTTGGTATTGCACCAGGTATTAAGGTTGTCCTTTTACTTTCTGCATCTAGGATGAGTACATGGGCATGCTTAATTGTTACCTTTTTACTATTTTATGCAATTTAACTACATTTTAGAGAATACTTACGAAAATTTAGTAAATCATCTGTAAAATGCAACTCACAAATGTGAAGATTTTGATTTTCAATTTGTTTTTTTAATGCGTGATCCACCACCCTGTCCTTGGTGATTATGTGCACCAACTTTCTTCTCCATTCTATATTATATTCATCTTTTCCCCTAGTCACCCTGAAAATGGTAATTCCAGATTTTCTCCTGGAGCTACTACAACCAAACACAGAACAATTAGCACCAGGCATAATAATTTTTGAACGATATCTTTTTTAAAATATAAGTTGAAAATTTCGCGGGTTCGGTTTGTTTACATTTTGGTGCCCTATGTTGAGGCCTGAGTTCGAGCATATTTTGAAACGCGAGCTTTACAACAAGAACGGCCTTAAACGGCCCGAATCACCAGACTATCTTTTTTCTCGCATGACTATGCTTTTATCAATCATCATTACCTTCCAAGTGATGACGATCTCACTGAATGTACGTTGAATATTTTTTCGAATGGAATGAAAAAACGTAAACATTCGATTGTTGTTCGAAATATTTAGAAATATGAACGTGGTTTCTCTAAACTATGATTAATCAATTATTACAAGGCTAGTTCATGAAATTACAGTTTGATTCACTCGTAGTAAGTAAAAATTTCATGTTTTACTTGTGAAGTAAACCGTTATTGTTCTCATGTCTATGCGATTACTAGTACAAATCGTGACAAAAACGCATATTACTGCTTTGTCATCAATTTTTATCATTTTTTTTGTGTCAACCACAAGTTGCTTGAAATCTCTTCTTTTGTTAACACGCGTAATTCTTTTTTATTTTGTATCTTTAAAACTGGCAATAACTAAGGAAATCCTGAAGTTCCATCCTTTGTTTTCAACATACTTTTCATGCCAGTGGAAATAATAAAATCATTCAAATCAGTCATTACCAGAAATAGTCTGTTTCAAACAGACGTTGTATCTGTGTTTTCGTTCCGATTTTTTTAATTGTGTAAACCCGAGGTATATAGAAATAGTCTGTTGGGTATCTGTGTATGTATCTAATAATAACTTCTGCCATGAATCTGCTATTTAAACATCATGCTCTACATTTTAACTGGATTATCGAGTTGATTGTTTATAAATTGAGGCTTTTTCTAACAGTAATTTTCAACTGTTTGTTATTTTGATTCCTGATGCTATTTCTTACATTTTGAGGTTGTTAAATCTGTACTTTAAAGCATGGTGGACAGGGTTCTCGATTTATAATTATCACATTGTTGTATTGTAAATGAATTTTTTGAATATGCATATTTCACTTTTTTACTTATATTATAAGGGGACGTTGCATTTTATGTGAAAAACAGGAGTATATTAATTTTAATCCGGGATTCATGATTGTGCTCTATAAACAAGCGTTTTCATAGCATTACCAGGAACACGGAAACTTTTCAAGCCTCAGGGCTTCTTGTTTTTACTTAAATTCAACGATGGAATAGTATCACTCACCAGCATTTTCCAACTTTTAAATGGGCTGTTCTACTTATCTCTAGTGTATGGGTGGAACAAAAAATTTGTGCTGATAAATTAACTACTATGAATAATGGATTGTGTTCAATTAGTCATTTAATTGTCCTATTTTCTTGTAGATCGCTTTAGGACCATCTAGGCTATTTACGGACTTTTACAAAATTTCAAAAATTCCATATACTTCTCGTCGTCCGTGCTGTTATCAAAACATTCTCAATAATGAAATGCGTGACACCGTTTGATTTTTTTTAGAATTCAGGAAGAATTTGGGAGAGTACACAATAAAAATAGAAAATCGGCAAAATTCAAGCAGCGGCTATTTATTCTAAGTTTTGTTTGTTTGGGTTTTAAGGCAAAACAAGAAAACAACGTAGATTATAAAGTCAACATGTTTAATTATATTTTGAATAGTTGTATTGACACACACGCACCAATAAAGAGAGTCAAAGTAAGACCACCTGCACGATGGATCCACGATCCAATCATGCAGAAGTAAAAACTCGCGAGGGACAATCTAAGATATGAAGCCCATCAAAACAATGGCTACCATAAATGGGAAAATTTTCGAGAAAGTCGCAGCGATGTGAAAAAGACCATCCGTAGGATTTGTCATCTAAGACACCTACAGTGATCTGGAATACCATCAACGCCATCCTGAACCCACCTCCGAAACGAATATCTTTCAGTCTAGAAGCACTAAATGATCAGTTATCAACAACCACAGAGAGAACACTCGGTCTAGAGGCAGTTCCATCGAAAAATACAGAACAATATATTAGCTATCTCACAGAAACTCACAACAACTTCTCACTGAAAGTTCTTCTGAAAGTTCTTCAACTTCTCTTTTTCAGAGGGGAAAAAAGACGTCTTTAGAAGCCTCGTGCACTGATTTAAGACGTGTTCTCGAGACGTCTTTCTCCTATCTCTGAGGGACGTATTTTGGTGTTACACCTTGAGACCAGTACAGGACGTGTAAGAGACCTCTTTTGTTATCAGTTGGAGACCAGTTGGGGACTTGTTAGAGATGTCTGACATTAAAACAACAAAAAATCGAAATGGAGATGCAAGATTAGAAAACATATAATGCTATTATGTTTTCTTTAGAATTGTATACACTGGAACATTCTTTTCAAAATACGATATAATATATACTAGAACGATTAAAATAAATAAATATTATATTTATTAAAATATTGGATATAACTTTGTGTTAAAGTGTTACTCTGTCTGTAATTGAAATCCCAGGATTTTAAATAGAAGACTAAATAACATCTGTAAGACTCAAAATAAAATAGTGTAAAAAAAAACGCAATGTGAAAGAAACAAACGTAAACAGTCGAAAATAAAACAAGGGAAAAAAAAGACCAAACTATTTCCTAACCAGACAGAAACTGATTAGCAAAGGACACACTATCAGTTATAAACTTTCACTGAGATACAAAAAGTGATGTCGACTTGGTTTGGGTTTACTGGTCAACAGGGTTTTCTACAAGAATTTTCTGCAGTAAGGCGCAGCACAGATCTGTTACAACGTTTAAATAAAGGTGAATGAAGAACGCCTTGAAGTGAACGTTAATAACCATCAAACACAACAACCATAAAATAGATAGAAAATCTTTGGTGATGCTAATAATATTTTTCTATTCCAAACTTGACATCTATGAAATGATATCGACTATCGTGTTGGACATAAACTCAAATCTATATGAATCATATCTCCCTATATTAATCGCGATCTGTGCACACCACTTTTAGTTTGGAAATTGTGAATAAAAGGACTGGCAACGAAATGCTTGTATGGAAAATTAAAAAATTAAAAATTTAGAACTTGGGTAACGGAATTGTCCAGATATAAGCGATAATTATTATAGTAGTGTTGACGTCAGATGACAAATTGCATTCCACCCTAAAAAGAACGCGATATTTGAGGACAAATATCTCGAGAACCAATAGGGAAAAATGACTTAGTGGTACGTTTGGATTGTGTGATTTTATTTTTCGTCATCCCTATATTTTGAAAAAGGAAGAGCACGGGTGCAGATGGGGTGGTAACTCATGGGCGTAAAATGAACCTGTAAAAAAATTTTACACGCTATACTAGTCTCTTATATATAATACGCATTGTGCATCCCACTTTTATTTTAGAGAGTGAAATTTCTCATGAGGATCGCGTAAAACCACGATGCTGCGATAACTGGTTTTCAGCATTAGTAATTAGTAGTAGCAAATGACGTAACGTCAGTATTTTTGCACGGTGGACATTGCATTGGATTGGATTCCCAATGGAACGAACCAATAAGGAAAACTGACGTTTTTGGGGTCCACGATATTGGCGATGGGGTGACAAAAAAAAGGTTGGGTCTAAAACGATTACCGGACAATTCCCCGACGGACAATTCCCCGACGGATAACTCCCCGACGGACAACTCCCCGACGGACAATTCCCAACCGGACAATTCCCCCCACGGACAACTCCCCGACAGACAACTCCCCGACCGGACAATTCCCAACCGGACAATTCCCCCCACGGATAATTCCCCGAACGGACAATTCCCCGAACTGACAATTAGAGACAGTTAAAAGGAATAATTACCCGATATTGACAGAAATTTGGATATGTTAACTAATCCCTGCCTGCACACGACGTTATTTTGACGTCACAACAACGTCGAGCCAGCGTCATGACGTTGATATGACGTTGTAGCGACGTCGTTTTTACGTCATGTGCCGGCTGGGATATAGGATGTTAAATAATATAGGATGTACTTGCGATTACGTTTGCGTGTATAACAAACCTACATATACGTATTCCGTTTGATAAATCGCTAATTGTTGCACACGGTTGTAATCTCGTTCGGGGAATTGTCCGTTCGGGGAATTGTCCGGTTGGGAATTGTCCGGTCGGGAAGTTGTCTGTCGGGGAGTTGTCCGTGGGGGGAATTGTCCGGTTGGGAATTGTCCGTCGGGGAGTTGTCCGTCGGGGAGTTATCCGTCGGGGAATTGTCTGTCGGGGAATTGTCCGGATACCGTTTCTTTACACATACGATAGAACTAAACAAGAAAATTCATGTTCAAAAGACACCGATCCTTGTGTGAAAGCTAATGATTTTACAGGTAAAGTTGCTTTCGGGCTGTACTGTAGACTGCAACTTAACAAGAATTTAATCGGTAAAAATGTTTTAAACGGGCAGCTAGTTAGTAATATTACGTCATAATAGAAGAATACTGGTTTGAATAATATGTAAACCCAGAGTTATTATAAGCATAACTAGTTCTAAAAAAATATGTGTCATTGTTTTGTGAAAAGAAACCCGAAAAAATTATTATTTACAATCTTCACAGAATATTGTACACGGCACGAACAAGGATGCGTTATGCAGTCGTCTGATTTTGATCAGTTTTTACTGGTTCCGCCAAAACGGGAGCAGACGACTTAAACACGTGTCGTTATCGCTGGTATTTTGCTGGTACCATTAAGGCGAGAAAAAAACGATTTCAGTACGTGCTATTATCACCGAGTTTTACTCGTCCCATGAAAACGAGAAAAATACGACTCGCCCAGTTTTTACTGGTTCCATAAAGACTAGAAAAAATGATTAAAACACGTCTTTAACTGGTCGAAAGACGTCCGAACCAGTTTGAGACGAGAAAAGACGTCTTTATGACATACCTGTGTTTACTGGGAAATATGTGTTTTTCAGGAATGTCTGATATATGGTTTTCTATTTTGATATTATTTTGATAACAATCGGCACAGAATACTATTATGGTTTTATTTTATTATGGCTTTATATTGCTTTTTTATGATTTTTATGTTTTATGTAGAGATATTTTAATGGTCCATTTGATGCATAACGTCTATCATATCTAAGTCTATTAAATGCCAACTTTTTCAAGTTAACGTTGGCTATGTGTCGCTACGTAACAATGTGTCGCTGGATTATTGTCCTGAATATTTTCATGATCTGTAATTTCAATCGCATCTATTGTAAGTAAGATTATTACTTTTCTGAATACTTAGCCCATTGGAACCATCAAAATTAGAATTTTAAAAAGTTTCGAATTCTTCATTTTTTTTTGGAAGAATATAAAGGCCTGGTTTCACGGACATATTTGTTCAAAATAATATCAAAAGGAAATGCCCTTACAGGCACAAGGATTTCTGCATTATCCATCGGCTGATCAGTTATCATTTAGCAAAAAAACAACCTCTCTTAGAAAAGCTACCTCTTCATATAAAGATATATGTCACTTTATACAGCAATTTGAACTTGTAAGATGTGTATAGATCCTTTTTATTGTTTTTTTTGTTTTATTTGATGTATATACTTGTAACTAATTCGATCCTATTTATTTGAGCACTTTTGTGTAAATAAGTTAGTTTTATACAAAAACTGTTCCATTATTGTTTTACTGTAAGCCGAGCGCGGGTGTTGGGTGCAGTAACTCAAGGGGAAAGTGAACCGGTAAAATGTTTTTACCCGGGATACTAGTCTTCTTATACTAATACACAATCTTGCTTTTTTTTACCTAACTGTTAAAGAAAGAACGTTAGGTAAAATTTCTCGGGAAGTTCGTCAATGGATGTTTGTTTTTCCGTATTAGTATAGGGAGAATCTCCCATTAGGAGAATCTCTAGCTCCATCTTACGGATTTTTATTACTTCAAGGAATGTTGTACCTTACAGAAGACATCATAAAGCCACCCAGAGGAGAAGGCAATGCAATGCTTTTTGCATTCGAAAGTTCATCAAATTTTCTCGACGTTCATTTCTTTAAAGAGAAATGAAGACACTGTTTTAATTTTTTATTCAACGCTTTAAGTTCAGTAATAAAGAATAACAACATTGATCAGTCTCAGTAACTATTCTATCCGACGAGATGTAGACCTGTTATGTGTTATCAGTTTATCATTGTCTACCGATGTGTATTTTTTTGATGTGTTTGAACGTAGCTTTTTCGTATCAGTTAGTTTTGACTACTATACCAAAATGTGTAGCTAGCAGTTTATTTGGTATTTCATTGTAGTGTGTGGATAGTTATTATTAAGGTAAACGAAGGTAGCAAGATCATTATCATATTGTTTTGATAGTATTTTAATGATACCTTTTTTAGATTATAAAATTGAATAGTATAAATGATTATAATGCAAGAAGAGAGTGATTACATACATATTTACATGGTTTTTGTATCATGATGCACAAATGGAGTTTTGGGTTTTGACATTTCCACAATTCATAGCAGAATAAAGAATTAAAAGATAAAAATGTCTGAGAAGGTATTGTTTTTGTTAGCTTTAGTTAATAGGGAAATTTGAAGGTATTTTCTTATATATCAGACGTTTTATCGTGGTTAATACTTTTCTAAATCTCTGAACATTGGAATTTTAGCTTTTAGTTCAACTGTACAACTTTAGAAATCTCTAATAGCCCAAATAATGGCACTGAAAAATAGGGATAATAGCATTCTTTGATAATTCAAATTATATTAGTATTATAGGAGTAGCGCGTCTTGGTGTCCAGTGCAGTTTCTTGTGTTAACTTAAGACTTGTTTACTCTCCTAATTTTATTTTAAATAACAACAAGAACAATGCGATGGTAAAAAAGACACTTTCTTGTGCTCGATTCATTAGAAAAGAAAGTTTGAAATACGACAGGACGAATATGTTCGAAAATGCAAAACAAAAAAATAGCATTTCTGTTTTTCATAAGGCTTTTGCTATCGCACTTTTCACTATCAAAATTGCCGTTTTAGTTGTCAAAAGTTTCTTTTGTTGATGGTCCGTTACTTGGAACAGATTATGACCAAAATAAACTACATACAAATCACAGTAGCATAGCATATTAACCTATTCGTTATGCACATTCAATTGTTCCTAATACTCAGATATAATTAGTAATATAAAGTAATATAAAGCTTTTTCAATATAAAAAAAGATTTTAACAAAACAATTGCGCCATTTTCAGGAAGAGCATTTCATATATCGCTTGAAACAAACATTATTATTTTACACAAGACATGTCTAGATGGAAAACTATCAAAACACATTAACAAAAATAACATGCTTAAAACATGGCAAAAGGAAATCAGAATCCAGAATTTGTTATAGTCCTTTCGGATTACCCTAGAATTCAAATGTTCCATTTTGTTATCTTTTTATTTTAAATGTCTATTATTATTATAATGTTTAATGTTTCTAGCAATTAAATCATCTGCTGAAAATGACGTCATATCAAAATATGTGCCAATTCATGAATTTGGACATGCAAGACCCATAACAGATCCAAACCGTGCAATAACGGTGTTAATTAACTTTGAAATTCAAGATATATTGGAAGTAGTAAGTTCTTCAACTTCTTTTAACGATTCCATAATCGCCGAGAAATTTAAATAGGTATATCTTAGATAACAAACCCACATATTACGAAAAAAGCACCATTCCATCAAAATTATCCGCGGAAGGAATATTTTAACATTACTACTTTTAAACATTATAGTCAACAACAACACAACGTCTGAAACTGCGTGGATTCATCAGATTGGTAAGCAGATTTATTCATTTCAGAAACATTTCATCTTAATGTCAGAAGTAATAGAAATTAAGTGTTATATTCAATAATTATCCAAAAGTCACCTCAAAGATTTACTCATGTACTCTCACTTCAGAGATGGTTTAATGAATGGTTGAACTGGAATTCAACTGAGGAAGGAAATGTATACAAAATAAACTGGGATTCGTCTATGGCATGGACTCCAGAAATAGTTGCATACACAAGGTTGGAGATTATTTTACAGATCGCCCAGGGGGGTTCCAGGGTATTTTAAAGATTTTAATCACAACTCGCTTATTTGTAGTGTCAGAAATGCCCCAGTGACTGAAGAAAATTCCGATGATGGAGATGATGACGATGATGACGATAAAGAAGATTGGTCAACTAAAACTATAAAAACTGAATTGAAGATTGACAGCAATGGAATGACTACATGGTTATCACCATTATATTTAGAATCAGCTTGTCATTTTCATTTATCAGAATTCCCTTTCGATGAGCAAGATTGTGTAATTGTTTTCGGACTTTGGTCTGATACAATTGAAAAGGTAAAGCTAGAGGACATGAACTTGCCAACATTAAAAGATGGCTTCCGTCAGAATGTGGAATGGGAAGTGACAAATGCAATAAGTAGAGTAACAGATGTTTATTATGAATGCTGCAATAAACCGATCTCAAAATATGAAGTCGCAGTTCGGTTGAAAAGAAAAACAAAATATTACTATTTTCACTTTGTATTCCCAGTGGTGTTCGTGATTTTGACACTTTTGATGGCTAATTTTGTATCCTTTGAATCATCAGAACGAATAAATCTGCAACTAGTGATTGCCGTAACTGCTATATTTTTGTTGCTAATCATGGTAAAAACAGTCTTACCACCTACAGAGGACGTCTCCGCCATGTCCAAGTTGTATTTACTGCTGATTGGTGGCGTGTCCTTATCAATCATCTCTACAACAATTCTTGCTGTCTTCTATTTCAACACCTCCAAGCTGCTGTGGTTTCCAAAATGGTTGGAAAGGAAAATACTTCCTAAATATTTATGGAGAGATGAAATACAAAGAGCAACAAAAGATGATTTTATTGATCAGTTGACTGGATTTCTAGAATCAGAGGGCGCAGAAGAAGAAATCAAAGGAAACAATAAAGCTTTGCGGGAAGTTTTAAGATTGCTCTGTGAATACAATAACAGTCAGTATGATGAGGCTAAAAATGAAAGAGTTGAAATGCGTTCTAGAATGCTTGCTGCATCTTTGGATAAAATCATGTTTTGTGTTTTGTTCTTAATTTCGTTATTAACCCTGAGTGTGGTGATCATTTAAGTAACTGATATTTAGATTTAAGTAAGTCAATTTGCTGAGGCAGTAATAAATTTGAGGTTTTTTTTAAAGGATTTTGTAACGAATTGTTTCATCAATTTGAAAGCATGGTATATATATTTGTGCGAGTTTATAAACATTTTTGCAAGTGTTGTTATCATAAACATTTTTGCAAGTGTTGTTATCATAGTACTTGGTTGTTTATTAAAACATTTTGTTGATTATTTTGAATTTAACTAAAATATGTAAAAATTCTCCACCGCCATACATTTGAAATAAGTCAGCGTCATAAGTTATAAATCTTGTTCACTATCATCATTACAACAGCAGATTCATCTGCCGTTGCATATACCATTTCACTTCTTTCTACATGACAATTTGAACACACAGGATGATCGCTATCCAAGTAAGTCAAGAGGTTAAGGAAACAGGCTTCAGCACTCAACACTGCCTTATTGCTGTTATAGAAAGGGAGGCTCCTATTCCGCACTCTTAACAGACCTATTTAAGGCTTTTGATTGTGTCGACCATAAGCTTTTGACAGGAAACTTTATGCTTTTGGAATGGATTTAAAATATGGAACCATGCTGTTTATCTATGTCGCTAATTGAAATAAAACAGCAATAAATGGCCGTTCTATTTTATATAAAGTATAATCTGAAACATGGAAGTTCATAGTACAAAAAGGAAAAGCAATTCAAATTGAAGCATGTAAAACCAAAAACTGGACTCACAACATAATACAAATAGCATTTAATGAAGAAAATTATCATAAAATGAGCCGCAAAAAAGTCAATGAAAATGAAAGGACAACATTCAAAACTAAAGTACTTTAAAGAAAATAGGATTAAATATATTGTATGATTGTAAGATTATATATATTTTGACGAATTTTGAAAGATGACTCATTCTTAAAAATTTAAATTTGAGCTTCCAAATTGTTGGACACATGATAGCATAAATTGAATAAATCAAGACAAAAGAACATTAAGGCCTCTTTAAGGTTACTGTAAAGAGTCAGCACACTTTTTATTTGATGCTAAATATTTTCACAACTAAAAATAATTATGTAATGAAAGTATATATTTTTAATAAGCTCTAAGCCTGATCTAAATAATGGGTCAATTTAAAAGTTCCAAAAGGTTTGTGTTTTTGAAAATCTGACCACAAAAGTAAAATTACCCCGTACTTGTTAAAAAGTCTCCTGTGGCACAACAGCTAATATTTACATTTTCAAAAAATATTGCATAATGTTCCTCTTGCGTTGTTTTTAAAAACAGTGTCTGCTAATTTATGTATTTTATGTCAATCAAATTTTATAAGCATTTCATTTCGAATTTCATAAATTAAAGTAAAAAATCAAACATTTGAACTGATTGGCTCATTATTTAAAATATGCATAATTATTCGCCAAATGCAGACACAGCTTAAAGTTCAACATTAAAGGAACACGACTGCATAATTTATTTTCCGTTACCATGACGATTTGTGTCACAGGACACTTTTTCCAGAGGGTATCTTGCTGAAAAATCAAAAAATTATAAAAGAGAATACGGCTTTTAAAAATTCCGAAGATAACTGATGTTTGAAGCATTTGTTGTCATAGAAAGGTAATATGATATAATATCCAAAAATCTTTTTTTTTTTCATGCTTGACCCTTTACACTAACCTAAACGAGATGGCGTAAGTGCGTCTTTAGGTGTAATCTGTTGCACCAAATCGGGAAAAAGCGCAAAACATTCTGGATAATCAAGACAAAAAAATCTCTTGTTCTAATATTTTCTATGCTATCCATAATAATATGTCGGAACCTATAAGTGAGATATCTGGGATACCAATTTCTTCTTCTGCGTATGTCCCACTTATCGGGAGAAGTGGGAAATTCGCTAAGTAAGGGAAATGTTATTTATTTGAGCGCAGCTTCTTCTGTCGTTCCTCTTCTACCTCCTCGTTTTTTGCTTCCGTTATTATTGCCTGAATAGCTGTATTGGTAGGTGCTGGGATATTTTGTTCTGTTTTTCTGTGGTGTCCCTCTCCAGATTGTGCAGTGGGACCAACACCATCAGCATAGGTAGACTTTTTTTCCACGGCCATGTCGAATTTTTCTTCCAGATTGCGATTGCTTTCCTGGACTTTACATAGCAAGGCTTCTTCTAACTTTTTGAACACCGATAATGTACAGTTTGCTTGCAATCGCCACAAGTCAGGTGCTTTTCGTCACCATTGTTTATACATTCGCTTTGTGTACACTTTCTCATGTCTTCGTCACTACTGCTGTCTTCCATATTCGCAGTTTTCGAAGACTACTGCGGTTTTTCAGCTCGTAGGACGTCAATATTTTCTCAGGTTGTGTAGTTTAACTATCTTCGTGTAGCAGCACAGTTTATGGTCGATAAAAAGTGTTTTTGGTTAGAATATTGGTGGTTTTAGGGTATCATAGTTGAATTTGTGCTTTAGCAGTAGATGTTCAAACCTATGATCAATAATATAATCTTAAAGTTGTCATCGCCTATTTTCCAGGCCTTTAAGTTATCTTATTGCCTTATTTCACCTAATTTTTTGCCTGCGCATGTTACGTCAGCCTTTATTTCGCAAAGGCAAAAATCGCTGAATTTCAAGAGATTTTTATCGTTGTCTTTTTTTTCATCTTAATTATTGCCAGGTAACTAAATTAAAGTAACAAAACTCTTTTAAATTTTCGTTGCTGTTTTAATTTTCGATGTCCAATAACATTAGTTCCATTCATTCCCAACTTTGACTTAAATTAATTGAATGGTTATTTTACTTCTCGGAAATATCTTTCACATAAACGGATTGTAAATATTGATCTAAAAACATGTAAAAAAATTGTAACCGACTGGTGGTATAGTGCTCGTCTCCAAGGCGTGAGATAAGGGTTCAAATACCGGGTCTTGCCAGCGACTATAACAGTATGAATCGATCCACTCAGCTTGATAGCGGGCTTTATGTGTAAGGAGGTTGTCTAGCTGAGCGGTTGAAGCAAACATACGACTTGGGCTTAAAATGCTCTAGGGTCTCCTGCGCAGGTCCTTCATTGATAACAGTTCTATCAAAACTGAAGAGGCTACCCTGGGTAAACATTCATAAAAGAAAGAAAAAAAGAAATTAGCTATAGTTTCCATTTAAGTCAAAATTTGCGGAAGGGTTAAATCTTTCTCCAAAAAGGTATTCTTATTTCTAAACAGTGACACACAACCTTTGTTCTTAGAATAATACACATTTTTGGATATGATTTTAGATTAACTGTTTCTTGTAGAATAGCGCGGAGAATAATGGTAGGGAAGAATGCACTGTTTCGTGAATAATTTGACCATTTTGGGCGGCCAACGTAATAAATAAATCGGGGAAAAGGCGTTTTCCCAATTTTTTTTTGTATCCTGAAAAACGACAAAAGCATGAATTAATTAGACATAAACTTTGCCGTTATATTGCTGTAGTATAAACAGTCACCATCATCGCATCCATTTACTACACGCGATTTGTGGATATGCCAAGCATTTATTGTTTCATGTTTTAAACGCCACTACAATCTGTTGCTTTTCTGACATTATTCCAATTAATACTTAATAAAATATTCTAATGTGTTTCCAATATGTACATGTTTTCGAAGTAAACATATACGTATACTTCATATGTTTTTTGAAAACTATTCAAGTTTTAATTTTTTTGAAATTTTTTATATTTCTTGACATCCATTTTTATAATAAAATCTAAAAAAAAAAATTAATTTCAAGCGGAATTTACCTTTTAAGGGATAGTCGGTCTAGCGACATGGAACCGTACCATTTCTTATGTCAGCCTTGTGGGCTGTGTTCGCATTTTATTATTTCATCAGAAAGAACTTCAGCTTTCACTTAATGACAATTTTCAGCATTTTCAGCTGTTTTGCAGAATCCATCAGCCTGTAATGGTATCTTTGTCAAGACAATACCGCCTTATAACTTGGTGATGTTAATTTCTTTATGTAACTCCTTGCCACCATAATTCTTGACAAACCTTCTTACAAGTTTTAACAAATAACATAGATAAATAAAGTTATTTTCGTTTGAATACGTCAAAATAAGAAAATCTATATGCAGCTTCCCCACCGTCAGACAGGACAGAAAAATAATTCTCAAAATCCTATGTAAATTTCGTGGCACCAAGTGATTTTCTTATTTGCTGTTAATCTCTTGGGCTTTATTGGCTGAATAACAAAAGAGTACAGACGTTTGTACTTAAAAGAATGCTGAATAAATATTTGAAAATCTTTGAAGCTGCCATTTGCAATATTTACATTCGCATTTTTTCATGTTTCTCCACTCTAGTGAACCTAGAGTTACAATTTACTTTCCGGTTCTCTTTATTGACATTTTTCTCATCGTTGTTTTAGACAAGATCGTCCCTTATCAGAAAACCAAATGTCTCAAAAGGGTATCTAGTAAATCTATCTTTCAGCTTGTGTACTTTAATTACATTTGTTTTTGGGCTAATACTGACTTCCTTTAAAGGCATTCCGAACCACCCAGGGTCTATTTTTAATTTCGTGGGTCCCTCGCAATTAAAATTTAAGCGAGAGAATATACAAACAGAATTTACTAAGCTGTTTTCACCAAAAATTTAGAATTTAAGTTTAAAGTTTCTTCTAAAACAGCAAAATAACGCTTACATTATACAATAATGGCAGTTATGGCTAACATTTAGCAGAAAAATATGATATTTAAGAGAAAGTTCTGGTAAAAGTTTACCAGATTGGCTTTCTTCTTTTAATTACTCTCCGTGTTGTTGGTCAGCGCGGAAAGCAGCTGATCTTTCATTAGCATCTGTACGTCCGTCCGTACGTCCGTCCGTCCGTAATTCTATGGTCCGTAATTCCAAGATTTTTTGTCCACAGTTGTAGGCTTATTCCACAAAACATAGGAATAGAGGCTGTCCACAAACCGTGGTTAATGTACGAATGGTAAACTACAACTTATATAAAGTAATTTAATTATTGTGAGTGCGGCCTAAAATACAGAAAACGTGCAATCCTAATTTGTGTTCCAGAGAACGACACAGCACTCAAGGTTAGAAAATTCTTACTGCTTTTTCATAATGACATTGATTTTGTGAGAAACTGTTCGATCCCATTTTTGATTTTTATTCCCTCCTTTTCTGTCCCTCCTCTCCCCTTTTTGTGGCCTTTTAAGTATGTGACGTACTTAAAATTTCACAAATTCCCTGTTGATGAAAATACAAGTACACAAATATTTCCTGGGTGTCTAAAAAAACAGGTAGCTATATATCGTTTTCTTAGCTATATAAATTCACTTCACACCCGCACCACACACATAATATGGAGCAGAGAGTGATGATGCCCCTGGTTGTGGTGGCAGTTTCTGTACTTTTAAAAATGGGTGGTGTCCTCTGTCCTTGTTTTGTTAAGACATGTTTACTCAAAAGAAACTTTTAAAGAAAATTTACATAGTGGATAATGATGGTTGTTGGGAGACGACAAAAATTAAACTTAAACAGCAGCACACCCCTACACACAATTTTGACTAATATTTACAGTCAAATAAATCAAAGAAAATAATTGATATTGATATCATATGAAACTTGGTATTGGTAATCTCTTCCGTGAAGGAGTGTAAGCTACCAATCTTTTCTTTCTTTTTTCTTTGAAGGTTTTCGTTGTTTTGACTATATCAGTGTATTAACCGATTCGTTTATGCACTAAAAATTCTATTTTTTCCTAATATGCTCTTATAAATTTCACCCACAAAAATATGACACTGTGATGGAGATTCTATTGAACTTGTCAGAGCAAATCCGAGAATAAAAGACTTTTTATCATTTTATTTTGATAAAAATGATCCGAAAGAAAGAGAGAAACTTTACATTGTTTGTTAGCTTTCCCTATCAAATCGTGTTGAAGACAACGACTTCATGTAACAGACTTTAAAAATCTTTTGCATTTTTATGTAAAAATTCATTCCTTCACAGGTGCGTCAATTTCTTTCAGGATTTACTGTATATATACCAAATATATAATTCAAGGTGGTAAGAAAATTTCACTGGAAAAAAATGGATTTCACGTATTCTTAAAATTAAATTCTTGTGAAAGGAAAGAATACTTTTTGCCTCAATGCCTGCCAACATATGCATGGTAATATTTAATTTTAAAAAAATAAGAAAACTAATTATTGGCAAAATTAACAAAATTAAATTCCTGGGAAAAGTTTATTTTATCTCAATTCGCGAAATTAAATTTGCACGGAAACTGCTACTATGGATCAGACTATCGACCTGTAATGTTTCCAAAGAATGATTCATTATGACTCATTTTTGCAGGGCAAGATAATCGTTCCAGGAGTGAACTGCAACTAAGCCGAATATTCCTACGACACTTCCTTTTGACCTCAAATTTGTGAATTTTTGCCCATTAACTTTTGGGAGATTATCAAAATATGGGATATTGCAGAATTTCTTTTTATATTAAAATCAATTTACGTTGTTTTTTCAGGTTAAAATGAAAACAAAATCACATTAATTCTTCCCACTAAAATTTCTAATAATACTTGTGAAAATTAGTTAGAAATTCATCACTAGTTGATTTGAGGTTGTATAACATTTATATAATTTATTTTTTAGGTCCTTTGTTGGTGGCATCATCTATCTGCTGCCAGAACTCCTCCTCAAAACTTGACATTGTCAGAAATACCTGGACTTGTCCGAAGTTTCTGAACTTGTCGGCCTTATCTGAACTTGACCAGATTGCTTACTTTCAGATATTTCCAAAAAATGATTTCCATTGCTCAATTTTTAATAGCTAATTTTGTCACGTGAGAAGTATATATTCTTCAGTTGTCTTCATACATTCTTCACTTTTTACTTTGGCACATATTTTGTTACATTGTACTAAACATTTTTTTATAATAGATTGAGTTCATAATACATGATGATAAATTGTATTCAATACTCCAGTATAAGGATTTCAGGTTGAAAATCGACAGTTATAAAGGATATCAAATTCGGAATAGAATTCTTTGTTTGGCCCAAAGTTTCTTTCTAAAATGTAGTTCTTGCCGCCGCAGGAGAAAGGCTGTGAAATTTAGAAAATACATGCGGAAGGTTATCTGAAGTGTTCTAGTTTTCATTCGTAATGTGTATTACCTTTCTGGTATGCCCAACCGCGCTGACCCCAGGGCCTCTTGTTTTGATTTGAAAACGATAAAGAATTGTTGAAATAATACAGACCAGCTAACTTTCTATGGTCAACAAATTAATGAAAGGCGCAATTAATAAAAATTATTACAAGTTTTAAAAAAAAAAAAGATTATTTCTGGTCCGCATAATTCACGAGCATGAAGCACGCTGAGACTCGCCCCAAGTGTTCGAACTCAAAACGCGTGATACCCTGGGTAGTTCGGTATGCCTTATAAGTTTTATAAGATAAAACGAATAAATGATAAGATATGCGAGCTGGTAGATGATAGTGATGTAACATGATTTTGTGCAAAAATGTAAAGAAAGTATACTGAAAGTATGCTGACCCTGGATTTTCTTGGCATTGTTAAAATGTTTTAAACTCCCTTTAAAACCTCTTGGACGAATATGGGCAGGAATTGCAGATGACAAAAAAATGGTTTATATCTCAGCTATCAGTCTTTTACGGGAAACAAGAGACAACACAAGAATATCAAAAAGTCGTCGTCCCTATCATAAGTGTGAATCAGGCTTAACATGACAATGCAGTCATTCATAGTGGATGTTATTCATTCTTAAGTAATTCTTTAGGTTCCCAGTGTAGATCCTACACCCAGTGCCACCATCCTTTGATAACTTTGTTGACTTCTGCTTTTCATCTAAACCCTTCATAAATTTTCTACAGACACGTAGAAGTTGACATCATATAAACGTCTCGTCAGTAAATTAAGTATTTTATTGTTTTATATGTTTTCAACGAACAGGACAAATTTAAAAATCAGAAATTATCTGAAATGTATACACCCTGGATAAAATAAATTAAAAAAATAATAATAATTAATTAAGTTACAGGATTACGACAAATCTGGAGAGTTCACCTCTCCACGTATGTACAATCATAAATTCATATCATAACATATCATGATCCTAAGAATAACAATGACGGCGCAATATGCAAACAAATTACAATGAAGATAATTTAAAATACAATTCAAGAGAAAGCTGTATCATTTTATTCAATATTGATATGTGCAGAAAAAGATGGAGTATGGTTACCATGGTTACAAAATAAAAGACTTGTAAAGGTGGTACTTAAGGAAAGAGTGTAACGCAAAAAGTTTTTAGCACGCTATGGCATTTCATTTTTAAACTTTATTAATTCTTTCAAGATCAAAATAACCACAATGTATAATAAACTATTGTAATTTCTTTATGAAATACCAATAGATAAAATTATGGCGGTGAGGGGTTTGCAGAAATTTCGATCATATCAAATTGTTATTACAAGTTCCCCTTTTGTAATGTCACACTCTTTCTGCTGTGTTCGTGATAATGTGTCGCTGGATGTTTCTCTTACCTTGTTTTTTTGTTCAGAATTTCGAAGCCGTCTTTTGTAAGTAATATTTTTACTTTGTTAACTATATATTTTTTTAATAAATTCTACAAATTCGGACAGAAAGTGAAGAAATGAAACAACAATACAGGGTAAATCCGCTAATTCGAATGCTGTTTAATTCGCTAATTCGAACCAAATCTCAAGTTCCTTAGAGATTGCTTTAATAAACCCTATCAGTCACAAGTGAGGAGGGGCTAGTAGCCTCGCGGCATTCTATCAAATTCGATATCTCCGGACTTCATATACCAGGCCTTTTTCTAAAATTTAATAGGGATTAGAATGTTAACCCTATTCATACCGTGGAATCTTTTTTTCCATAACTTTTTAAGTATTAATAGTTAGACCTTCAAACTTTATGGCTGTTCCCAATTTTTCTTGATAGGGTGAAAATTTTGAATTTTTTTTAGTAAAAAGCATTGTTAAAAGTTAAATGTTGCTTGTTATTATATAAAATTGTATTATAAATGTCTTTATAAGTATTATTTCAATACTAAGCAATCATAAATAAGTTATAACTTTTATTGTTCTGACCGTAAATTTTACCTAAATCCAGTTTTGATGACGTCACGGGATAAAATGATGACAACATCATCACAACGTCAGCACAATTTTTTTTCTACCAAGTTGTTCATGAAGCCTTTATTAAAAATTATGTAATAAATATTTGAGAAATCAGAGAGATAGTGTCTTAAATTTATTTTAACCATTTAAGGGCTTACAAAAACAAAATTGAAAATTTTATGTACCGATAAATAACATTTATACTTCTAGCAATTCAACATTCTGCTGAATATGACGTCATATCAAAATTTGTCCCAATTCATGAATTTGGACATGAAAGACCAATAATAGATGAAAACCATGCAGTAACTGTGTATATGAGCGTTGAAATTCGAGATTTATTGGAAGTGGTAAGTCCGTCAACATCTTATAGAGACACTTTCTTCTCAGCCCAATATTTTTTCAAATACTAAATAAACGCCAGCTTTAATCTTGGTTTACATATATCCTCCTAGATTACATTGATACATTTTTCTACTCCAAAATGTTGTTCTCCAACTAAATTGCATTTGAAAACTTTTAAAATAGATGAAGTTGTTCACAATATCAGAGAAGAAAAAACTTCTCAAACTTTTTACTTTTCAACATTATAGTCAACTACAGCACAACGAATTAAAGTACGTGGCTATATGAGAATGGTGAGTGAAGAAATTCTTTTCTGAATAGCAATTTTAAATCAAATAAATATGATTTAAATGGGGACATTTTGAGCTATTTTCAAACAAACTTTCCAAAATATACGTTTTGCATGAGAACTCATTCCAAATTTGTATTGATATCCTTTCAGAGATGGCAAAATGAGTTACTGAATTGGAACTCAACAGAGGAAGGAAATGTTCAATCAATAGAATTAGACTCATCTTTGGCATGGACTCCAGAAATAATTGCCTACACAAGGTTCCAAAATTATCATTTACTCATCTGACACATTTTCATGATCTTTTTTAAGTTGTTTTGATTATTACAACCGTTTTTCGCTTAATTTAGTATGAGAAACGCCCCAGTGACAGAACAAAATTCCGAAAATGAAGATGATGACGATGATGACGACAAAGAAGATTGGTCAACAAAAAATATAAAAACCAAATTGAAAATTGACAGCACTGGAATGACAACATGGTTATCACCATTATATTTAGAATCAGCTTGTCATTTTCATTTATCAGAGTTCCCTTTCGATAAGCAAGATTGTGTAATTGTTTTCGGACCTTGGTCTGATACAATTGAAAAGGTAAAGCTAGAGGACATGAACTTGCCAACATTAAAGGATGACTTTCATCATAATGCAGAATGGGAATTGACAAGTGCAATAAGTACAGTAAAAGAAGTTTATTATGAATGCTGCAACCAACCGATCTCAAACTTGGAAATCGAAGTTCGGTTGAGAAGAAAAGAAAGATACTATCTTTTTAACTATGTATTACCAGTGGCGTTTTTGATTGTGATACTTTTAATGGCTAATTATGTATCCTTTGAATCATCAGAACGATTAAATCTACTCCTGGTGATTTGCCTAACGGCTGCATTGATGCTGCAGCTCACTGTGAAAACTATCTTGCCTCATACAGACGAAATGTCAGCCATGTCCAAGTTGTATGTACTACTGCTTTTTAATATATTCTTATCAATCTTGGCTACAGCAATTGTTTCAGTTTTTCATTTCAACTCCTCCAAACTGCTGTGGTTTCCAAAATGGCTTGAAAAGAGAATTCTTCCAAAACATTTATGGAGAGATGAAATAAGAAAGACAATGGAAGATAATGATTTTGTTGATCAGTTGACTGAAATTCTAAAATCACGGGACGTGAAGGAAAATATCAGAGGAAATGAGAAAACTTTTCGGGGGATTTTAAGATTGCTGTGTGAATACAACAACACTCAGTACGACGAGGCTAGAAATGAAAGGGTTGAAATGCGTTCCAGAATGCTTGCTGCATTTTTGGATAAAGTCTTTTTTTGTCTTTCATTTGTCTTTTCATTGATAGTCATAAGTGTAATTATCTTTTAAATAACCGATCTCAATATATCAAACATGGACGTAGGCTTACATCATAGTCGATTAGTTCAGATAAAACAATAAGTCGCAATCGCAAATTACAATATCCTTGTTAGAGATGTTGGTTGAAGTGTTGAATTAGTTTCCCAGACCTTAATCCTATTCATTCCTGGGTTGGGTGTGTGTGTGTGTGTGTGTGTGTTGGGGGTGGGTGGGGGGGGGGGGGGGGGTGTTGCGAAGTGTTGCCATATTGTTGGGGTGAAAAATTCTGAATAAATGTTGCTTGTTTTATTATATAAAATGGTATTTTCAATGTCTTTATATGTAATGTATTATTACTATTATTAATGTATTATTATTATTACTATTAATACTAAGCATTTATAAATCAATTATAACATCTATTACCCTATTGTCCGTATTTTACCGAAGTCCGGTTTTGATACGTCAGGGCTAAAATGATGACGTCGGCTCAATTGATTTCCATCAAGTTGTTCATTAACCTTTCCTCAATAATTTTAGTAAGTTTCATGGTAAAAGCATGGTTTTAAAGGAACCCCTATAAGACCCAGTATGGATATTGTTAAGTATTTTTACAACATTTTTGCAGAATGTTTACGACACAAGATCTAATTCAAATAAAGCATTCTTGACTTATTGAAATTTTTACAGTTATAAATCTCCTTCAACCACAGTACATGCTTCTGTTGGCTGGTAAGATCGTAATACCAAAACCAAAAATGTATTTCTTTAATTTTCCAAATATATATGAAATATCGACACTCGTATAAACCCGTCCATGTAAATCAAAATCCAAGGCGAGCTTTCATATCAAAGGAATGTCGACCTGTTGGTTTGTTGTTGGTTTATCTTAGCGTTCCTTCGCAATTTGTACACAGCAAAAATTCCAATTCGTATTTTGAGAAAAATCTTGTCCGAAGAGCAAGACAATTTTTCTAACCAAGATTTTCGAAAATTAGGCCGTCAGCTGACCACTTCGTTTGTTTCAATTCGTATTAAATTTTTAATGACTAAAAAATTTTTATTTCCATTGAAAGTAAATATATTTTTAATCTAAAAAAGCTTGGTCCCCACTTGAGAAACTTGCACAATAACGAGAAAATCGATTTTAACCATTTTGATACGTCACAGTAGAAGGTGGTTTTTTTTTCAATTTTTATTTTGGTAAAAATTTATGTATCAATATATATTAATATTAAAAAAAATAATCAGAGGCTAAAAAATTCATCAAAAGCTGTTTCCGAATCTTTGCCCGATTCGTTTTTG
This sequence comes from Turritopsis rubra, assembly GCA_039566895.2. NCBI lineage: Eukaryota > Metazoa > Cnidaria > Hydrozoa > Anthoathecata > Oceaniidae > Turritopsis > Turritopsis rubra. Next base: position 15,021,807 of record CM077627.1, read on the forward strand.
AAAACAGAAACTCGTTAAGAAACGTTTAGAACGAAATTCACTTTACATAAATGAAGAAATTAGGAACTAACATACTCATCATTACTTTAGGGACCAGTTTCAACTTTCCGAAAACAAAAAACAAAAACAAAAAACAACGACGGTTTTAATACTCAGCGTGCAAAAGCCGCTGACTTATTCTAAAATTGATAAGTGATTATAACAGCATATCAGTTTCAACAACAGAGTTTGACGAAAATGATTTTAACGGGCTGCATCTACCAAATGATGTGGTTTTTGAGAGAAAAATAACCCAGATCCGCCGCTGATCTTTCCCGAGTTTCAATAATGTTTTAACTTTATTACTTAGTAATTATCTCTATCACAAAAACTCCCAGTAGAATGATTAGAGGCAATTTTGATTTCTAAAACGAGGTTGGGTGTACTTACTTAACAAAAACACGGCGTTTTAGCAGAAAGTCTGGAAAAGGTGTACTGAAAGCTTCCAACAAGATCAACGTTGTTTATCAACGCTGTTTATTAAAAAGATTTCCCTAGACGGTATGTCCCATGATACTCGTAAGTTATATCAATGTTTATGATAATATTAACTCCAAAGGAAATGAAAGCTTTATATAGCCTGGATGTCTCAAAAATGTATTTTTCAAAAACAAACATTATATTTCTTCTTCTAATTATTTTCAGAGTAACGACGTCTACTTGGTTCACTATTTTTAAGGCTAATCTGTTTCAAGATATATTTCTGTGGATAAAATTTCATTAGTTTCCACAAATAATTGTTTAAAGGCAAATAGAGGGTATACCTTATTGGCCCTTGTTATTTTTCTTGATTGAAAAAAATTAAATTAAATAGAACGTTATGGTTCTTTCCCTTTCCCTTTCTTTCTTGGCAAAACATAAGCTTTTAAACGAAACATCTGAAATATGATCCCGACTAGCCAGCTTATTATATCGACCTACAACAAAATACGATCTGCCGATCAGAATGATGACCTGGCAGCAGTGTTGTGTCGTGATTTGTGAGTGTATCGAGTACATAAATCGCTGGACTGAAACCTGGGACCATGCCGCTATTTTTATCTTCAGAAACGTGTAAATTTACACAATCCTTTATCTAAAGAACAAGAAATAAGGAAAATAATATTGCGTCTTTTTTATATCTTCCACCGGTCTTTCTCCACACGACATGATGCTACACTTTTAAGAAAGTAAAAAAGTTACATTTGAACGATGGCAGCACCTTTGGAACTTTTCAGTTAAGATTTTTTGTAAACGAAACAAACTGGACATAAATAGCTGTTGGAAAAGCTGCTCCATATCATATGGATATACTTAAATAATACAAGAAAATATTTCTTTAGTATTTTCTGAAAGCTTCCGTCAATTTTACTGTAATTTTACACATCACCATTGAAACGATAAAAAAAAACATAATTGGAAAAATACGCTTCTCGACACGGATTGCCGCCATTTTAAAACTGATTACCTATTCGGAATGGGCATAAAAAATGGGTCCTTGCGAGGAATAATAGAATAATAATGAAATATAAGCAAACACGCAGTTTTGTTGGAAAGAAAGTCCTTGAACAGAAACTTTAGGCCGGTGCAAATCAATCCAACAGTTCATCCACCATGGAAATATTCCGATATCTGTATTTCAGCTGCAAATTTTAACAGATGCTTATGCCCTTCCCAGTGGGCACGCGTCCGTCCTTCAGACGTCCCGTGAACGTCCTCTCGTCAACGTACCATCGTGGGCGTCCTCTAAACATCCTTTGGCCAAAAGGATGTCTTTTGAACGTCCTCTTCGAGTCCCTGTTGGACATCCTATTCGAGCGGACGGATTAGACTTCACTTTCGACGTCTATGGGACGTCCCTGTGCCCACTGGGTTTCCGAATTTTAGCACTGCCCTCTAGCTTGGCGGTTTCGTGGTAAATTTCTCACTGACTTGATTGATAAAGCACATAAGCTTGGTCTAAAGACACGTTGCATGAAAATTTAACTGAGCAGAGAATTCCTTCTATTCATACTTTCCATTAGAGTGCTGGTAAATCTCTTATACGCGTATTATTAACACTTTTATTTTAGTTGCCGATTTTTTACGGTCTCTTTCTTATAAGTTTGTCTGGGGAAGTTTGAGACATGCGTATAAGGGGGAATCCTCTATCACTCCTTTCGTATGGTTCGTTGCAACATTTGAGCAGCTGTACAATCATGTCTCCACCATTTACTTTAGTGGCAGCCTTGTATTCATTCCATCGAGACGTGAAATATTTCCAGTCTTCAGATATGCTGAATTGTACTATGGTTGGTCGTTCGACCTTCTCAACTTTGTGGGATGCACCAGCTGTGGCTGTCGTTGTAGCATTGTGTTGTGTTAAGTGCATCGTGAGCAGTGCGGCAACAATCACAGGTGTCTGGTGTCGTGTAAGTACATCCAGGAACTGCCCAGTTGACAGAAGGTATTCTATCGATTCAGTTGATTTCAACATTGATAGGTTTCAACCATTTGATATACGTTTCTATATATTATATTCAATGTTGAAATCTAAAGAACAAAAGATATACGAGTTATAAACTATAAATGTTCTCTACTAACCGTCGTATGATGCACAAAAGAAATGAGAGTTTTTAAAATTTAAATAAATTTTTGTTCTTTTACGTAATAATTGATTTGCGAGACGAATGAAGAAATGAAATAAAGCATTGTATTATTATTCAACGAATTAATGAGTGGAAGAAAAAATGTAAAGATGGTTTATAGTAGAAGCGTGTACTGTACTGGAAAGTGAAGAACATCTTACTTATTTATTTACATTTATTAAAAATGCACAGAAGAAGCTGAGCTGATCCTTTTGTAAAAATGGAATTAACGAGTGGAAGTATATACATCAAAAAATTGAAATGTCGTTGTTTTGGTTGTAACGTGTGCCGGAAAGCAAAGAAACTGTTAATTGAATTGGAGGATTGTTAACGAGGTGGAAGTTATTTTTTTTAAAAATGGTTGCGCCGTTGCGATTGGCTTCATTTCGATCATTCAGAAAACATTATCAACATATTATTTCGGAGGTTTTTTTTTGCGAGAATGTTATTGTTGTTGACATTTTTCAAACGAATTTTTGTGCCTGCTTTCAACGTTCAAGTTCTCTCTCTTCCCCAATGTGATGATTGAATATCCAACGTTCACCCCTCTTCCTACAACCCACACCGCCAGATTACATCTACCTTTTCTATGACGGCCATAGTCATTGCTGCATCAATATCATATTTCTTTTAATTTATCTCTATTGTTTGTTGTTTGTTGGTTTTTGTCTGTGGGAGAGCAGGAAGTGCTTAATGTATGATTTCTTGTTAAGTTGCTGTTTTGCTGCATCATGTGCATTTTAAGGGAACTTACTGATTATTGTTATTGGCTTTACGTGTGTCATTTTGGAATCTCCAGTTTGAATTTAAATCAAGGAGCTTATAGTGGAAAGGGCACATCCTATATATGTCTGTCTATGGGAAATATAAGGGCCTGCTTCATGTTTCGGTTATTGAACAAACTTTCATATCCATGTACAACAAGATAGGATAATGACGATTCTAAAAACCGTAGATACACAAGGAACGGAGCAACGTAGGTCAAGAAAATTGCACCGCAGAAAGTCTCCAGGCCCTGACCACTGCTGGCATTCTGATGGTTATGATAAGTTGAAACCGTACGGTTTACCAATTCTTGGTGCAATCAATGGGGTTTTGAGAAAGTTAATTTGGTTGAAAGTGACAAAAACAAATAATAATCCCTGTAGTAGCTACGTTTTTCGTGAACAGATTGCGGTACAGAAACAGGTTTAATGGCAGCTATACAATGTTTTCTTCATTAAGATTCAAAAGCCCATGTGTACAGTCGTTCTGTATCAAACAACGAACTATTAACGAAATGTATAACAATCGCAGAGCTCGAAATTCTGATTAACAAAATCTATAGGTTCATATGTCTACGACGAACCGTTACAGAGATGTCGTTGATTACAGATTTTAATGACGTCATAGCGCCCGGTCCCTAAAAGTTTCCCAAAATTCTTTTGTCATCGCCAATGTCGCGAAATGCAAAAACGTCAGTTATCCCTATTGGTATTGGTATTGGTATTGGTTCTCGAGATAATTTTCCTACAATCTTGCGTTCGATTTCGGTCGCAATGCATTAATTTCATATTCACGTAGTACAAGAGAAAATAATTTATGTGTGATCTTACGTTGCTGAATGGAAAACCGAGGATTTAAATGAATATTAAGTCAAGGTAAAAAAAATTGTTTTTCGAACGAAACAGCCGTGTAGGCAAAGTAAATTCGTTGCATTATATTAAATTAGGAACATTAAAGCTGTGAGCTACATGCAAAAGCTTAAATAAACATTCACCCTTACTAATTTAATAAGTTACAAATTCACATACCTTCGAATATTGCGAATACTGCTGCACAATTGACTCAAGATCTGCCATCTTGATTTTCTTCTGTGTTCCTACTTTTGTCTCCAAACATTTCAAAATGTTCGGCCTTTACTGTTCCTGATACTATTAAATGATATTGCACCGCTGAGACATAATAAAATTATCAAGTTTGCAGATGACACAGTTATCTTCTTTTCTGACAAAAACTTCATAGTAATAAAAAAAAAGTTGTCCGTAGATTTTCATGCTTTAACTGACTGGTTCACTGAAAACGAATAACTGATAAATTTGAAGCCAGGTAAAACTGAAACTAGGTTATTTGGAACAAAACAAAGAATCGCTAAGCAACCATCATCAAGTCGCAGCATACGCTATGGTTCAACCAAGATAAACTCGACCGAAACATATAAATATCTGGGTGTGGAACTTGACTCAAGCTTATCCTTGACGTCATATTTTGACCAATGTTACAAAAGAGCGTCAAGTCGACTAAATCTACTCCGAAAACTTCGATACCAACTAGACTGCAAATTTGCTCTGTCCATATATAAAGCAATGATCGTACCAACTCTCACATACTGCAGCTTAATAAATCTCAAACCGACAACTACTCAAGATAACAAAAAAAAAAGTCATTGGAAAAACGAGCAGAAACTACCAGTTGAATCACGTGTGACATCGATAAATTCTTCACGTAAACAACACGTCTGTATGTTTGTACGAAAATGCCTAAATCATGATGACGTACCAGATTGCTTTTGGAAATACTTCGACGTTTGTAAACACAGTATATCGAAAAGAAATAATGGCTCGATCATCAATCTTCCTCGTATGAAAACAGAATATGGAAAAGGATCTGTTACATTTATGTGTGCTAAATATTATAACGATTTACCACTAGTTATACGACAAGAAATAAATGACGTAAAATTTAAACCTCTATTATCATCACATCATATCTAATATATTTTGATGTGCACGCATGCCACCTCACCCACTTCCCTCATTGTGCTCACTTTCGTTCTTTTTCCTTTTTTACCATCAGTAGTTTTTTTTCATTTTATTTTAGAGGAAGTTTGATGTGGAACCAGTTATCTTCACGTGTGAAATCTTTGAATTCATAAGGTTCCTTTAAAGGTGGCTGTATTTAAAATAATGATGTTTTATAAATTTCTTTACAACTGATATCATTGCGTTTAACATCTTTCCCCAATATATATTTAAACAAACAAGATGGCGAAGCGATCGAAAGTACTGTTTCTCGCTGAAGTTTTAGATAAAGTTTTGAATTCAGATGATCACAGGAAACATCCAGAAAGCTAATGCTGCTCGGTTTGTGGGTTCAATATAAACAAACAGGGTAAAAGCTCAGCAACTTTTGTCCTAAATGTGAATGGTTTATCTGTGCAGCTTGTTTTGAGATATATCATACAGCCATTTGTAATTTTGGTTCCAATTTGATTATTTCATTTGTTATAATTTTCTTTATGTTTCATCTTTATGTTTCATCAATTAATAATTTAATTTTTCAGCCAAAACTTTGAAAAATATCGCCTTCGGGTAAACCTAACTTTTAAAGATCTACTCGATATCAATAATAATAATAATAATAATAATAATAATGGTTTTAATATAAAACACTTTTAATTTATTTGAAAATGCCTGATGATTTTTGATCGCTCTCAGACTAGCTGGAAGGTCGTTAAAAAGACAATTGCATATCCCTTCAAATGTTTTTGTTGAATTTGTCACGGTAAGTTTCGTTCCATCGTCAGATACAATACGTTTCGTCAGATACAATACGTTTTTACGGACATTCGCTCTTTCTTTAACGTTACGGTCAAATAATCGAGGAAATGTGGCGTATATAGGGATTTGTGGGCTAATTTTTATAGATTGTATTTGTTTCTGGCAACCATTTCTGCTGAATTACGTCGTGAGTTGTTGCGTATTTGCCAGTAGCAAAGCTAGCTGCTGATTTAAAGGCTTCTCAAGGCGTTTCCAAGTGTGTTACTATATTTCCAAGTGTGTTACTATATTTCCAAGTGTGTTGCGGCAGATGATAATAAGCGTTACAATAGTTTCGATAACACTAATGACAACAACAATCAATATTTTTTATTTCTGTATTTTGAAAGCTTATATGTTCTTATATGTTCAAAATGAACTTTTGCCACTCATATTTCGTTGAACTATGTTTGTTTAAACCTGAAAATGGGTGGTCTTTTTTGTTCTTGAAAAAAAAAATTGCCTCGTATTCAAATTTTTGATGAAGTCAGCAGAATTTTTAAAAAATATGTATTTTCATTCACTATTTCATTAGGTTTTCATTGATGACATATAACATTGTATACTTCCTGAAAAACACTCAAAAAAACTGATTTTTTTAGTTAACAAAGGATGCCATCGAGATATTTCACGATCCATTCTCCCGACACATTAAAGTAAAGTCGTCATGGCACCACCGGATTGTTTTCCAACCCAAATCTCTATAGAACGGAAACTATGATGGATTTTGTAAAACAAACAGATCAAGGTAGACAGAAATTCCTTGTCACGACAATTTCAAGATTTACATGTTGACAATCAAGTGTTTAGTTGTTTGTTCATATTTGACAATTGAGACAGACAATTTTTCATGATACGACACATAACAGAAAGATATGTTTGCTTTTCTTCTATTTTTAATTCTTTCCATTTTCATCTAGGATATTAGCAATATGTTGAACCATCATGGCTGAATATAATGTTAGCAATGTAAGGTTATTGATCCATATAGTAAGTTGGAAATTCTGAATTTTAGAGCGTTATTACACGTGTTTTATTTTATTTTCTGTTTTTGTTATAACGAGAATAAATTTTTTTGAATTGATGCATGTCGATTATCTGAATGTTCTTGCATCCTCGATGCTTACGTTATCTGAAAAGAATCTCCTCATCAATGGTGCTAGAAGTATTTTGTGGTCAGTTTTGAAAAACATTTACATGACAACTGAAGTAACAGGAAAAGTGTAGTCAGTCTATTCAAGTTATATTCAAGTAAATAAAGTATTTCCAAAACAGTGTGTTAGGCCAACCGAGGTTAAGAAGGCCTCGGAGAGTATTTCTTTACATATTTCTATGTGCGAAACCACTTGATGAACTGTTAAAACCCTCTAAGAAATGTTTGGTGTGCTTGCGTGTATACTTCAAACAATTAATGAAATGACACCGGTGCATCACATGAATATTTTACGTAATAATTTTGTTGTAAAGCCTGGTTTAGAATTCCTTTCCTTTTCTTTCTTTAGTTTTTCTCCAGATGGACAGAGAAAAAGTGCAATATGATTCCACTTTTTCTGCTCGACTTTTACCAACAGCCAGCCGGAATGCGTAGATTATCCCGCGTTGAATTTTTCATGTTATCGAAATCGGCCTTAAGGCGTGAGAAAGAACACAAATAAAGTCTTTATATTTTCTGAGTGGCACAAAGTACATAAAGTAAGAAAATTATCTATTGACGTCATGCAACGTTATGTTAACGTTATGTTAACGTTGGATGGGTTTAAAGCTACACTTGTCATACTTCTTTCATACTTCAACCTACAGGAATTGATAAATGGTTTAATTCGATAGAACATATTTGGAAAGATACAAATTGATCAATCCTTGTAGGCATGTTACCATCATAAATCACCTTTAATAATAAACAAAAAAAGTTTTAACAATCTAAATAAAATATTTCTTTGAAATTGACGCTTGACGTTTGTCCTTTTAATACATCATAAACATTTTTTCTTCTAATGTTTTTTTTACATATTTGATATTTTAAATAAATATTAGAACTTAAGTGGGTGAGACGGCGTGCCGATATTTATTAGATATCACAGACAAGTCGACATACAGTGACGATGGTAAATGGCTATAATAGAAAGATGGAGGTTTTTTTTGTTTTTGAGATGAAGACGGTCAACGGAGGTTTCTTCTCACTTTTTAATTAATCGTTCTTTTTTATGTGATCTGATGAAAGATTGTTAATGGTAGTTTTTCATTGAAAAAAACGTCAGCACATTTTTTTTCTATCAAGTTGTTTATTAAGTCTTCATTAACAATTGTGGTTAGTTTCATCGTAAAAGCATAAGTTTTGTGGAAGTTACGATACGGAGGGGCCTCTAAAAGGACCGGTACTAATAGGGTTAACAATCCCAACAAGAAAAATTGCTTGCCATGGAAACATTTCGAGGTATTTTCCAAAAATAATTTTTGACAAAGTAAAGCCAAATAAATGTTAGGAAAAGTCATAAAGTTTGAAGGTCTAACAATATATACTTAAAAAGTTATTGGAAAAAATCGAGAGCCCCTCATACAATGGACATCTCCGTATAACAGACAAAAATATTTATTCTCGTTATTACAAATTTACAGTCAAATTCTGATAGGTAAAGTCTTTATAAAGCGAAGACCTCACTATGCACCAATAGTGTCCGATTTATATTCAGTGTAGTTATAGTGGGAATATGTTGTGATGTTATATTTATATTTGTTTTATTTCTTGTGGTTTCAGAGGATCCATTCCTTTGTGTTTATTTAACTTTTCATTGTTCTAGATTGACTGATAATTTAAACGTATTCAATATGGCCGTCCTATACTTGAAATACATCGAAGGAAGAATACCTGTTGCAATTCATGCAATTTTATGTGTTCTTGCTTACATCTTTTGGTTTCTGTTAGCTCTAGTTGCTGTACCGTTCATGACCATGTTTCGCTTATTCAAACTTTTTGAAAGAACTCTGATTGTTTATCAAAACCTTGGCACAGTGCTTTCGACTTTCGACTTGCCATTTTTATTTGAGACAGAAAACAATAGAAATTTCATCACTGCAATGTTGGAAATTGATGGAGAGCCGAACATTGATAAACTTAGAAAATGTGTTTTGTCTCGATTAATCAACCGAAACTGTTTGGATGTTACATACAAAAGATTATTGCAGAAGATATCAAGGTATTACTTGACCTATGTTTGGGAAGACGAGAAAAATTTCAATATTAAGCAGCATTTTCCAAAATACAGAGGAGCTTTACCAAAGACCAAAGCTGAATTAGAAAAGCGGTTTTCGGAATTTGCTAGCCAGAAAATTCATGTGAATATCTCGCCTTGGATGTTTCGTGTAGTACCGAAGTACGATAGGTCCGGGTATGCATTATTTGTAAAATTTCATCACGCGATTGGAGATGGATTTGCATTGATTGGAGTATTGTCCGAGTTGGTAGACGAAAAGCCACAATTTATAAATATTCCAACTAAAAGAAGTGGCTTTCTAGCAAATCCTATCAAACGTGTTTTAACTGGCGTTTTGACTGGTCCACTAGCTTTGCTTGCTTTGAGTTTTTCAATTAATAAAAGAAATCCATTTCAAGCGAAGTCCACACCAGAGAAGAAAACAGTTAGTTGGACATTACCGATCAGCTTAAGCTTGGTGAAGAGAATCAAATCCAAAACTGGTAATATAAATTCACATTTCCAGAGGATGTCAATGTGACGTCACATTTCAGTTTTCTCCCCATTTTTTAATGACCCCAAATTATGCTATAGCATACGCCTCACAATTTGGGTAGATTTAAAACAATGAATTGCATCAAAACAAGGTCGAATAATCTGTGTTTAAACAGAAATTCATGGAAAGTTTATAGTGTTGATTTCAAATTGGGGAATTATTTATTGGGGAATTATTTATTGGGGAAATATTTATTGAGGAATTATTTTTCGTCTTTTGGGCCAAAAAGTTCTTTTATCATGTTTTATTACTTGAGAATAATTAATAAAAATTGAAAACGAGGCAACGTTGTTGTGACATGATTTATGAAAAGGTCTAGTTAGAACACGGCCGCATTTATATTTTTTTCCAAATTGTTTTCCTGATAATTTTTTTTGAACCTTTATGTGAGCGTTAGGCCTACCTCGTTTGTGTTCCCATGTAAAGTTTTGTAAGCCTTCGATAAACGAGCGCCAGACACGAAAGGAAGACAAGGTTTTTGTTATTGGCTGAAACTGCAGCTAGAAATACTTTAATTAAGGTCAGTTTTTTCAAACCAAAAATGGGTACCTGCGCAATTTTAATGGGCAATATTTAACCAACATAGTTGTTTCTGGTTTTCATTTCAAATAGTGGAAACTAGGCGTTAAGAATTCCACATTTGATTCATTAAATTATCAACATTTTTCAAAAAATCGTTTTTATATCCAGATGTTGTTCAATCGTATTAAGAAAAAGATTTGAAGTTTGAACATCACAATGTTTCCAAAGTTTCATTATTGCTTCGTTTACATTTGAAGCTGCTGTTTTATTGGTGCAAAAATTATTCAAATTAGTGCCACCCTCGACTAAGCGCCGCTGTATAATGCAAACTGCGGCGTTTTTTACGAAAAATAGAAAAATACTAGATTACCTGAAATAATCTTACGTTTTTCGGCGTAATTTTGGGCGTTTTCTTATTGCACAGCAGCAAATATTATGTGCTGCTGGGAGGATATTTGTATTAGAAACTTCGAATATGAATAAGCGCTGCTCGTGATTATGCGCCAAATCTAAAAATCGAATTTTGAAATAATTACTAGTAACGATCTGTAATAACTTGTTATTGAGCCAATCAGATTCTCCGATTTCTTGTAATAGCGCCTTTAATAATAACCTGCAGGTAATAATAATAGAAACCTGTACAGTTTTTTTCCTTTCTTTAGACACAACAGTCAATGATGTTTTAATGGCGTGTCTTGCTGGAGCTATTCGAAATTATGTGACCAATGAAAAAACACAAAAACCGGTTGATCTTCCCATCGCCATAACATTTAATCAACGTTCTTCACTGGAGAAAATGAAACAACGCATACCTTTAGGCAATCGCTCCGGTGGATTATTCCTTAGTTTGCCAATAACAACAGCAGATCCAATGGAACGTCTTCTCATTTTACGTAAAAGAATGAACAAGTTGAAGAGTCTATCACACCCACATTTGTTTTCATTCATTTATTTCAATATCATTGGATGTCTCCCAGAAGTTGTTGGACGTTTCTCCACGTACTCAGTGCGACGTCATGTTTCATTGATTTGTTCCAATATTCCTGGACCAACCAAGACTCTTTATTTGTTAAAAAATCCCATAAAATCAATAGTGTTCACACCTCCTTTACATGCTGATATGGGATTATCCGTCTCCATTTTCAGCTACGATAACTTCGTAAAGTTGGCTATCATGAGTGATGAACATATATTATCGGATCCTACCATTTTGACAAATTTGTTTTCGAACGAAGTTCAATTACTTAGTGAAAGGATATTGATTGACGATTGAAAACTTTATTTCGGTTGATATTTCAAGCATATGATGAATGGATTAAGTAAGAATTGAAGAAGCATTTATAAACTCTTTAACAATACAATACTCAAAATAGTGTGTAAAGGAATTACATATACGGCAAGGATATTTCAGTCAAGTCAATAAACAACAAGAAGCCGGCGGCTTTTAAGTCAATGGTGTCTGAAAAAAGACAAGAAAATGGAGCTTTGAATTTGAAAATTTTAATTCTTTTAGGCTTCCTTCAAGCAAAACAAAACATAAAATAAATAAGGTTTTACATATAACAAACAAGAATGTATGTATTTTTAATAAAATGATTCTCATACTTTTCTTTTTGATGAACTTTAAAGAAAATATTGTATCACATTTTTAAACTAGATATCAAAATAGAAAAAAAATATATTTAGAAAATATCCTATTTCAAGACATACCTAAGAGCATTTTGAATTTTCCCTCGTTTCAAATAAACGCCCATTATCGATAAGTACTTGGCGTTTATATTCGAGCATGGGTGTCTATTCAGTCATTAACGGTATTCCTATATGCCAATTCTATATTTTTTAACTGGCTATCAAATTAAAAAGGAAACTAAAAACACATCAATGAAAAATTCATTGCACATTCATACCCTGTTTGAAAGGGGTATGAAAGTCTAACAGTACAGCATGGTGAAATTTTTCATTTATATTTCAATGAAAACACTGCTGATTTTGGACCAGAAATTTAAAAGTTCATGAGCTTAATGTGTTTCACAACAAAACTCTATTAGATCTATTAAACATCAAATTGGACAAAGTTAGGTAATTTAGGCTTTACCTCTCCTATACGTAATGAATTCATTATTGTACATATTGTATACTTTTTCGCGGATTTCTTTAAATTGAATAGTGCAAAAACATTATATGAAGAAATTCACTGTCCACATAATAAGATCTGACTACAAACTTAGAGGCTACACTGCCTTCTCACGGAATAAAATAAGTAGGAAAATTGAAATTTAAAAAACTGAAATTTGATACCGTAGAAATAAATTTTCACTGATTACGAATTTCTAGTTATATTCTTTAAAAAGACTTTACAACCAAAATAAAGTTCATTTTATCATTCTCCTTCGGCACTTGATCGTCTACTTCGATCGCCATATCGTAAACATGCTTCAAACATCAAAGCGAGACTAATATAATATGTCCATTGTGACGTAGAGACTTGGTTAGAAAAATCTGTATAATTTTTTTTTTTAATTACTCGTGGAAGCATTTTCATTTGATACCTTACCCCCACTTAAATTTCTTTTAAGATTAAATGAATTATTCATGAGCGCACGTGCTGAAAAATTAAGCCGGTAAGAGCCGTTGTTCACCAATGTGAAATGGTGAAGAAGATTTATATTGACTTTTATAATAAATAAATGAACTGTCGTTCAACCCGGCTTTTACGACTCCACTGTTGCGATACATTTGTTTGTATTTTATTTCACATAATTAGTTGATAGTAGCTAATGCACTGATTTATTCCATGTTTCTTCGCGAAATTCTTTTCCTTCACGAAGTCTTGGTGTGTTTTTACTCTCTTCCTAATGTACGAGAGGCACGGATAAAGGCAATAAATCGAACAGTTTTTCCAATGCCATCAATACCAAAGCCGTCCAAAGCCATTTTTTCAAAAGCATGACAGCGTTAAAGTCTTCGGGATTGATAATACAGTAATTGGCTATACGTTAAATATATCAACATATCAGACGTTTTTTCATAAATTTAGAAACTAGTCATACCTTGTAAATGGCCATATTACATTTCGTCAATTTCATGGCAACACACACAATCAAAATTAAAAACAAAATATAATAATGCCTCACCTTGTCGCCCACCATAGTGACGAAGAAAATTGTGAATTCTAGGATCTCCTAAACATTAAATATAAGCTGCTTCGTGGCAAATACTTTTACATATCTTTAAACTAAAAATAAAATTAAAATGCACCGAAGATGAAATATGAAAGACTAAAGAGACAAGTTTTAACATTTTATTCTTCAAAGTATGGGTTGTTCCATGTTAGCGTGAAGTAAAGAACGTGTACAAATACAAATGAAGTAAAGAACGTGTACAAATACAAATGAAGTAAAGAACGTGTACAAATCACGTGTACAAATCACGTGTACAAATACAAATGAAAATTATTTGTTTAAGCAACTGCCTCGTTCATACATCACAGATAAAACAGTTTACGTGCTAGTAGACACTATAATCCTCTTCTTTGGCACTCTGTGTTGACTGAGCGTGCAAAACACTCTCTTCCTGCCGTTATTAATGCCTACAAATCGGTTGGAGACCTATTTTGTACATGCGCGAAGAATCATAAGATTCTGCAGCGGCCATGTCATCGCGCATGGCTGATAGCAGATTGGTATCCAATCTTCTCAAGGCTGTGTTTTACATAGAGACCACAGCATAGGTAAGTTTGGGAAAATTTTCTCTCAGTTTGGCAGGACAAATAAGAAATGGTTTTTGGAAAAGAAGTATTTATTCAATGTTATCTTGATTTCTTTTTGATCAACTTTTAAGTAGAGTGATTTGGTAACTTTCATTGCTTAAAAGTCACGTTCATCAAGAATCATTCAAATGATTCTTGGAAGGAAGCAATTTTGAACACAGATAAAGAAAAAAAAAGAGCGCCTTAGAAGAGCGACCCGATGTTAAATCACCAGATTCCTCCTCGTAATCTTCATATAGTGGCTCATTTGTCGACTGCGGTGATTTTTCAGGTACATACTCAAAACCTAATATTTCCCATGATTTATTGGCCGAAGACATTAGTTATTAAAAAAAATAGAATAAAAATACGTTTATCTTTCTACTCATAAAACAATTTTTATATAGAAAGAACTTCTTACGCAAAATAACGATGAAATAGAGGAAGAGAATCAGGGGGATTTCTATGTGTTTTTATCAAGTTTAAATTTTCTAACCAGGTTTCTACGTCATATGCATAATTGTGCATATTAATTATTTTGCCCAGTCTTTTTTGCGTAACAGATAATTGATATGATGAACGTTGTGTTTTCAGAAAAGCTTATAAAAAATTGTTATTTAGACAACATGAATAGAATTAAAAAATTATTATATACATTTTCGATATCAACAAGTCAATCCATGAAATTCTTGCAATTGATAATCTTTGAGTTCAAAACTATGCAACATTAAAATGTGTCGAAAAAAACTTTAAAATTCATATATGAAAATATAATAAAATCTGCAGACCAATTGGAGGAACCAAATTGAACGTGCTTGTGAGCTAGTGAAAAGTACAAGTAAGTTGGTAAAGGTTACTTTATTAAAGAAAGCAATATGAAGCAAAACAACTAATATTAGCTATGATTATCCAAGTTATAGCTGGCCAAATGTTGTGTCTGCTAATTCTTGATCTAGTCTGCAAATTTCACCCTTGGTCAATGATCGTGAAGAAGGGGTTTTGCTTTGATGCTGCTGCAGATGAATTTTGAAGTTTCCGTAGCTGAAATGAAAGTACATAAGTTATACAAAAAATGAAGGATGGTGTTTTAGAGCACAAGAAAACGAAAGATAAAGATTTTTCAAGATGTTTGAAAATTTTTGAATTTTTTTTCCAAATGGCATGCGGATTGTTGATTTCTATGTTAAAATGAGTAACAATTTGTATTATCATTTCAATAAAGTTAATTTGTTATGAAAAATAAGAATTCAGCTGTTTATTTTTATTCTATTATTAGTCAGCACCGCGAGGCAGCTGATCTTTCATTTCCCCGTGTCAGTCAGTCAGTCAGTCAGTCAGTCAGTCAGTCAGTCAGTCAGTCAGTCAGTCAGTCAGAAACTTTACTTCAAAAAAGGTAAGTATTCTTAGTGTATCAATACAGTTTTTAATACATTACAGAACTAAGTTGCGTGTATACTTTGTAATGATGATGGGGATAGATGTATTAGAGTGATAGTGTAGCACAGCTTCTTCACCACCACCAGCTCCAATTTATAAAACTTTATTTTTTTATTCCAAATAGCTCAACAATTTTCTGTCTGCAGTTTCTGTTTCTTTTTAGACTTCTGCATGGCTGGCAGATTTTTGTAGCTGACAGCACAGCCACAAGGCATTCCAGTGTACAAAACGTATATATAGATATGCAATCATTTTTATTATTCTTTACAATAACAATAAAAAAAAGCAAGTTAACTGCCAGTCATTTAAGGCTAAGAAAACAAAAGAAACTGCCGGTCATGCAGACAAGCGTCTCATATAACTGCCTTCAGCAGCGGATCTAGAGGGTAGTCTCAATTTGTGGAGGAGCACATTAACATAATTTCTGTTTTCACCAATGGAGTTATTTGCATGCTTTTCTTTTATACTTTCATAGCTAACACTCTCCTCTACAAATTTGGACTACTCTCTAGATCCGCCGCTGGCCTTTATGTTATGGATTAAATTCAGGTATGCATGTGTATAATAGTAGTACTACTATTATACTATATATCAAAACACTTAATCTTAGAAATTTGCGTACTTTATTTGTTTGGATTTAACTTTGTGTAACCAGAGTAACAAGGTGATATTATACAGGCCTGAAGATTTTTTCCATGTCAGACAAGTCCACCGGTAGAACTGTAGACTTTAACATCATCATAGTGTTTTCTCTGTATATATACAACACGAAAGGAACAGCGAAGAGGGGGACAATTTAACCTGTGAACTCTAAACATAAGGATACTGATTGCCTTTGGTATTTTATTTACGTTGCACCACACTTGATATTTCTTGCCAGACAAATATGTCTGTTGATTAGGTTCTTTTGTCGGACAAATACTGTTTTTACGCAAAACAATTTTAATTTGAAATTAAAAAAAAACATTCCAAGCATATTTCGTGCATTTTATCATTCTTTAAAAAATAAGAAAGAAAAGTCAACTGGCGTGCATATAAAAAAATGAAAACAATAGACACAGCTGTGGATACTGACATGGCCAAGAAACAATAGAAAGGGATGCTAAACCGAGTATGGTGGCGATGATAAAACATGTAGATAATTTTAGATACAAAATGTTTTCAAGTTAGTAAAAGAACACCCGGGTGGTTATTAAAATTTCTTTGATAATAATAATGATGAATATACACATAAGTATAACAGAAGTGCGAGAGAATGTAGAAGAGAAAAAAATATATTAACCACACCCAATAATGTTTTATTCAAATTATTCTCCAAATTGTTAATAAATGACCTCCTCTTATAAATTGCCCATCCAAGTTAAAATGAAAATAGAGTTAATAGAATTCAAAAAGTAAATAGCAATACTAATATTACTGAAAACATCCATCGTTTCATGTATTGTTCTCTGTAATGTACATTAGGAAAAAAATAGTGCCCAAAAATCTATTTGGTACATGTTTAGAACTGTTGTGCCACGAATCTATGAAAGCATTGCAAATTTATGTTACCACAAAAAATGTCCTCAGTATGAAGGTTTATCCAATTTCAAATCATGCATGGACAAAGTGTAAGTAAGCGCTGACTTTCAAGCCCTAAGGCTCTTGTTTCTGTTTTCATTTCTCCTTGCCTCAAATCGAATTTTGGTGCTGCTCCATAATTCATAATATCACATGATCCGTGTCGTAGCTCCTTCATTATACTTCGTTAAAACGTGAAAGTTTAAATTTAAAATTACTTCTATCAAATCTTTATAAAAATCTTTGTGCACAAATTTTGAAAGTGCTGATTCAGCAAAAAATCATTAATTAAGCAACACTCTTCAAGTACTATATATATAGTATAGTATAGTATAGTGTATATATATATAGTATAATCTGTGTAAATTGTATTTCACAGATTATAACCATCATATTTCATCATCATCATCATCATTGTTGTGGAAATTATGACATCATCGCAAATATTCAATACCTGATTATCAGTGAAATACTGATTTTCAGATTTAGGAGTTCTTATATCTTTTCTTTCTTTTATGATGCTCTTTCGAAGGGTATCAAAGGTTTGTTGATTTTGAAGAATTTTATTTTTTGTTGACTGTAAATCTGTTACCCCGGTGGAAAATGAAAACTGACCATCAACATAAAAACAATCACTTGATTTGTTACACAAAACGCAAATTAAAACCATTGAAATTAGGAGAATCAACTAACAATGCTAAAGTTTTAAATTTAGGGAAACCATAGAAAGCGAATTTACGATAATGTACATAAAATGCCGCGGTGAGAATCAAAAAACTGTTTTGACCAAAATCAAAGAATATCGTGCCGTTATTTCTCTAATACATAATACAACCATAATGCATTGCTCCAATTACTCGCTTTGTGGTTTGTTTATTGTCCTAAAATTCAAAATTTCGAAATTTAGGTATCGAACGCTGTCCCAAGAAAAACAAAAGTTAAAACCAAAAATTGAAAATATCGAGTTACACCGTCTCCGAAAGTCTAAGCGAAAGTTCTATACTGTTTTGAGAGTAAAACATATGGTTTTTAAATATTCGTTTCTTAATTTTGTCATGTCTAGGTATTTGTTGACGTGTCGCAAATCTAGAACTTAACGAAGTTTAGATCCACATTCAATGGATTAACTCAAAATGAACTTCCTCGATGCCCTTATTCTTTACCAACTTGGCTGGTTTCTACAAATTTGCGAAATGTTCAAGTTCAAGAATTTTGTTTCTGTGTTTTAAAGAATAATAAACAGTGTTGATGGCCGTTAACTCAGCGCCTAAAAATTGAGCAAATTTGAGAGACTTGGATTTTGATATCGTAAAGTAAAGGCCTTGAGGCTTATCTTAGAGAGTCATCATAATTTAATGAAAATACTCTTTCCACGAACGTTTCTGTTGCAAAGATTGTTAAATATTGGCCATCCGCGTTTGAAATTCAGCATTATCATTAAACTGATGTTCAAAAAGGTTTCATCATTTCCCTTATTATAGTACTACTTCGCAAATGACCAAAGATGTGGTCAGCCAAAAAATGAGGTGTCCCTAAGGTATAAAAAATATTGAGTGGGACATGAAAGAGTCCAATCATAATATTCAAAGCTTATGTATTTTACAGCCTGGTTGAGGAATAAGAAAAAATCGTGGACTGAAATAGTGTTTAAAATTCAAACTTCAATTGGAGAAAATAAATGTACAAAACTATATTTGCAAAGCTGAAGAAGAAATGATTAACGCCGTTTTACTTTTGGATACAAAAAACTAATAATTTATGCTGCAATAATTGTTCAAATTTTCAATAAACAGACGGAGATGGATATCCATTTATTTACCACATAGCGTATCGATCACTTTGACTGCCTTTATAATGTAGAACATTTGGGTAGGAGACCAGTGGATTGGGACTTTTTTATATATGATTCTGTAACGGATGATGCCAATGCTACATACAATGCCACCTCTAGTAGAAACTCCATCTTTCAAATAGTTCACAACCTCTCGCAAGCGATACTTTCTTTTTTTCACACCATTTTCTTCTGACAATGCCTTTTCTTCAACCAGAAGTGTCATGAGAATGAGCACGACAAATAGTGCATATTGGTACATTTCGACCTGAACAAAAAAATAAATAGAATGCGAGCATGCCACTGATTTAATTTTTGTTTTCGATAACAGCAACCATTCACTCCTCTTCACATCCCGTGGACTTTTTCGCCTAAATAAGTTAGCGGGAGTGAAGCTAAGTGAAACAGTTTTTGTTTATGGCTCTGTAGCGCGAAGAGCACTGGCAACGAAAAACGTTTTTTTTTTGTACATCGTTAGTGCAGCATTTTCGGATTTACTAAGAAGTACGTAATAAGCGAGACAACTGATTATAAAAGAGTATGATTCATCAAAAAATATGGTGCTAGATGAAACAGATGAAAAACTCATTGCATAGGTCTAAACAACAACAAACATCAACATATATAATGGAGATGTCAGTTGTAAACCTGAGATGTCATATATAATGGAGATGTCAGTTGTAAACCTGAATATTAGTTCTGTTAGTTAAATATTTTTATTAAGAATTATTTACTAGTGTAGCGTGTAAAAATATTTTACAGTTTTGTTCCATAAAATGTTTTTACACTCTTAATGTCATATGTCTGCGTTGTGTATATACAAAAATAGAGTCCTGGGTAAAAACCTTTTACGTTTTCAGGTGGTTAATCTTCGACTTACGACAGGTTTCCAGTTAAAAACTTCGAGTTAGCAGTTGTGAAGTCACAAATTCGAGTAATGACGTCACCATTGCCATTTGTCCATTTCGCTCACTTAAGGTAGGAAAACATAAATTCGTTTTCGAGTTACTTACTCGAGATTGGAAAACATATTTTCACTTTTTTTTAAGCCATGCTAGGTTTTTGCAATCTTTTATCCGACACCTAATGCAATTTCTAGCTCCGCATTTTTCATAAATTTAAATACAGTTTGAATTCATATTTTTCACCCTCTCTGATACAGTAAATTGGAACTTTTGCGTTCCTTCCATTATGAAAACTATATGCTGGGAGTAAAAAAAATATATTTATGAGATTTGCAATTTTAAATCCGCAATTTCAAGTCAAAATTACTATTTCGCATTATTTAATTCTGCAATTTTAATAATAGTATGCTGGTTTGCAATTTTTAATTCCGCAGCTCTTTCCATTTCGCAGGTCACATTTGCATATCACAATAACCTTTTCGAAAACCGCATAAGAATTTTGAGAGTTTGCTTTTCATGAAACTTGTGAGCTGATTAAATATTAAGCTTTCCAAACAATTCGAGATTTCGAAGCTTTATCATATTTCTTATGGCCTGGTATCACTTCAGAAGTATTGAAGCACTTGGCAAGAGTCTCCAATAGTTCATTAACATACGATTTTAGTACGTGTACTGGGATGTCACCACTTGTCATTTTGCCAGTGTTTAGTGCTAGGATCTCTTATGCAATATTTTGAGCTGTAACATATTCAAAATCGAAGCTCTCTCTTCCGTTAATATATTCTCTTATAGAGAGGATACTGGGATGGTCTCCAAACTTCTCCACTGTAACCATTACTGGGTCATTAAAGCAGAAAGAAAAATCTGGTTTCCATGGCGGAATGCTCAACAATTTTGCTATGTAACAAAAGAACTGGTTAAAGACAGTGGTGACGGCCCGGTCATCAGATATTATATTCTCATTCTCAACTAAAACGATTTTCCATGCAGCTACAGATTTATCCGAAAAGAAAGGTTTACAAGAATCCCAAAAGCCTTGGGGTTCGATTTAACGTCTATACTGAAGTACAATCGTTTAGCGTTCCTATTCATTCCCACTACTCAGTTTCTGAGCTCTATAATTTCTGCATTTTTATGTGATATAAATGATTAATTGCCTGCACTTCACGAGCCTTGTTTCATTCGCCCTCCTAGGCTGCCACCTTTTCGTTTACTTAGTTAATTGTTTTTTTGCTTAGTCATCACCTTTTTCTCATCAACACTTCTGCCATGTTGAATTTTGTTCTTTTTCTATTTCACGCAACAAGTGTGCTTTAAATTCAAGCATTGCAAAGTTTTATCTGGTTTTATCTTTGTGGTAATCAGAAATATCATACTATCGTCCACTGTAGCTGTTTCTACAGTTGTTACTACTTCCTCAACTAGTATTATTCCTACCAACGATTCTCGTCATATCCTACCATTTTGGAAAATTCTTCATTCTTTTCGTAGAGGGGGTCCCACTTGGGCCTTTCGATGCGCCGTCCCAGGAGAACTGATCCAAATTTTTGGAGATTGGAGAAGTGAACTTTATTTAGAAGTGTCCGTGGATTCTAAACTCTCTTTCGGTAGATGCCTTCTTGTTGAATATACTGTTTTGCAGAATATACGACTACTTGTAACATTTTAAACGGATCTAATTTACATCTGTATCTATATTTTGTATGTTGTGTCTCCACAGATTAGGTTCTGTAGTGGTTTATTCACCTGTAAATATTTTGCATTATGTTATTTCTTTTATGCAATATATAGCTTCTTGATCCGCCAAGAAAGTCTATTTCTCGTGTTTTTCTGCAGAGAGAATAAGGGAATTAGCCACAACTAAAGGATTTCCAGTTGTTTTGGCTATATTTTTAGGGGCGTTCGCCGCGTTATAGCCTTTCTAAGCTCCTTAGTGACCTGTGACCTATTATTTGCTCGTAGAAAACGGATCTTGAGAGGTGCATAATAATATGGTAAATATATCATGAAAGTGTGAGAAGTTTGTCGCACTGTTTATACTTGTATTTAACTGTAAAAACGTATCTCCATCAAAACATTTAAAGTTTCGATTTCGATATCTCTTAGGGGCTGTTCATATGTCGTTTTAAGCATTGAATATACAAGCGAGTAGAAATCACTGATGCCTATATCAAGAGCTCCCGAGTGTTTAAAGGAATGCTTTCCATTGGGGAGTATCAAACAGTACATGTACCCACTTGGGGACTTTCAACAAGTTTTAACCTGATCATGGCTGTAAAATATTATGTTTGTTCAGGAAAATTGCATTATTAGAGTGATAGGTTCAGCATTGAAATCTCCCATCGCCAGTATGTTACCATGGTAATATTAGTATGGTATCATATGATTCGCCAGTATGGTATCATATGATTTACTGTAATTAGTCGATTATAGATAACGTTTGTGACAAAACATATGATGCATTGGCTAGGTGGGCGATATAGCCATAAAATCAGCCCCTTTTTTTTTACGAATGTTTAACTCAACTGGCAAAACCTGTATGTCATTCGCTATAGGTGTATCACATCTAACGCGGGAAGGTATACTCTTATTAACATAAACAAAAGACCCCCACTCCTATCACTAGAGCCATCTAGACGATAAGGTGAACCTCAAGTATAGATTGACAGTTTGGAAATGTGTTATCATGCGTTTATACAGGACAGGAAGAATAACCCTGTAGGAAGTGTTAAATAGGAAGAATAACCCTGTAGGAAGTGTTAAATACTCACCGATTGGATTTTGTAACAACCTCAAGCAAACAATTCATCCAAAAGAAACCGAAACTTTGGCAAAATAATTGGTTCTTCCTTATCAACAATAAAACTTCCAATCTCAATTGATCCAAACTAATTCCTGTTTAATACATTAACAAATTTATGATCTCATGTGATGAAATGACATTTGTAACTAGGCAGATGATAATACCTTTATCTTACAAATAAAAAATCAAATGAGATCATAAAACATCTTGAAAATGAACATCAACTATTTTCAAAGAAGAGCTAAGCTAGGGATCTCAAAATGTTCCTTACGAACGAGTTTATAAAATTACGAGAAAACCGTGTAGTAATATTATGGGTTATCCAAGTAGTATTTTTTGTAAATTTTCTTGTCTTGTAAAAACATATGGTTAACACAGATCCTGTACATTTGTCTGTTTATATATAAGTATATATTTTTTCTTAAAAAAAGCAATGCCTTTTCTGGCGATATAGTCTTTAAAAATCACAAAATGTTCCTCCACTGAGAGACAACCACAGGGCTGGCAGTGATGGGAGAGGGGAGAGGGTGTGAACAGGGGGCATGCCATGCCATGCCACTTTTTGGCTAAGTAAAAGTTTTTTATTCATTGTTACCATTTTTATACAGCTAATATTTCAAAAGACTTGCGTTTGTCATAAAAAAGGAAGGTTTAAAATTGAAAATTAGT
The DNA here is from genome assembly GCA_039566895.2 of Turritopsis rubra. Taxonomy (NCBI): domain Eukaryota; kingdom Metazoa; phylum Cnidaria; class Hydrozoa; order Anthoathecata; family Oceaniidae; genus Turritopsis; species Turritopsis rubra. The sequence continues at coordinate 15,045,252 of CM077627.1, forward strand.
GGACATTTTTTCCATTTTGTTTGGTCCCTCCGAATTAAATTTCCAGTTGCGGCACCTGAACCATGTGGCGCATAGGATAACTGTTATTATAATGCCCCCACCACCCATCCACTCAGATTTAAATCCGTAGCTACGGCACTGTAAGGTATATAGATCTAAACGTAAGCTGTTCATTCTCGGAAACACAAAGGGAGAAAATGATAGTTGCTTGAACTTGAATGGTACATCATTTTAAGAATCAGAAAACGTTTGTTTAGTAGGCGTTTATCTTGATAATAAACTTTCAAACATCATGTGGGGGAGATTCTGTAAGAAACTAACATATTTACCTGATATAGGTTTTAATTAGTATAGAAATTCGTTTATGTTACCACATTATACGATTTTGAAAGTCGATTTTAATCAACTTATTAGGCTAACTACTCTCCCCCTGAGAGGTTTTTCAATAGCTCTGTCGGGAGACAGCCTTTAATCTTAAGCAGTTTTTTTTACCTTTTTACAACTTTAAATAAAAAATAATAAATACAAAATACTAACTCGCTTCCATGTTAAAAATAAAAGTCCTATAGCTACCAGTTTGAAGATAAGAAAAATATATAATGAAATGCATTACCTTGAAATAATAAAATGCATTAAAACGAGGCTGGTTTAAATAAATAAGTCTAAATATTAAGTTGTGATATTTTGAGGTTATGTTTTTTTAACTCGAGAAACAAATATGTCCAAAATATTTATTTCTACTATGATTGTGGTGATCTAACGAGATAAAACAAAGTGAAAAATCACCACGTTGATACAGTGAAAGAAAATATAAGAAGGAGCAGAAATAAGTTTGGAGCGATAAGAGATTTAAAAATCTATAAAAACGGAAATACCATAGACAACAGCTGATCCAATCAAAAGTACTCCAATTATACATAATCTTAACAACAAATTGAAGAGTCTATCGCATCCTCATTTATTTTCATTCATATATTTTAATAACATTTTTTTGGCGTTTCTCATAACGTTGTCATGCTTCATTGATTTACTTCAATATTTCTGGATCAACTAAAACTCTTCATTTTAATAAAAAATCCCATATAATCAACTGTGTTCACACCTCCTCTACGTGCTGGTGAACATATAATATCGGATCCTACTATTTTGACAAATTTGGTAGTTCAATTACTTAGTGAAAGGATATTGATTGAGGATTGAAATATTTCCTGGTTGATATTTCAAGCATTTGATGTATGGATTAAGTATGAATTGTATAAGCTTTTTGAGTTGGGTATTTTTCATACCAATAAATGGTCGTCATCATTTGTATGTCTAAAAAACATGCGATTATCCGTACAAACGTTCTCAAAATTTTATAGTTTAATTGTCACAATACCCTACAAAGGTTTCGGTAAATAATGAATTCATTTTGTTTGTAAATAATGAATACCTTTTGTCAGACAAAAGTGCCAAAAGTATCTGCGACTGACAACAATTTTGTCCGACATTGGAACAATCTGGGAAAATCGTATTTAGATTCCCACAAAAAAATTCGTGTATTGAAAAGGAATACATAAATCAGAGTATTACGGCATAAACAGAATTCTGTGAAGATCTTTTATGTATTGTAACTCCTTAGGAAATGTGAATGGTAACTAACTGCGCAGGATTGAATTGGGATTAATATATTGATGAAAATTAATTTCAATTCCTCCACAACGATATGCATCATAATAATACCATCAAAACATGACATCAAAACTCCAGCAGTTTTTATCCTGATAACAGACACGAGATGACGTGTAATTCTTGTAAAGTAAAAGATGTTTAAATTTCAAAATTTAAACATAGAAAATATATCCAAGAACCGAGTTGAAGAAACCAGATATACCACCATACAGTTCATTTACCGATTTGTGACCACCTAAGTAACTTTGTTAAATTTATCTGCGTAAGTGAGCGTAAGATTCAGGTATGCCTCGTTCTTTCGGATGATTTTGAGAAGTTTTAAATCAAGAAGTTTAGCTGGTTAGACATCGGTAGACATATACACTCAAACACGCATTTATCTCCATTTACCTGCTCATAAACTACATTATTAAATACATCGCCGTGGTTTCGCCCTGAATGTTAATGATGCTTGGGTCATTTACAAAGAAAAAGGATAATTCAGGAAATAAAGTTTAAGGATATTTTTTATTACGCTTAAGTACGTAGAAATATATAAGATTGGAAACGAGGCGATAAATGCTGTGACTAATTTATGAAAAGATCCATTATCAGATGTTTTTATTATTAATATTATTGACGTTTTTCGGGTTCCATATAATTACAATGATTCTTCTCCCTGAAATAATATTAAGTAAATAAGTAAATAAGACAAGTTATTAAAAACTAAAGTGATGTTGCTGGATGTGTGAAATACTTCTATTTTCTTTATTTGCCACATTGTGTAGTGAGAATTCTTCTTGAAACTGTCAAGTAATAAACTCGCCCCCAAAACGTAATTGCTCTTCTTTCATATACGACTCTGTAACGGCTGATTCCACTATTACAAACAATGCCACCTCTAGTAAATTTCTCATCTTTCAAATATTTCACAAAATCTCGAAGGCGATACTTTCTTTCTTTCACACCATTTTCTGCTGATAGTGCATGTTCGTCAACCAATAGTGAGACGAGAATGAGCACGACAAAAAACCCATATGTTGATTTGTACATTGCCACCTGAACAAAAAATGATATATTTCATGAGAGCACTTCCCTAAAAATTGTTTATTGTTTTGCCCCACTTACAATAATATAAACCTTCAGTCAGGTCAGTCAGGTCAGTCATGACTTGGTGACTGACAGTTTCGCTCTTGTTTTTTGGTAGGAAATCAGAGAAACTCACCAAATTGGATGATAACTGTACTTCAAACTTCGACACTTGACAGAAACTAAAACTGAAAAGAATTAAAAAAACTCTTTTATATAACTAAAAACAATCAACAATCAACTAATTGGTTTTTCTTTAACGACGTAAAGTTTCTGTCATGTGATTAAAATTATCGGAAAAGTTACGGAAGCGTATAAGTGTCATCAAGACTTTATAACATCTAACAATCTATCTTATGAAATAATATTCATTTTCCGAACATAGAAATTGCTACCTTTGTATTCTTACTTCAAGAAGTTTTTATCATAAATTGATATATTTTTTGCTCAATATAAGAAGTGGAATTTTTGCTGTGCTGTTCGTGTGATGGCCCTGAAGGCTCACTGCTCTCTTCCATTAAATTTTGTGGCAAAGAGTGTTCTCTTCCGCAATTTTTTTTTTGTGGCAAAGTGTTAAATTTGTGGCAAAGAATTCCCTTCAGAAATTTTTGTACGCTTTCAGGGCCATTGTTTATTACGTTATATCATCGCATGTTCGTCTGCCGGTATTGGCTTAAAAAACGCAAAAATGCACCATCTCGCGGCAATCATTTCGTTCTCGATTTTGTACGAACCCTGGTACGTGATTCGTGTCTTTCCCGTAGACACCACTGGTGCAATGTTCAAGATGCACAGATTTGCAGCATCGTGGTTTTTGACGAAGTGAAATGGACTCTCTGCCCTTCCAAAAGCAAGAGCAGCTCTTTCCATGCGAAAGTTTGTTTCACCTAAAATCGTTTAAAAAGATAACTTCAGCATTTTCGAAACCAATCCACGCATACTTATTATTGGTGAAACACTGGAACATTTGATCATGCTACGATCAAGATGTAAAAATGTTTACATGAAAAATCCTAAAAATAAATCCCGGAACAACTATCGTCAACAGCGAAATAAATGTGTGAAATTGGTGTGCGAAGCTAAAAGAAGCTATTTCTATTCTTTGAATCTGGGAAAACTCCAAGACAACAAGAAGTTTTAGACATCTATAAAGCCTATTTTCAATGATAAAGAAAACAAAGATACCGTTAAAACCTTTGTGGAAAATGGAGATAAGCATGAAAACGCAGAACTGATGAACGATTACTCCACGAACATAACGAAAACATTGAAAATAAAGGAGAACATACCGTCTACCCTCCATAACTTAAATGAAATAATCAATCACTACGAAAATCATCCAATTAGAAGAAAGTTTCCCATACGCGATGAAATGAAATTAATGCGGTCGGTATGGATATATTAAAGTATATCAATTCTTTGATGGTAAAGAAGGCTGTGCCTGAGGGAGATATACCAGTCAAACTTTTGAAACAGCATTTATATGAGGCGCCATAGCGGACAAAAGTGTAAGTAATATTTAAATGGTATGTAGAGTGGTTTTATTTTCATATAATGTCTTCTTTTTATAATAAATAATATGAGTTAGGGAATTATAAAGTTTAAAGTGTAATTTTCAGGATACATAATGTAACTATTAATGTTTATGATATATAATAATAGCGCCTGGTATAGTTTAATATATATATAGCGTAACTTTTATAATATGTCGTCTAATTTTTATGATGTTGAGTAATTTTATGATATACAACGTATATTGAATTTTATGAGATGTGGTCCAGTTCCATATTGATGCATTAATTAATACACAATATAGTAAGTAGTGTATTTTCGAGAAGAAATTCATACAACATACAATTCATACAAATCTACGCATGCGCAATATCACGACAGTATAGAAAATGGCTGACCTTGCGAACATAACACGTGCATTGTTAGATATTTCAAGAGAAATCGTTCAAGCACAGAGAAGTGTTTACTCTGGTAACTTTTATGCATTTGAACATTGGGAGCTAAGGCTTGAAAATAATATTTCATTTCTTAGAATTCTATTACAACGATTACAAGGGAATGATGATCTTTTTACTGACGTGATGAACCTCTTAAACTCTGCCAGGGCTGTATCCAGACAGTTGGAATTGAATTTAATGGGTGGCCAGCATGAGAATAATATTGTTAATATATCTTATGGAAACTATGAGAACGAAACTTCTTCTAACTCCACTGGCGAAAGACCACGTAAGGAGATTTCCAAATATGATGTCCAGTATCTGTTCAACCTATACCGCAATTGGAAAATAGTTGCTAGTTTTTTAAAAATCTCCGAAAGAAAAAGAATCGAGTTTGGCATAGAGGTTTCTAGTTCATCTGGCCTAAGAAATACCTTTACGGATACAGACTCTGCTAATCTAAACGAAGCTCTGCGAACTATTTTAGCCCGTATTCCAGACCCTGGAGAAACTATTGTAATTGGCGCTCTTCGTGCACGAGGCATACTTCAAAGAAAACGCATCAGGGAATCGATCATGGAGGTCGACCCAGTAAACAGAATTCTTCGCCGGCGTATTACAATTATGAGGCGAACATACAATGTAAAAAGTCCTAACGCACTATGGTATGAGAAATCAAATATTCTTGTTTTTATATTTCCTCCATCTTCTCTTTGAAATCATTGTTATTCTTTTAATGGTACATTATAAATAAATGTACTACTACTTTCCACTTTTAGGCACATCGACGGCCATCACAAATTGATTAGATGGCGTTTGGTTATTCATGGAGGAATAGACGGATATAGCAGAAAAATTGTTTTCCTTCAATGCGGTGACAATAATAAATCAGAAACGGTTTTGAATTTATTTGAAAATGCAGTGCAACACGATAGTTTGCCATCTAGTGTGAGAAGCGATATGGGAGTAGAAAATGTATCAGTGGCGCGGTTTTTGTTGAATAATCGCGGTCTCAATCGAGGAAGCATGATTGTTGGATCTTCTGTTCACAATCAACGAATAGAAAGGCTCTGACTTGATGTAAAACGGTTGATTGTTCGTTATTACAGTGGAATATTCTACATGATGGAATCTGAAGGACTACTGGATCCACTGAAAGAAGATAATCTCCTAGCACTCCACATGGTTTTCATCTCTCTGATAAACGAATCAATAACGGGGTTAATTGAAGATTGGAATAGCCATCCAATGAGTTCGGCCAGTAATTTTTCACCTAATCAGTTATGGCATTTAGGTCAACAACAAACCCTGGACATCGATCCAGCTCATATTGATCACTTGGTCAATTGCAACTGGGAAGGATATGGTATAGATGAAGAAAATCGATTTGAAAGTGACGAAGCAGATCAATTGGTTGTGCCAGAAAACAACTTTGATTTAAGTTTCGAAAATCACGAAAGACTACGAAACAACGTCTCAACGTCTCAACCGAGAAAATTTCTTAGAAATTTACTCAGACACAGTGGACATTATGAACAGAACATGAAAATAAATTTACTTTGGAGGAAGATAATTTACAAGAAACGCACAATAAAGTTCACGCAACTCAAAAATTAAGACTGACGGATTTTTTTTCCGTAGAATCTCGTTATAGTTCTTAACCTATCATGCCGTGAACTTGCTGCTTTTTGTAAAAATGTGTTCCTTTAGGTAAGCATTTGAAAAAATTTGCACCAGTTGTTCGTGGAATAAATTACCTTAACGGCATTAAAGTTTGCGTGAATTTAACTTCGTGGTTGAGGTATTATAGAAACAATATTCAACCTAAGCTGCCGAAACAGAGATTGGTCGATTGGTCAAAAACACACGCTTACTTTTATCCGCATAAGATATGCAAGAGTTGAAAAAATGAGAAAGATGATCGGGGACGAACGTAGAAATAGAACTAGTTAGTCACGATCCGAACGATATTGGCTATAGGCAACCTTTTAAACTAATACATACAGTTGATACTCTTTATTCGAATTCCCGTAATTCGAATATTTCTATAATTCGAACAAATTCAAAGTCACCGTGAAATTTCCTTAGGAAACTCTTATAATTTACTTTCCGTAATTCGAATCTCTGTAATTCGAACGAAATTTTTTCCCCCTTGGGATTCGAATTAGAGAGAGTCAACTGTAGTAATAAAAAGGGGTAAAAATCTATAACCTCTATTGTCATTATATTTTCAAGTATTTTCAAAGCCTGTGGCAAATTTAAGAAATTTCACAAGCTTTTCAGAAGAACAACTCCAGATGTAGTTTTTCATCATTTCTTTTGTGAAAGCTTCTTTTTCACAGCTTGGTTCTTTCCAGGAAATGCAAGATAAAACTTCCCACATATGTTGTGAACATATTCTTCACAACAGGCAGGTGCAAATACTGGTGAAAGTTTAACGTAGTCAAACCTTCCTTAAAAGCAGACACTTTTTTTCCACGTCAAACAATTAGTTCGTCTTGAACCTATATGTGGACCAAAATATCTCTGTTAGGGACAGTTATACCAATATCATTATTCCAGTCTGACATGGCAAGTACTTCTTCCTCGGCTAAAGTTAGAACCTGGAGGCTCAGGTCGCACTATTGTAGATGAACTGGTGCGAAAAGAAGAACCACCAGCACCACCACGATTCCCCATCTAAATAGGCTGTTTTCTTCATCACGTAATGAAGAAAAGCGGGTTGAAGCGGGAGAAGCTACGGGATGGGCATAAAATGCTTGTGTTGATGTATTTAATCTTTCCAAAAAAACTGGGTGTGCTGCTATTCTATTTGCTATCTCTTCCAAAGATTGTTCATCTAACGACAACCTCCCGGTAGCCATCTTAAATTCCAAATTCACGCTGAGTTTCTCGATTAAATATAAGTCGCCTTGATTTACCAAATTACACCTTATATAAAAATGCAAATACACTTTACATCATAATTAATTATACATTTTAAGAAAACATGCAATATGCCTTATCTATATTACATACATCATCATAGATAATAAAACAGAACATATAAATACGAATTTTAATTCAACGTTTACCAAATAAAAACCATACCATATATAAATAAAAGTTATAAAAACTTTAATGCGAACACTTTATATTATAAATTTGCATTTTTGATTTACAAAAGTTCGAAACACTTTTGTCCACTATGGCGCCTCATACATTTATGCTAAACATCTTCATGACATGTTTGACAGATCTTTGCATGTTGAAAAGTTTCCAAAATCCCTTAAATTAGCTGACATATTTCCTTTATATAAGAATGGTTCTAGGTTATATAAAGGAAATTATCGACCAATTAGCAAATGACCTCTCTGCAAGTCCTTTAAGTTATCTCAGAAGTTATCTTAGCGGTAGATCTCAAAGAGTAGGTGTTGATGGTTGCTATAGCTCCTGGTCAGAGATTTTAAGTGGCGTCCCACAAGGGTCTATACTAGGGCCTCTGTTATTCAATATATACCTATTCAAATAAAACAGACGTAAAAACGTTAAAACAGAAAATAGAACAAATTTTAACGTTTCGAGCGCACAACGCCTATTATCAAGTCAAAATACTAATACAAATATCGATTTTATATAAAATGATACAACAGAATATTATTTCCCAAGGGATCGCGTAAACATTAAAATATTACCAAAAAAGGACAAAAAAGCTATATATGCATAACCCTTACCTGATGTCCATTAGATAACGTGTGCTGACGGATAGCCGTAAGATTAGAACTAGAAGACGATACTTTACCGGTTAGAGGGGAATCACCTATGTGTTCACTTATTCTGACTTGAGAATAGCGCTTAGTTTGGCCAATAAAGGAAGCATTGCAGCAGCCACACTAAAAATGATAAACAATGCCAGAGATGAGATCCTAAGAAGGGCGATCCTTAAATTTAAAATAACTAGAAAGTCTGCAGGATGTTTCGAAAGCAACCTGAAGTTGGCATGATGGTAGACTTTTGGAGATGATATTGGAAAGCTTAGTATTTTATACGGGGTATGCAAAATTCACAAAACTATAGTTGAAGGTTGTCCACCATTTCGTCCTATTTTATCAGCAATAGGCACGCCTACATACAAGTTAGCTAAGTTCTTTGTAGCTCTTTTGTCTGAAATTACGACCAATGACAAATTACACTGTTAAAGACTCGTTCACATTTGCTTCTGAAATCATTGATCAAGACGCCCAATTATTTATGGGTAATCAAATTGAATATATTTATATTGTTTGTCAGTCTAGTATTCATAATATATAATTAGAGTTTATCATGTCATAGACCGGTTGTTTTTGTTTGCGACGTTTCGACAGTTACTACTGTCATCATCGGGCGTTTGTAAATGAATGATGTAAAGTTTATATATGTTTTCAGCAAATCTGTTCATAATAAGACATTTGAAAGGGAGATGGAAGTCGCTAGAACAAGACAGGTTAGAAAATTCGCAAACCTACATCCACAGAAGGAAGATACCGAACAGAAAGTAGATAAATCAAGATGGATAATGAACTTGTCATCAAAACAATTGTCATCTGATGAAACCAATATTTTGTCGAAGGGAATGAATTTTAGTATAACACCAACTGAAATTCCAACAAAAGAAGTTGTTGCAAATGTAGAGAGTGGTATCAAAAACCTACCAAAAGAGGAAGCTGACAATATACGAGCTAAAGTCAGTCTAACTCTACAACAATCGAAAATACCAACCGACAACATCAGCCGAAAAGACAGATTAAATCTCTAACTGTCGAAACGTCGCAAACAAAAACAACCGGTCTATGACATGATAAACTCTAATTATATATTTATGGGTAGTTTAAATGTTGAATCTCTTTTTACTAATGTCCCTAAGAAGAAAATATTGATATCTGCAAAAAAGAAAATTTGTTCAAAGAAGGAAAAAGAGTTTGCAGAGACGTAGCTAGAGCTCAGTCAAAATTTGTGGAGGAGAGTTCAGATAAAATTTGTGGAGGAGAGCTCAGTCAAAATTTGTGGAGGAGAGTTTAGTCATTTAAAGTAGAAAAGGAAAGCGTGTAAGTAACCTAATCGACATTTAAGACTGATAAGAAATATCATAACGTTGGATTCCTCCACTTGTTTTGACTGACCCTGAATACGCCTGTGGTTTAAGACTTTATTATCTTTAGCCACAAAAGAATCCTATTTTATGTTTGATTTTTACCAACAAATTGATGGTGTGGCCATGGGCTCACCTCTAGGTCCTACTTTAGCAAATGCTTTTTTATCACATCATGAACAAAATTGCCCACCAGAACTTATACCAGTTTTTTACCATCGCTATGTCGACGACATTTTCATGCTATTCAAGTCACCTGATCATTTCTTTTACTATCGAATTTGAAAATAGATTTTCGTTTTTAAATGTTGAAATTTTGCGTGATAATAATAAGTTCATCACATCCGTTAGAAAACCCACCTTTAGTGGTGTTTATAAACATTTTGGCAGCTTTGTACCCATGCCTTTTAAATTTGGCATGATTTAAACTATCATTCACAGATGTTAAATATGGCGCCACTCCGGTCTATACTCACCGGTACAGCCCGCTGAAGTGTCATAGCAACAATATTTTTTATAAAATAAGAGGCATGAATGTAAACAAATACAGAAAAAACATAGATAGATAGATAGAAAAGACATTGTAGGGACAAATAATAACTGAAACATTTAAGGAACTCATTGCATTGCATTTTTTCTACTTTTAATAACAAATCGAATGTCACACAAAAATGAGAAAGAAAACTTTGACAAAAACATCAACAAACGATAACAATTCTTCTACTTCGGGTCAGACTCGAAGACTCGAAGACATTCTAAACTTGACGTTGGATACTTTATGATGACACAGAACTCTTTGCTTTGGCAAAGACGCTGGCAAAAAAGAATTAGCTAACCTTGTTCTATCACATTCAAGAAAGACGTTGCAAGATCTCATCACAAAACACATGGAAGATGGAAACAGCAGATGCTTTTTTGGCTCGAAAGGAGAATAAATATTGTGTGAGAGGATGCACAGTGTGAATGCGTTCTTGGTTGCATGGTTGATTGGCTCTCGTGTGCGGATGAGGTCCTTGAACAAAACAAGGTGTATCCAGTGATCTTTGACAGTGCGATACGTGAACTGAAGGTCGTGGCAAAAATAGGAACACCATGATTGTGGGTCCAGCGAATTGTGCAAAGACATTCCTGTTCAGGCCCTTGGAATCAATTTTTTTTACAATAGTAAAAGTTGAAATAGCTGCAACTAGCTAATTAAAATCGACTTTCCAATAATAAAATCTATATGCAAAATAAAATTCAAGCAATATAACTAAGAGATGGGATATATTTTGCACGAAGACGGCAGGAATAAGGCAAAGTTGATACAGAGTAATCTGGTTTTAAATTCATTAGGTGAGGTTGTGTTTTTTGCTGAGTCAGGAATCCTATGCCAAAATTGAGCGGCGATGTACGAAAAAGACATCAAGCCGAATTTTGATGTGAGATCTCTGCCACGTTTTGATGTACTCGATGAACGCATTTCATAGCCGTCTATAATTTTTGTATCAAATACAGCCCTGCTACGCATCCGTACGCATCCGTACACTACCTATTTCTTTTTAAGAGCAAATCGAATCCCTAGATTTCGAATAGAATTATCAAACGCCCCTTTCAATCCTTCAGCATTTGACTTCTTGCGCCTCCTCAAGCGCCATAAAAGAAAATTTTGGAACCCCTAACCATGCAGTTTTCATTAGAATAGTTGACTTTTCGTCCGTTGTTTTTGCTGAACTACATCCATCACTTAAAACGCTATAATATCGTATGCGAACTTCATTAACAAGTTCACATCTTTGTTGAAGCATGGAGCTACGACTAAGAAATTGAACCATTTCTGCACCTGCTTTCCAATTTAAATATCCGGTACCGATATTAATGTACATTACGTCCTTATTACATTTGGCAATGTCTTCATACAGTGAACTCCCGGTAACTCAAACACCGGATAACTCGAACTTTTATTATCTCGAACTATTTTCTTCGGTCCCTTGAACCTTCTCTAATACTTCCTTATTAACTAATCTATTTCGGGTTTTTTGGGTGACTGGTACCGGGCGTGTGACGTCTTATAATGGGTTGTACTAAACTCTGCAACGACCCACAACGACCCAACTTATCAACCCAACGACCTCTAACGACCAATAGTATTAACCCAACGTCTCTCAACGATCTAAAATGTTAATAGAGAAAACAAAAACAATTCCTTACCGCGATCCTACTATTCAAAAGCAGGAAATAATTCGCGGGACACTAGTCCTATTTTTAATACCCGATTCCGTTTGTCTGTTTATCTGTTTATTAATCTGTCTGTTTGTTTGTCACGCAAAATGGTGGATTGGGTTGTGATGGCACCGTGTTGCGCCATATAAGGTCACACGAAAGTTTTTCATAGAATCCTAGACGAACATGTCAGTGTGATACCATTGCATTGCGTAATACTAGAATGTGACGTTTAAGGGTAAATATCTCAAGAACCAATAGAAATAATTGACTCTTTTGGGGTCCCCGACATTGGCGCGTACTGACTAAACAACGGAACCACCTGAGACGATCTGAACCGAGCTGAGACGAGCTAAGACGAACTGAAACCACCAAGAGATTACCTGAGACGACCTGAGACGACCTGAGACCATCTGTAAAAATCTACGCACCATATTTCCTAAATTTTGCAGGCATTTATTGGAGCGAATGGCTGTCTGTTTCAAATTTCGTGTACTTTAAGAGGATTAACTTGCCTTTTGAAGTATCATTGTATTGCGAATGAATCGTGTGATGAAGATCTTGTGACGTGGCCAACTTTTCGTCTTAAAACGACTGAAAACTGAAACGGCATGGCTGGATCAAAGTTGACTTGTGTTAAGTAGTTGGATTCTGAGTTTATAAAAACACAATTCAATCAACAAATTACGTGACAAAAAGATCCTTAAAATGTTTTTTCTTAAAATATTCGGTATTATACATCTCGAATAACATTTTTTTTTTAATTTTTTTTTTAAATAAATATCTCTGCTAGGACGATTCCCACCGACACTCGAAACATCCAGCAGACGGGGTTGATTTTTTTCTCCGTGGTAGATTCAGGTCGTCTCACGTCGTCTCAGGTCATCTCTTGGTGGTTTCAGTTCGTCTCAGATCGTATCAGATCGTCTCAGCTCGGTTCAGATCGTCTTAGGTGGTTCCGTTGTTTAGTCAGTACGCATTGGTGACGGGGAGACAAAAAGTTAGGGCATAAGAGACTTTCAACCATAAAGATAGCATAATCTCATCTTGTTAGACAGACATGCTACAAAGGAGATTTGTACTAGTAATGACATGTTTTTGAGGTTAGGGATAAATCAACCCGCGCAAATCGATTTTTATTATATTGCCGAATTCACACTGAGATTAGTTCAGATTAGTTAAGGTTATTCATAGGGCTTTTTTCGATTTTATAGAATGTCTGACATGAACAGGAGAGACAGTTGAAAATAGACAGATGAAGACATATGAATAAAGGAATAAACTATTGAAGCGTGCGTAATAACATGATTTTAGAGGATTAACAATTATTAAAAACATTAAAAAGATTTCTTTTAAATGCATACCGACTACCAATGGTCTATTCTTAATTTAGTCGGTCCCACGAAATTAAAATTTAAGCGTGATTCTTCGTTTTCTCTCCATGTTGTTTTGCTTTGAAAACGATAAAGAATTGTTAGAATAATATACAGACCTAAACTTTTCACGGTCAGCAAATCAATGGAGGCGCGATTAATAAATATTATTAAGTTCAAAATAATAATAACAATATTATTTCTGGTTAATCAATTCAAAAGCATGTAACACGCGGTGACTTGCCCCGAGTCTTCGAACTCAAAATAAGTGATACCCTGGGTAGTTTGGTATGCCTTCAATGTACAAAATATTATGCTTAAAAACATGTTCGTACGTTTAAGTAGAAAACCTTTTCAAACAAAGTAGCGTTTTTCCCAGTTAATACACTTTTTTTATCAGGTAAAAATCGACCAGGTTCACTGGTGCTTGTGATGTATTAAGTGAATTACAGCTGTTATTTACAAAGGTGCTTGTAGAAAACCCGCTTTTAGTTCCGAAAAGTTATTCAAATAATTACCTTGGACGCTTATTCGAGAGCCTATTAAAAAGTTTACCTTACTAAACGAACATAAAGGGGATGCTGCAATTTTCTGGTGGAGAGGAAGATATCTTAATTATATGTTTATTAAATACATTTGGCGGCAAATATTTGAAGGTATTAGGAGAAAGAATTTCAAAAACATTTGAGATTGAAAGAGAAAATATTTGAAGAATGTCATCCATGAAAAATTCATCTTTTTATATCTTTATAATCAAACATCATCAAGTTGCGCCGGCATGTTTTAAAATCATTTAACGTTTCAATTAAGTAAACTCATTCCGAGGTCTCTTAATCTATCCTCTGTAATATGGACAATTTATTTGTAAATGAAATCAATAAACCCTTTTTAATGATTTCATTTCAAAACATTCTATTCTCTTCATTGCTGATAAAATAATCCTTTCGTGCTTTAAGACAATTTATTGCTAAAACCAATTCAGCAATCCGTTTTTAATGTAAGAAAATTGTAAAAAGTAATTCTTATCAGTGCCGTATCCATTCCTCGCATTGTTAAAAAAATCATTTTGACTGTTTTAGTTAATCGTTGTATTCAGAATAATTTTTAAAATGGCAACACAGTCTTGTTAATGTTAAACAGAGAAAGATTTTCTGATCAATAACTTGTCAAATATCATGTCGTCTCTGTAGCAGAAAGTTTACCCAAGTTGTTGTAAGTATAATGTGTTTGTTTCAAGTGATTATGTTTTGTGTCTTTCTCTGAAAACAGCGGAAAAACATCATTCTTTTTGAAGGACGTGTTTCAATCTATTAAAAGGAAAGAAGGAATAGAATTTTCATAAATATTGCCAAGAGCATGTGCAATGACTTTCACTGTATACATATAGGTAAAATGTAATAAAAACGCTGATATGAGTGATGTCTTTTAATATTTTAGAAATCTTACGAACTCTTATCATCGTTTATTACGTATCAAATGTTTTTTAAAAACAAAATTGTTATATAATTGCATATTAATTGTTTCACAATAATACTTTTTAAGTGTTTAATAAAACTGAAACAAAATTATTAGGCGGGAAGATAGGTATTGTTTACAGGCTAATGACAGAAAAGGAAAATCATTTCGAACGGAAACTGACCATCATAAAATTATTTTAAAATTATTTCACAGCTTGTCTTTAGTGGCTATGGCAACAGCACAAGAAGAAGTTTTAGATGTACTCGTTATTGGAGGTGGTTGGTGTGGTCTGATGGCATGCAAGTATGCGAAAGAAGAAAACCTATCAGTAATGGTTCTAGAGAAACGTGAAGATATTGGCGGAGTGTGGAAATACTCAGAGGATCCAGAAATAACAACTGTTATGCAGAGCTCGGGAATGTCTTCGTCAAGCACTGTGACAGAACTAAGTGATTTTCCTATGCCCGAAGATATTGGAGATTTCCCAAAACATTGGGATGTATGGAAGTACCTCGACAGTTACTCAACGAAACACAATTTACGTCAGAATATTATTTTTAACTGCACAGTGAAATCAATGGAGAAAAGCGGTAATGTGTGGAATGTACATACGAACGAGAACGTCAAATATAGGGCCAGTAATGTCATAGTGTGTACCGGGGTTCATCAAACTCCTAACACATCGATGCAAGGTTCATTCTTGAAAAACTTTCAAGGGGAGATTGTTCATTCAGGTAAAATTAAAAAGTTTCAAGAAAAGCATCGTGGAAAACGTATAATGATTCTCGGTGGAGGAGAAACAGCAAGTGATGTTCTTGACGAATACTATCGTGATGCTGGGAACATTGTATGGTGTATACCGAATGGACAGCATTTTTTTAGAAAGTATGCCAAACTTCTGCCACATCGAAATCCGCAAGCACTGGACAAGGCTTCATCGAGAGCACTAAAATTGATCTCACCGCATGCAAAAAGTAAACCAGGTAAGCAAGATTCTCCTTTTAAATCCTCTGCTAATTTGAATATTTGTTAACTGGAACAAACTGTTTGGTAACCTTGGTAACCTTGCGTGTTCGCAAATAGCAGATGTAGGAGTTTCATAAAAATTTACAATCCACGCCTTTTTTTATAAGCAACACAATTTGGTCCATGCTCGGGTTACTTACTTTTTGCTTGCAGATTATCTATCAAGTTAGTCTACTGAGGTAGGTCAACACCAGGTTTCTTACACCAGTACATTATCAAATTATCGCATTAAAACGAGGTAGGGTATGTCGTTTAAAACAAATTCGGGAAAGGTGTATTTGAACATCATGAGCATATTTAATAAATTCGTATCATCCAAAAACACTATTTTGTATTGTTTTATCAAGGTCTTGCATGGGTGTGCAGATGGACAACTAACGGATCTGTGATAGCGTACCAAGGACATGGTATTCCAGAGTTTCGTAACGATGCAGCATACTTTCATCAGTTCATCAACAAACATGCTCACGCCTTAGATTATGTCGACTATGATAAAGTCATTCCTAAAGGACCAATTCACTGCATTGCAGATAAATCTATTTATTTCAAAGATGGTACAACTCAAGATGTTGACGTTATTATTTTGTGCACGGGATTTGGTGTTTCATTCCCATTCCTACCAAAGCAATTCGATAGCTTCAAACTTACCGACCTGTACAAATATGTTTATTTCGTCGACGACCCTTCCGTGTCATTTGTTGGATATGTACGCCCGATTGTCGGCTCGATACCGGGTATAGGCGAAATGCAAGTCAGGTGGGTGTGTCGCGCAATCAGTGGTAAGATAGATCTTGCCGATCGTAAAGAGCGTACAAAAACTGTGGCCATTGATCAGAAGTTTTGGCAAGATTACTTCAAACATACATCTCAGCGTATCAGCACATTGGTTGAAGGTTACACTTACTTGGATCAAGTGGCCAAACTCAGCAACTGCTATCCAAATTATTGGGAACTGTTCAAAGAAAGTCCTACAGCTTTTTTCACGGCTTATTTTGCACCTTACAACGGTTGCTCATATCGACTTAATGAACTAGAACATCGCCAGCAAGCGCTTCGAACGTTAGAAAGACAAAATGGTGACACTATTACTGCTTTCAATCTAATTACTATCCTAATATTGAGATTAATGTTATTTGATTGGTTTTGTGACATCCTGGGTGGCTTCAAGTATCGAATACAAACCAACAGGTATTGGCACAAGGTGCGTGAATGGAGAGTAACCAAACTGTTGAATTATATTTGGTGTACGCCTAAGAGATATCTGTTCGACAACAAGAGTAGATAGAAACAGTTTCAGTTGTAGGAAAGTATAGATGCCAGAAAGCATACACAAGGACTGAAAGAAAAAATGAAACTTTTAGAATTTACTCGCCGTTATGGGAGTAGCTAGTCACGCTCAACCGTCAGATTTTGAATTGAATATCGAATGTCCTATTCCTCAGAATTTATCGTGTTTTCAAAATTTTCTTTTGCATTTTTTATCATGATTTGGAATATTAAATCGTTTGTACAAATATAGGTGCCAAATTTTAAAGTAAGCAAATCGATTATTTCGAATTTCATTTTTAACCTTTTACAGGAAACGTTATGTTTACTATATTTCGCAAATGCCACTTTATGTCGCAAAATCACACTATATATCGCAAAATGCAACACTATATGCTGCAACA
Source organism: Turritopsis rubra (assembly GCA_039566895.2). Taxonomy (NCBI): domain Eukaryota; kingdom Metazoa; phylum Cnidaria; class Hydrozoa; order Anthoathecata; family Oceaniidae; genus Turritopsis; species Turritopsis rubra. Next base: position 15,062,776 of record CM077627.1, read on the forward strand.
CAATATGTCGCAAAAAATGCAAAATTGACACTATATATCGCAAAATCACACTATATTTCGCAAAATTCTCTCGTGCCAATGGGGGGGAAATTGAACTACCGGTTAAAATAAGATTTTAAACTTGACTTAAGGGCTTATATCTAATATGACAATATATGACATCATGTCACAATGGCATCATAAGCTATTCTTAGAACTCCTAATATTTCGGTTAGATAGGTTGATAAAAACTTGGCACAAAGGTAAAACACAACAATTGGGACATGCCTGTGATGAAACTAGATGACGTCATAGTTGACGTCATAATGACGTCATCTACCTTTAGACGTCTTACAAGAACCAAGAACTTTTCTTATCATAACGGCCTATTCTTCATCGTTAAGTGAGCTATATGTTTTTTCACTTTCACAAAAGAACAAAAAGTTACCAAGGTTACAAGATGGTTTCATGTTGCTTGTCTGCTGTATGCGCGAACTTTCTTTCTGACAAAATTCCTTTTCATATTTGTAAGCACGTTAACATCTTGCATAGTGCATAGTGCGCATAATTTCTTTTGATCGCTGAGAATTATATGAAATACTAAATTACATGTGTGTTTTTTCAGCTTTATCATTAGAACAAAAAATATTTGCAATGTGATTGGTTAATCAGTAGCGTTATCTCGTTTATCAGTACAAATAAAAAATAAATGCAGTGCAAATAAATGATCTTCTTACTTCTTACTATGATACTAATACGCAATCTTGCTTTTTTCTTACCTAACTTTGAAAGAAAGAACGTTAGGGAAATTTTTTCGGGAAGTTCGTCAATGGATATTTGTTTATGTTTGTTCGGTATTAGTATAAGGCACTCCGGCTTAGTGCTTATAATAGTTTTATGATATAAAATACATTAGGGAAGACATGATATAGCATATCAGGCGGAGACTTCGAATTACAATCGAACGTAGCAGCTATTGACAACGAATGTAAAATAGTTGTTTGAAGAAAAAAGAACATGCATAAAAAAGACAATTTTTCTCTGTTCATGGAATTTATAGAGAAAGAAACTCAGCTTTGAAGAAAGACACATTATTCGGAGGTATGATTCTTTTTAAGATTTAATTAATACCTTATATCTTACATATGTAAATCTGTATATATTCCAAAAGTTAATTCTGCGATGGGTATTGTAGTGTGGGTGAGTGAGATATTTTACAATTTGTGAATACAGTATAACCCCGTTAAGTCGGACACGGTTTAAGTCAGACTTTTCTTTAAGTCGGACTAAAACCTTGTCCCCCTTGGATTTGAATAAGTAGAGTCTGACTTAAGACGAAGTTCGGATAGGTCGGACTCCCGATAAGTCAGATCGATTATTTCGGTCCCCTGAGAGTCCGACTTAACGGGGTTATACTGTATTTTTATCTGAGATTTAGTATTGATAATTATAAATCTGTTCACCACAAAGTATGAAAGTATTTTTTTGATTGACTATAAAGTTAGAAAGTGAAAAGAATTAAGAATTGGTTAGGATTCGGGAGTCGAAAAAATACAGCCTTTTATTTAAATTTTTTTATTTTATTAATTTTTTTTGTAGCAAGTTGTTTGAGGGACTTGGAACTATGACGTCATTATCATGACGTTAAAATGTATTGCCGACTACATGTCGGTCGCAATTGAATTTGTGTGCATTTTTTCGATGGGCTTAATATATATGACATTAAACGCATAATTATTGCGTTAACTGTTGCCGTTTTGGGGCCATATTGGCTTTGAGTTACGGCTCAAATTGATTTCTTCAGTAAAACTTTCCATTAAATATGATTCGACGTTAACATGTAATAACATTTTTAACAGACAAACTTCTTCCACGTTCTGTGATTTCTATTTTTGGCGACCAAGAAAGGAGAAATCAATAGTTTTACCTCAATACACGGGGTTATCAAATGCTTAGTATGGCGGGTAAAATATTTATGAATCGATGAAAGATTTAAGGGCGGCGTTTTGGACTGCGTTTTTGTATTATATAGAGTTATTATCAAACTAGTGTAGCGTGTAAAAACATTTTACAGTTTTTCTCCATAAATTGTTTTTACACGCAATACTGCCATGATAAATCTGTGTATATACAAAAATTGTTGTGTTTCTCCATGTTGGAATTATATCATATTTAACACAAATATTTTGGATCGATCATTCAAAGAATGCTATTATCCCTATTTTTTAGTGCTATTTGGCCTATTTAGAGATTTCTAAAGTTGTACAGTTAATCTAAAAGCTAAAATTCCAATGTTCAGAAATTTAGAAAAGAGACAATACGACGTATACTCCTACCTAACCAATGTATACTCCTACCTTACCACGGTTAAACTTCTGACATATAAGAAAATACTTTCAAAATTTCCCTATTATCTAATAAAAACAATACCTTCTGAGACGTTTTAATCTTTCAAATCTTTATTCTGCTATGAATTGTGGAAAGTCAAAACCCAAAACTCCACTTGTGCATCATGATAAAAAATACATGTAAATATGTATATAACCATGATTTACACATTCCTTCTTGTATAACATTCATCTATACTATTCAATTTTCTAATCTAAAACAAAAAGATATCAATCAAACACCATCAAAACAATATAATAATGATCTTGATACCTTCGTTTCCCTAAAGGCGAACCTTAATAATACCAAATAAACTGCTAGCTACACATTTCGGCATAGTAGTCAAAACTAACTGATACGAAAAAGCTACATTCAAACACATTAAAAAATACACATCGGTAGAAAATGATGAACTGATAATACGAACACATAACAGGTCTACATCGATTATCTCTCGGATAGAATAGTTACTGACACCGATCAATGTTGTTATTCTTTATTACTAAACTTAAAACGTTGGATAAAAAAATAAAAACAAAAACAAATACTTTTACACACATCGTCTTCATTTTTCGTTTAAAGAAATGAACGTTTAAAAAATTTGATGAACTTTCGAACGCAAAAACCATTGCATTGCCTTCTCCTCCGTGCGGCTTTATGATGTCTTCCTTAAGGTACAAAAACTCCACGAAGTAATAAAACCCCGTAAGATGGAGCTAGAGATTCTCCTAATGGGAGATTCTCCCTATACTAATACGGAAAAAATAAACATCCATTGACGAACTTCCCAAGATATTTTTTCTAAAGTTCTTTCTTTCAAAGTTAGGTAAGAAAAAAGCAAGATTTAGTATTAGTATAAGAAGACTAGTATCCCGTGTAAAAACATTTTACGGTTCCACTCCCAAGAATCTTAAGAAATATAAAAATTCAACCTAAAAATGTTTCTGTTACATTTTCCAACTATTGAGTGAAACCGTAAAATTATGCCTTTGCACGGGATACCTGAATCAATTAAAATGTGAATCGTAAAAAAACATTATACCTCCTAAGTATAAACAACCAAAGGATCATTCTTCTATGAATTCATCAAATGCTTTATCCCAATTGCTTGTACCGTGATTATGTAAAACCATGAATGGCACATTCAATATTCTTCTCATAATTTTTATTTACACTAAATTTTTAATCTAAAAAGAAAGAAGTCGTTTTGAAAATAAGCAAGAAAAAAATGAATTCAGAATGTAAAATAGCACTAAATAACCAAGATAAGCACCATGGCTTAAATTCAAACTGAGAATTCCAAAACGACATATGCAAAGTCAGTACAAATAATAAGTAGACTCCCCTAAATTGTACATGATGCAGCAAAATAGCCACTTGAAAAGAAATCATACATTACACATTACACACTCCCTCTCCCCTGTCACAGACAAAATAAAACAAACAACAAACAAAATAAAACAGAGATAATTTAAAGAAATATGACTGTGGCCATCATGGAATAGGTAGATGTTATCAATGAAGAGTAAAAAGGAAAGATATTAAGCTATTAAGATCCTCTCTTCCACTAAAAACAAAACAAACAACACACTTAAAAATATATATAGCAATATAAAAACATAGGTTAAACAACGAAATGGAATAGCTATAGGATCTGTGAAGTATAGTATAAAAACCTATAATTTAGGCTGGCGGTGTGGGTTGTATGTAGGGAAAGGGTTAGGGTTCAATCATCATATGAGGGTAGGGTAGCTTTAACTTTCTTGAAAACAGCCACAAAAATTCGCTTGAAAAATAAACAACAACAATAACACAGCAGCAATAATATCTCAGCGTAACACAAAACCCTTTACCGCTTCACATGCAACAAAAAAGCATCAGAAATAACGATGTAGCTCTGCCACACAATATGTTGATAACGTTTCCCACATGGTTGAAATGATTGCAACGACGCAACCATTTTTAATCACAAATATGTAAATACCACTTCGTTAACAATCCTCCAATTCCATTAACAGTTTCTTTGCTTTCCAGCACACCATTACTACCAAAAATAACGACATTATCTTCGTGTTTTGATTCAATTTAATGTATATACTTCCACTCGTTAATTCCATCTTTACGAAACCATCAGTTCCAAGAAAAAGAAATAAATCAAAAACCATTTGCTATCATTTGACAACTTCTTCTGTGCAAAACCATTTTTAATAACTGTAAGTAAGATGTTCTTCACTTCCAGTACACGTTTCTACTATAAACCACACTTTACATTTTTTCTCCCACCCTTTAATTCGTTTAATAATAATACAATCCTTCGCTTGATTTCTTCGTTCGTCTCGCGAATCAATCTTTACGAAAACAAAAACAGATTTGTTTACATTTTAAAAACCCTCGTTTCTTTTCTGCATCATCATCATGCGACTGGTAGTAACTTTACTAATACTTTCGTAACAAACAACAATATTATTCTTCGCTTTTTGAAATAAAAACAAACAGAATAAACAACAAAAACAAACAACAAAAAACAAAAATCAGTTCTTCGCTCTTCTTGTTCACCAAACAAAAATGATCGTTGAGAATATTTCAAACGAAAAACCATTGCATTGCATCCTTCACCGTCGAGACTTTTCATTGTCTTCTTTCACGTACAACACGGAAAAACACAAAAGAGCCCGTAAGGTGGAGTCGGGACTATTACTAATACGCAAACGAAAAAACAACTTGCTCGTGCAGTTTCAAACTTCCCCAGACAAACGCGTGAGAAACGGACCGTGAAAAATCGGCAACCTCACACGCAAAATATTTTACCAAACTAAAAAGTGGTTGCACAGTCGCTATTAGTATATAAGACTAGTATCCCGGGTAAAAACATTTTACCGGTTCACTTTACCCATGAGTTACCACCATCCCGTGCTCTTCCTCTTTCAATATATAGTATATGACGAAAAATAAAATCACATAATTGCTAACAATAAATTTCACCAAGCTGTAGAGCTCGAAAAGCTGATCAAGAAAATGTATGGGATCGTCTGCGTACGACTTACCGTTACGGAGATATCGCCGATCAAAAATTGTGATGACGTCACGCCCGTCCCCAAAATGTTTTAGGCCCAAATTTTTCGACACCCCACCGCCAATATTGCGCGCCCAATGCGACGTCAGTTATTCTCATTGGTTCTCGAGATATTTGCCCTTAAATATCGCGTTCTATTTAGGGTGCAATGCAATGTGCCCACTGACGTCGGGCTACTCCTATAATACTAATATCGCCTATATCTCGACAACTCAGTTACGCACGACCTAAAATGTCAATTATAACATTTTCCATACGAACATTTCGTTCCCAGTTCTTTTATTCACACTGACCAGACTAAAAAGTGGATGCACAACTCGCTATTATATATAAGACTAGTATCCCGTGTAAAAACATTTTTCGGTTCCGCTCTGAAGAATCATGATAAGAAATATAAAAATGCAACCTAAATATGTTTCTGTTACATTTTCCAAGTATTGAGTGAAACCGTAAAATTGTCTTTGCACGGGATACCTGAATCAAATGTGAATCGTAAAACAATTATACCTGCTCAGGATTCAACCGAAGAGTCATTCCACCATGAATTCATTAAATGCTTTATCCCAATTGCTTGTACCATGATGTTAAACCATGATTGGCACATTCATTCTCCTTGGTCATATATTCCATTTTATTAAATTTTCTAAATCTAAAAAGAAAAAAATCATATAGAACAGAAGCAAATACATGATCATCAGAAACAGAAAAAAATGTCTTAGAATGTAAAATTTCACTAAGTCACTAATTATCACGTGCCCTGCCATTTCCACTATAGAACCAAGATAAGCACCATAGCTTAAATTCAGCCTGGGGATTCCTAAACGACATACGTAGAGTCAGCAAACAAAAACACAAACAGGGATAAATTGAAAGAAATATGATAAGATATAGATACAACAAAATGGAATGATCTTAATGGTCTCCCTCGCACGCTAACAAAAGAAAAAACAAACAACAAATCAGCAGCATATACTTTAAGAAATAATAGCAATAAAATCATTGCTCGAAGGACAAAAGAAAATCTGAAAAAGCTTGGGATGTGTTGTGGTCAGTTATAATTCTCTTGGTAAAGTAAGTGGTGTGGGTAGGGGTAGAGGACAGGGATAATCAATCATCATTGAAACCACATCATCTCGCTCTAAAGTTTCAACATAAATAAGGCAATAATATATTATTTTAATAAATTCATTAAATGAATTCTCCCAATCGCTTGTACCATGATTTAAAACCATGATTGGGAAATTCATTCTTCTTCGTTTATTATTTTTATTTATACTAAATTTTCTAATATTAAAAGAAAGAAATCGTATATAACAGAAGCAAGTACATGAACATCAGAAACAGAACAAATGGTTGCAGAATGTAAAATAGCACAGATAAATAAATATCATGTGCCAAAACTTTTTCACTATACGATCAAGATAAGAACCATGGCTTAAATTCACGCTGCGGATTCCAAAATGACATATATAAAGCCAGTAACAATAATTAATAGGCTCCCGTAAAATTCACAGATGCAGTAAAACAGCAACTTGATAAGAAATCATACATCACACAAACCCTCTCCTCCCCCCACCCACAGACAAAATTAAACAAACTACAAACAACAGAGGATGAATTTAAAGAAGTAAGATGTAGATGCAGCAATGACTATGGCCATTATAGAATAGGTAGATGTAATCAATGAAGAGTAAAAAGGAAAGATATTCAGTGATCTCCCTACTCCATTAAAAACAAAACAAACAACACACTTTAAAGTATAAATAGCAATAAAAACATACCTGAAACAACAAATTGGATAGGCTAAAAATACTTGGATGTGTTAGGTATAATATAAAAACCTACAATGGGTTAGGAGGGAGGGGGGGGGGGGGGGGGGGAGAGTTGATGATAATCAATCATCATCAGGAGAGGGGGAGCATGAACTTTCTTGAAAACAGCCACACAAAAATTCGCTTGAAAAATAAGCAACAACAATAACACAGCAGCAATAATATCTCAGCGTAACGCAAAACCCTTTACTGTAGAATTTAGCTCTTCCAAAACATGTTGATAATGTTTCCCACATGGTCGAAATGATTGCAACGACGGAACCATTTTTAATCACTGTTAAATTTGTAAATTCAACTTCGTTAACAATTCTCCAATTCCATTAACAGTTTCTTCACTTTCCAGCACACCATTGCTACCAAAAACAACGACATATGTTCATGTTTTCATTCACTTCTTTAGGTATAAGCACTTCCACTCGTTAATTCCATCATTACAAAAACGATCAATTCCAAGAAAAAGAAATATATTAAAAACCATTTGACAACTTCTTCTGTGCAATCATTTAATAACTGTAGCATAAATAAGTAAAATGTTCTTCACTTTCAGTACAGTACACGTTTCTGCTTTATAAACCATACATTTTTTCTTCCACTCGTTAATTCGTTTAATAATAATACTTCGTTTCCTTTCTTCGTTCGTCTCGCGAATCCATCTTTACGAAAACAAAATCAGATTTGTTTACATTTTAAAAACCCTCGTTTCTTTTTGCATCATCATCATGTGACTGGTAGTAACTTTACTAATACTTTCGCAACAAACAACAATATTATTCTTCGCCTTTCGAAATAAAAACAAACAGAATAAACAACAAAAACAAACCAAACAACAAAAAACAGTTCTTCGCTCTTCTTGTTCACCAAACAAAAATGATCGTTGAGAATATTTCAAACGAAAAACCATTGCATTGCATCCTCCACCGTCGAGACTTTTCATTGTCTTCTTTCGCGTACAACACGGAAAAACACAAAAGAGCCCGTAAGGTGGAGTCGGGACTATTACTAATACGCAAACGAAAAACCAACTTGCTCGTGCCGTTTCAAACTTCCCCAGACAAACCTGTAAGAAACGGACCGTGAAAAATCGGCAACCTCACACGCAAAATATTTTACCAAACTAAATTTGTTATGCACAACTCGCTATTAGTATATAAGATAGTATCCCGTGTAAAAACATTTTACGGTTCCACTCCCAAGAATCTTGATAAGAAATATAAAAATGCAACCTAAATATGTTTCTGCTAAGTTTTCCAACTATTGAGTGAAACCGTAAAATTGTCTTTGCAGGGGATACCTAAATCAAATGTGAATCATAAAAAAATTATACCTGCTCAGAATTCAACCGAAGGGTCTTTCCACCATGAATTCATTAAATGATTTATCAAAATTGCTTGTACCATGATGTTAAACCATGATTGGCACATTCATTCTCCTTGGTCATATAATCCGTTTTATTAAATTTTCTAAATCTAAAAAGAAAGAAATCATATAGAACAGAAGCAAATACATGATCATCAGAAACAGAAAAAAATCTCTTAGAATGTAAAATAGCACTAAGTCACTAAATATCACGCGCCCTGTCATTTCCACTATAGAACCAAGATAAGCACCATAGCTTAAATTCAGCCTGAAGATTCCTAAATGACATACGTAAAGTCAGCAAACAAAAACACAAACAGTGATAAATTGAAAGAAATATGATAAGATATAGATACAGCAAAATGGAATGATCTTAATGGTCTCCCTCCCATGCTAACAAAAGAAAAAGCAAACAACAAATCAGCAGCATATACTTTAAGGAATAATAGCAATAAAATCATTGCTCGAAGGACAAAAGAAAATCTGAAAAAGCTTGGGATGTGTTGTGGTCAGTTATAATTCTCTTGGTATAGTAAGTGGTGTGGGTAGGAGTAGAGGACAGGGATAATCAATCATCATTGAAACCACACCATCTCGCTGCAAAGTTTCAACATAAATAAGGCAATAATATATTGTTTTAATGAATTCATTAAATGATTTATCCCAATCGCTTGTACCATGATCTAAAACCATGATTGGCAAATTCATTCTTCTTCGTCATTATTTTTATTTATACTAAATTTTCTAATATTAAAAGAAAGAAATCGTATATAACAGAAACAAGTACATGATCATCAGAAACAGAACCAATGGTTGCACAATGTAAAATAAAACTGATAAATAAATATCATATGCTGAAACTTTCCCACTATACAATCAAGATAAGAAGCATGGCTTAAATTCACGCCGCGGATTCCAAAATGAAATACATAAAGCCAGTAACAATAATCAGTACGTTCCCCTAAAATGTACACGATGCAGCAAAAGTTCAACCTTGAAAGAAATCACACATTGCACACTTTCCCTCCCCACCCACTGAACAAATAAAACAAACAAACAAACAAAGAAGAAAACAGTACCAAATTATTAGAGATATGATATAGATACAGGAATGACTTAGAGAATCATCATAGAATAGGTAGATGTGATCATTGTGAGAATCATGATAAGAAAGAATGCACCCTAAAAATGTTTTTAATGTATTTTCCAACTATAGAGTGAAACCGCCAGTAAAATTATGTCTTTGTCCGAGATACCTGAATCAAGTGTGAATAGTAAAAAGATTATACCTGCTCAGCATACAACCGAAGTGTCATTTTTTTATGAATTCATCAAATAATTTACCAATTGCATGTACCATATGATGTAAAACCATGATTGGCACATTCATTCTTCTCGTCATAATCTTTATTTATACCAAATTTTCTATAAAGAAAGAAAGCATTTAGGACAGTAGCAAGAACCTGATCATCAGAAACAGAAAAAATATTACAGAACATATTCTTTTAGATTGTAAAAGCACTGAATAAATAAATATCATGTGCACTGACATTTCTACTATAGAACCAAGATATAAGCACCAGGCATAAAAATTGAGGATTCCTAAACGACATACGCCAAGTCAGAAACAATAATCAGTAGGCACATCATGCAGCTAAACAGTAACTTATACTGAAATCACACATTGTGCACACTCTCCCTCCCCTCCCACTGACAGAATATATAAAACAAACCACAATCAAAAACAACAAACAGTTCTCAATTAATAAATATCTGACATAGATACAGGAATACATAGAACCATCATAGAATAGGTAGATGTGACACATTGCATCCACTTTTTAGTCTGGTCAGTGTGAATAAAAGAACTGGGAACGAAATGTTCGTATGGACTGTGATATAGTGACATTTTAGGTCGTGCGTAACTGAGTTGTCGAGATATAGGAGATATTAGTATTATAGAGTAGCGCGACGTCAGTGGGCACATTGCATTGCACCCTAAATAGAACGCGATATTTAAGGGCAAATATCTCGAGAACCAATGGGAATAACTGACGTCACCTTGGGTGCGCGATATTGGTGATGGGGTGTCGAAAAATTTGGTTCCAGAACTTTTTGGGGACGGGTGTGACGTCATTAAAATCTTTGATCGACGATATCTCAGTAACGGCACGCCGTACATCGGCGATCCCATACATTTTCTTGATCAGCTTTTCGAGCTCTACAACTTAGTGATACCTATTATTCACCTTTCTGTGATTTCATTTTTTGTCACCGCCATATTGTAAGAGAGAGGGTAAGCACGGGTGGTGTGAACTCATGGGGAAAGTGAACCGGAAAAATGTTTTTACCCGGGATACTAGGTATAATAGGTAGAAATGAACGTTTAAAAAATTTGATGAACTTTCGAACGCAAAAACCATTGCATTGCCTTCTCCTCCGTGCGGCTTTATGATGTCTTCCTTAAGGTACAAAAACTCCACGAAGTAATAAAACCCCGTAAGATGGAGCTAGAGATTCTCCTAATGGGAGATTCTCCCTATACTAATACGGAAAAAATAAACATCCATTGACGAACTTCCCAAGATATTTTTTCTAAAGTTCTTTCTTTCAAAGTTAGGTAAGAAAAAAGCAAGATTTAGTATTAGTATAAGAAGATGATTAGCATAGCGTGTAAAAACATTTTATTGAAAAAGATGTAAAAAAATTTTACACGGTATACTAGTTTGTATATATTTGACGCAATGCAAGGGTTTCCTTCTATACTAATACACGTAGAGATAAAAAAACTAATGATAAATCCGTTATCGCACAGTTCCTCGTGCAATATGGCATATTTTTCTCCTTTCTTATATTTTTGCTGTTATTTCACTTGCCTAAAGGTGTGTTTAAACTAACTTCCTCTTCTCAAATCACGCAATTTTCCAAACGTATCGTATCATATGAAATTTACAGTTACTCAATTTTGATTCACGGAGGGAAATGGACCCGAATTTCTGTTTATTAGCCAACATACGTAACATTTTTTCAACATAACTTTCTTTTCAATATTCAAATTAGTTTTAACTGCTCTAGCAGGAATTGAAACAGTAGAGATTAAAACGTGAAAAAATTGCATAGTGGGTTTTTAGCTCAAGTTAAAAAGTTTTGAAATCGGTAAAACAATAAAGTACCTAGAAACGCATAGAAACGAGACAATGCTACTAATACCATTCCAAACAGGAATTCGGGAAATGTCTATTACAAATTGAACCTGCACGTGTTATGAATATTAGCTATAGAAAAACTTAATTTACGGATTGGTAACGTGTATTAAACTATAATAGCAGTAATTTTAAAGGGGCTACGACAAGAATCACGTGATTTTTGTGTTTTTTTTTTTTTGCCGTCAGCCATATTATTATCGGCTTTCTCGCCTCAAAATGATTTTTGGTGCTGCACCATAAATCAAGATCACGTGATTCGTGTGGTAGCCCTTTTAGGAAATAAAAGAAATGAAAACATAACATTTGCTACGTAGTCATCATACGTAGCCATCGTAAGGCACTTTATTTTCTGGTATTTCATTACACTCGTAGTAATTAAATAACGAATTTTAGTTTGTACTCTTCATGTTTTTACTCTCCATGACTTAAATTATGATTGCATTTGGCGATTACTATTAATTAACATACAAATGGGAAATATTCAACTATAGCTTCAGAAGACTAACATCTTTAATCCTACTTATCGTTTTATTACAATTAGCTCCACCCAAAATAAAAGAACATCAAAGCTTCCATATCCTCCCTATTAGTGGTTACTTTTCTAGTTAGGACAGTTGGGATAAATACTACTTCAAGATAAAAATGTATATTATAAAAGATGATTGTGTTTGAAAAGTACATCTCGTACAAATAAACCATTTCCTCACATAAAATTACGTTCGTCAAAACATTTATGCACCAAATATTAAAGGGCGTAGGAACCAATAACATAAGAAACTTTGAGCTATGCTTCAAACAACGTTAATAAGTTCATTGTCGGTCCTTCAAATAATGGATTTCTTTCACAAAAACAAAATCTCGAAAGACCTCCCCAGCCCTTCCCAATGCGAACTAACTGCCTACGCCCATGCAAATACGCCCATGCAAATACAAAGAAACGTTACAAATGATCAACTATTATAAAAATTGATAATGTAGCTAGTCACGTGTTATTACCGTTTAAATCAAAAATGAAATTATAGTGATAATGTAAAATCAATTTATAGAAGAACAGATAACAGTCACCAACATAAAACACATCACGGATCTGTTCTGCAGTCTACCATTTATTCACAAGTTTTTTATACTGTTTCTCCCATGGATCTTCATCTCGAAAGAAATCAATGGCGAGGAGTGAACACAGCGAAAGGACAAAATGGATAGGTGGCAGGATAGCCATTGCTCCGACCCACCATAAACCAATAGCTGAAGCCAAAAAGGTCACCGGTTGAAATAGCACAACAACAAGGAAGATTTTGGGCCAATTTCTTTCATCTTTTCTGGGCTGTTTGTGTAGTTTGGCTCCCATCCAATCCATTAAAAATGGTGATAAAACGACCATCCACAAAGACACGATTGCACCAATCACATACAATACACATAGAGTGATCTGCCAATCATCACCAAGGTAGATATCGTCCGTCATACTTGAAAACTGCGATACTTCAAATAAACTTCAACCGCGATCCAGAAAAAAATGTAATAGTTACTTTTACCTGTAAAATCTTCTCAAAAAGAAATTCTTATGTGTTTTTTTCTAAAATTCATTTCCTGAAAGAAAAATGTGATCCTCATGGAAATCGCTAAGAAATATTCATGAATATTTTAAAAAAATAATCAACATATTGATGGTGTTAGTATGGAATAATTTGAATAAATTATATGCAGATGAATATATAAATTTTCAAAATGACGTTCCTTATATATATATTATATATGCCGAACTGTTCTGCTGTTTTGTAAATTATTCAGTTATTATGTATTGAACTTTTATATGCACTCAAACTGAATTTGAATTTCTCATGCTACGAAATCATTTTTGATATAAAAACAAGACGCTCTTATTGTTGAGTATGATTTGTTTTTTAGTATGTGGTCAGGCCAGAAAAAAAGCAAAAGACACACTTTCTTGCACCGTAAAGGCGGTTTTCCTATGCTTTGTAATAACTGTTTAATAAAGCATGCGCAGTAAATTAAAATCATTGGGACGTGAAAAATACCGGTCGTTTTTTTCGGAGCAACTGAGTAGGATGGACCTTTTTATAAATTACATCACGTTTGCCTCGCTTTAAATGAGATTAAAAATAACGTTCCATAATAATTAAACTAATTTCATGAAAATTATCATAAATAGATTCAAGTTATTACCATGAATATAAACGCATCAACACGAAACATGAATATAAACGCATCAACACGAAATATGAATATAAACGCATCAACACGAAACATGAATATAAACGCATCAACACGAAACATGAATATAAACGCATCAACACGAAACATGAATATAAACGCATCAACACGAAACATGAATATAAACGCATCAACACGAAACATGAATATAAACGCATCAACACGAAACATGGTAGGATTTGACAAAACATTGACGTTTAAAATGAAATTTGGAAAGGTGTATTGTTCCCTACTGACGCTACACGTCTGTTTCAAAGTGGAAACTAAGGCGCCATGCGGGCGCTCTACTTTGACCGTTATTTGGAGTTGTTCGAAGAAGAAAATGCCGGATGATGTTGTTCATAAAAAAAAAAAATGTTCCATATCTTCAATTATCTTAACTGCTACATAAGTCAGATAATAGGCGGATTAATTTAAGTTATACAATGTTATCACAAATGAAAGATTTTGTGAGTAATTTTGTGTAAAACTGTGGACAGCAGATAAATACTTTCACATCCAATCAATGATAATTGCTTTAGTGAAAAAACTTCTTTGTGTAAAGTTTTTGTAATAGGTATATACTGTAATTTGTGTTCAATAATCTTTAATAGGTGTTCAACATTAACATTCAGTTATTATTATTTTCTTTTATAAAATTCACTTCTTTAACTAAATTACACAGCACAACTCTTAATCAACAGAACTATTCCACTGGAATTCCTCTGTGTGAAAGATATATTCTGAAAAACTTTGAGAAAATGTCTCACAGTGACGGAGGCACTTTTTCAGCGATGAAAATACTCCATCACTATTTTGAGTTGTTAATACTTTTAAACAATACGCACGTGTATTAAATCAATATCGTGACCAAATCGATAATTTCATGTTATTTTGATAAAAGAAAATTCGAAAATCTATCAGAATTATGTAATGAAAAATGAATGCTTTTCAGCAGTGTTTTGTTTACATGTTTAATTGACTCGTCCCAGGTCTCCTTTAAAACGCTTAGTTTCCGATTTTCGCAGTTTGAAACAAAAGTGGCTATCGCTAGATTTGTGAAAGCATATATACATTAATTGATTTACATTGTTAAATGTTAATCCTTTTTTCAATGCATCACATTTCGATTACAATAAAGCTATTAACGGAAATCGAATTATCGTTCGTGCGACTTTTTGCTCTGAAGGTTTGTTCCCAATAAACGTTTATTAGCGTTTATTTACGTTAATTAAGTCACCGACATAGTCGCAAAATTATTGGTTTCGGCTCCAATAATAAATTCGTCGTGTCGCACAGTTTACAAATCCATCGGTTATTCGGGTTTCCTCGGGTTTTAAAGACCACGAGGCCGCGGCGCTAGTTCCAATTTGCCACCATGTTGCTTTTCCTCAAGCAACGTTTGATGAAGAAAAATTTATTATTCAAGATTTCGACAGAAGAAACTACATACTTTTAAAAGGATAGAAGATTTTACAACCTTTTGTAAGATAGAAGAAATTAACCACTACACTTTCATAACAAATTAGCTAGCTAAATTTAAACCTCGCTTTGATTTTTTATTTGTCGCCTTTGGCTGTGAAGTGTGTAAATTTGTGTAAAACATTCTGTTTGTGTAAAATTCTGTTTTGGCAGACTAATTTATGTGATTTCAATACATTAACAACTTGTGCCGGATAAAAATGTGGTTAAAATTTATTGGTCTAAGCTATTTGCTTCAACTTTTTATACAATATGGACGTGACAAGTTTTAGTACAGGCCAAATTTAGACCAGAATTTTGCTCGCTCTCAAACTGGACTATACATCAGACAAACTTCTAAGAAGACAAGAAAAAATTTTTGCTCATGAGTTTCTGTTTCCAAAGTGAGTTATATTACTTATGAAGTTGGATATTTTATATTAGAAGCATTTGGTTGACGGTAAAAACACCTTGAGTGTTTAATTTCGACCATGTTTCTGATGATATTTAGTTCAATTTTGTGTTTTCCTTACTTATTTTGGGCAAAAAAAAGGTTTACACAGGGTTCGTACGAGGCTGGAAAATCCTGGAGAAATGGTTGTTTTTAAAAAAAAAACTCAGGGAAAGCTCAGAGAATTTTTTTGGCTCTGCATTAGCAAAAACATTCTTGCATAAAGCTCGAAGCTGATGCCTGATGGCTGACACTATGATATATATGTGAGGTCTAAAAGCTTACACTGGTAAAATACTTTGTCATAATTGGACATTTTGGAGTAATACAGTGACCCTGCGGCAGATGCTTAATAGTAATAGTATTTTGTTGTTATAAATTAGTTATTATGTTGTATATTTATACTACGTGACACCAACGTTAGATAAACTGGAAAATAAAACAAAAAATAAGTTAGTAGACATAAAAACATCCAGTGAACTCAGTGAATAATATCATCATATTGACAGGAATGAGGAAAGAAGTGTGTTTTTGGGACAACTCGGAGAATTTTATATTGAAAATCATGTACGCACCCTGCAAAATCACAAATATCACTGTTGGTTGACATAATGTTTCCCTCCCCCTCCCCCATCCCCCACTCCTCCCCATTTTCATAGCATTAAATTCCACGGCAAACGTTTTTGAGATATTTCACCCAGATAAAATATCAGACTAGGTTTTCTAGTCCGATATTTAATCTAGGATTGCATTTATCGGAAAATGCCACAATCTGCAAAATCCGTGGAAGTTAATCCGCGCGAAAATTAATCCACAAATGCAAGTAATAAAAGAAAAGGTTTTTTTGGTAATTTGGTAAATTTGCCGGTCCTCACATTTAGTTATTCAAATTTCGTGATTTGTATATACAGAATCACATTATTCGTGGGTTATTTACTTGAAATCAACCTTTTTTAAGTAAATCATCTGAGGAGATGAGTTACCGTGAAAAGAGTGAAAGACCAGGAAAAAGACCAGGATAAGATAATAAGTGATTTCCAAACACGGAGATTCATCACTTTTCTGCTGAAACTCCCCTACACGAGGTTTAGTTTTGGTCAAATAATATCTTCTACACATTCGCAAAAAAATGGTTAAACACACTGTAAAAGGCAATAAGTATATAACAAATCTAAACAGTTTGATTGGCTCATCTTCCGGACAGCTCAGACACTTAAAACGTCCCGAATTACAATATGAGGATTTGCGTGCAAAATCTCCTTCGATAAATTTTGGATGTTTGCTATACATCTGACCCGAGAATAACGGAATGCTTTATAATATCTATAACGACTATTTTCAAACGAACAAACATTTAAAACGAGACATTTAAAACGCCTATCTTTGAATACCTAATAAAAAAAATCTAAAACGACACGACGACTTGACAGACGAGATTTTGGAGCCGATCTAGCGTCACAGAAATGTGCATCTAAATTTAATAGAGAAACGGTCTTCATAGAACAAGATTTAGCACAAATAAACAATTTCATATCTATCTCATTATCCATGTTACATTGCGACTAACCTTTATAGAAAAACTCAACAGTTATATCAACAGATCATAAAAAAACAATAAAAGGAGCAAAATTGATGCGTAGAATTCACATTCAAGCGCTGAAAGAATCCTTCCAACAATACAAGATAAGATTTAACAACACTGAAAAAGAAGTAACATAGCTAAAGAAAAACAAAATATCAAATAATTCAATAATCAGGAAGATTACCACGAAGAAGGTTGTCAATTGCTGATCAAATGTCGATCTTCATGAAGCACGTCTTGAGCAAGGAATCTAGTTGTTGGACTTGGTTGAATAAGAGATTAATTTAAAAGATACCTCTGGAAGAAAATGGTTAGAAATTTGGTATCGATGAAATATGCAATAAATGTATATTTTAGCTATATGCGTGATGTTCAGTTTATATAGGACCCCGACTACCATCCTATTTTCAACAAATAAAATGGGAGACGTTAACACTGGAGAGTTGTATGGGGATGTAAGTGAAGATGATTCGGAAAGCTACAGCGTTGTTTTTTATTTATTTATTAAAGACTTACATTTAGACATTGTTCAATATGATGAAAGTAAAGAGCGTGAAACATTATGTCAGTTAGAGGTATAGAATGTCAAGTTTCGACTAAAATCTCCTCGCGGAAGAAATCACTGAAATATGATTAAGAGGGTGTATAATACGCTGACGTCAGCATTTTCTTAAAATGAGCATAACTTTTTAGGAACGTAAGTAAACCCCGAAGTGTTCACCAACTTAGCTAAATGAGACGACTGCATAACCCGTCCTCGTTCGTGCCGTGTGTACTATAACCGATGATTTTAAGACTTGAATGATCAATTCTATACCTTTATGTTTCATTTTTTATAAGCTTTCGATTGGTGGATTCAAAGTTAAAAAATTTAGATTTTTTTCTGATCGTGAAACCATGATGTCGTCGGTCATATGACATTGGGGCAAAAACAAAGAGGGCCATCAGTGATTTTGAATCACTTACATGTCAGGGGCACATTTCCATTGAAAAAACAAAGTTTAGGTTATTTGCCAGTTTTTACCAAAAAATCCCTGTCTATATTAAACGTTTATCTGTAGCGTTTATTTGTTGTCACAAAACTTGAACGTTTCAATAAAAAAAATCCAAAAATCCAATAGATTAGCTCAACCTAAAAATCCACTCCTGAATCTTCATTTTTCATTGATTCTTTTGTTTTTACATACCCAAGGTATTTTTTAAGGTGATTTGTTACATTCAAAATCTTGGTACCCTAAGAGGCCAGCGTTTAATATCAAAACGTGTTGATATCACGGATAATATCACGCAAATCATCAGCACATTGATCATTCAAGTCTTAAAATCATACGGTTATAGTACACACGGCACGAACGAGGACGGGTTATGCAGTCGTCTCATTTAGCTGAGTTTTTACTGGTTCCGAGACGATTTAAAGACGTGTCGTTATCACCAAGTTTGTACTCGTTCCATGAAGACCATAAAAAGACGACTTGAACACTTTGTTAACTGGTCAAAAGACGTCCGAACCAGTTTGAGACAAGAAAAGACGTCATAAAGACGTATTGGTGTTAACTAGGTTATGTGGAATAAGAAAAAACCGTAACCAAAAGTTGCTCCCCAATTATTGTTGAATCATCTTCTTATACTAATACTAAATCTTGCTTTTTTCTTACCTAACTTTTAAAGAAAGAACATTAGGTAAAATTTCTCGGGAAGTTCGTCAACGGATGTATGTTTTTCCGTATTAGTAAGAGGGAATCTCCCATTAGGGGAATCTCTAGCTCCATCTTGCGGAGTTTTATTACTTCGTGGAGTGTTGTGCCTTAAGGAAGACATCATAAAGCCGCCCGGAGGAGATAGCAATGCAATGTTTTTTGCGTTCGAAAGTTCATCAAATTTTCTCAACGTTCATTTAATGAGAATGAAGAAGCTGTGTGTAAAATTTTTTGTTTTTGTTATTAATATTTTTTTGTTAAACGCTTTAAGTTCAGTAATAGAGAATAACAACATTGATAGGTGTCAGTAACTATTCTATTTAACGAGATAGTCGATGTAGACCTGTTATGTGTTCGTGTTATCAGTTCATCATTTTCTACCGATGTCTATTTTTTAATGTGTTTGAATGTAGCTTTTTCGTATCAGTTAGTTTCGACTACTATGCCGAAATGTGTAGCTAGCAATTTATTTGTTATTATTAAGGTTCGCCTTTAGAGAAACGAAGGTATCAAGATCAGTAATGATTGAAATGAACTGAAAATTATGTTTATTTATGACTTTTGGACCATTGTCGTTGCTCCATGTGAAAGCAATAAAGGTAAAATAGGCTTAAAATTCCTTCACAAACAAGATTGTAATTTATTTATTTCTCGGATTATTATTCTGTCTACTATGAATCTATGCAATCAAGATTTTTCCATGCGATTGCTCCATGTGATAGCAATAGAGATGAAATAGGCTTAAAATTCCTTCACAAACAAGATTGTAATTTATTTATTTATCGGATTATTATTCTGTAGGGGGCATCTACTATGAATATATGCAATCAAGGTTTTCTATTCGTTCATTCTAAATATTCTTAAACATCAGATTAGACCTGCATATTTTCTCACGATTTCATGAAGATAATTAGCTTACTAATTACTTACTAATAGTCACTTATTCTTCCAATTCCCCAGTGTAGTAGTTAAAAGCAAATATGATATTGAAAACGAGGCGAAACTTGATGACTAGGCCATAAAACTGCGTTTACAAATCATATCATAACATTGGAATTTTTAGTTTTTAGTTTAACTGTACAACTTTAGAAATCTCTAAATAGGCCAAATAGCACTGAAAAATAGGGATAATCGCATTCTTTGAATGATCGATCCAAAATATTTGTGTTAAATATGATATAATTTCAACATGGAGAAACACAACAATTTTTGTATATACACAGATTTATTATGGCAGTATTGCGTGTAAAAACAATTTATGGAGAAAAACTGTAAAATGTTTTTACACGCTACACTAGTTTTGATATAATATGAAGATTATATCATCTACGGAGGAGATTGCAATTGTGTCTATTGATTTTGAGAAGGATCATCAGTGTGCAAAAATGAGCAACGGGAGTTTCCATTTCAGGAAAAAGAAGTCATAAAATCATTTCCTTTTTAACAAAACAAATAATAGATGTAAAACCAAACAACTAAAGTCATGGAAACTTGTTTGATATATGTCCGGAACAACGAAAATGAATGAACCAGTAATCACTGGTTATTCCGCCGTTGATAAACTTATAACTGAAATGTTGTTAAGAAGGTCACTCTGTATTCTAATGATAAATCCCCCTTATATTCAGCACCCATTATCGCGGTTTAATTCTCCTCAACCTGTCCCAAAATTACATAAGGGGTGTTAACAAGCAAAATATTTTTTCGGGGCCCAGATTGGTCCTCAGATCATGAAAGTATTTTGGATGGTCATATCTGAAATTTATTTTCGATGCATTTAGATAGGGATAAATTTGAAAGAAACTTGCGGAGAGGATAACCGAAATTTTTTAATTGATATGAAGTCCTTGTACGGTCAGGTTTCCACCTGTGTCCAAAGCATATCTCTGGCTGTCACGTGGCTGTCACGTGATAATGATGTAACGGATTTACGGTGAGTAATAAATAAAATTCTTCAAAATGAAAAATCATCTATACCGTTCGAAAAAGCATCGAAAAGTAAAGAAAACAATAATTTCCACAACAAAACGAACTTATGCACCCAGCCGGCACATCCACGTTGTTTCATAACGTTGAAAATAAGTCGATAGCGATGTTGAAACGACGTCTAAATTTGGTTGAAAACGATGAAACGACATCGTAAACACAACTAAATTTCTCAATAGAAAGTTGTTCCAACGTCTCATCTACGTCATTTCAACGATAGATGGACGTCGTCAGTGACGTTGAAACAACGTTATAATTTGATTGAAAATGATGCAATCGACAAAGTCATAAATGCGGCTGAATTTCGACGTCGATAAAGCAACCACAAAACAAATTTCTTCTGACGTCACATCTCAACGTTGAATGACGACATAGTTGAAAGTTAAACAATTGACTACGATATTAAACCAGACTGAATTACAACGTCGATAAAACAACTTCAAGACAACGTTTTTCCGTCGTTGTAATGATGAAAAAAAGATAGACGTGTTTATATCTCAACAGATATAAGTACTACTTCTCAACTTTCCAGCAAAGCCTTCAATTTTAGATTTCATCTTATCATCTACTTTTAATTTATTTTTTTATATTTTTATTCCACAGGACCCACAAATATAAGTTTTTTACTTTTGTAGTTAACAATAGATGCACATGAATGCAGGAAATATATCTTTGAAAAACAAAACAAAAAAAACAGCATCGACGTGGTTATTCTGTGCTTTGTAAATGAATATTCGGAATAAATAAATAAATAAATAAAATTGTTAAAAAAAGGTTGTTCCAAGAAAACATTCAATGCATCTATAGTTCGGGGTTAATAAACTTCACCACCAAATTAGTTTTTCAAATTTTTTCCACATATATCATATACTTCCTCCATAATTTCTTACATCACGTGACAAGTTCAGCATGTCTATAAACTTTTAAAATTGTCGGAAGTTCTAATTAATCATCCTTAGACACAAAATTAAGATCCAAGTAACCAACTTTAATGGAAAATTGTTCTGGTTTGATAAAACTAACATGCTATTAGTTTGTTCGGGGCGGATAATTTTCCAGTTACGACTTCGTGTTAAAAACTTCGAGTTAGCGTTATGACGTCACAACTTTGAGTTATGATGTCACAATTGCCATTTTACTATTATTTTGATAACTCGAAATAGAAGGAAACGTAAATTAATTTTCGAGTTACTTACTCGAAATGCGAAAGAGGAAAATTCACTTTCGAGTTAGCAACTCGAGATAAGAAAAACATATTTTTTTTAAGTTTATTACCTCGAGATGTGAGAGTTTTTTTTAAAAGACATTCAGAAAGAGATTGGGAAAGCATAAATTATTTTCGAGTTACAAACAAGAAGCCTGCAATTGGTTTTTCTGTTAATTATTCTTGATTGCCAAAGAAAACGTCGTAGAAAATTGTTTGCAAAAGTTTGTCTCATACTACAAATTATTTTTTCTATTTTTTGATCACGAGAGGTAGTTTCTTTTGGTAGTTTCACAGACACATACTCAACTTTTAGACCTTTGAAACCTTGTGTTCTTGTATCGTTTGTTCATATAAAAAAGACGTGTATGTAGAGGAGAAACAGTTCTCAAAACTGTTAAAATATGGCAATGTTGGTAACTCGAAAATAATTTATGTTTTTCCTACCGCGAGTTAGCAAAATATTAGAACGACAATCGTGACGTCATAACTGCTAACTCGAAGTTTTAGACATGAAGTGGTAACTCAAAGATTGCCCGCTTCCTCTTGTTCTTGTTTCTCAGCAAAAGATCTGTAATTCGTATTCCTTTTGCCGAAAACACTCATCAGAGGATGTTTTGTATTATGCTTCTTGGATTCTGTATGCAAAATTATCTTCCATTTTATTTCTGTAATGACAAATAAAAATTGCATTTTATATGCACAACAAATTAAAAGTATTTAACACAGAATAAAAATATTTGAACATACATAAATATAATTTATAAGAGAAAATTAGTCAAAATTAGTGTTGAGTCAGCAAAATTATAGATTGAACAAAGTATTTCAAATACATTGTTTATTGAATTTCGGGAAAGAAACCATCGTATATTATCTATATTTGCATAAAAATAGTGTACAAAAGATTGTTTTGCTGCGGAAATCGCAAATATTCAATACGTATGTATACTATTGATTTTCAGACGCGAGTATTCTTATATTTTTTCTTTATTTACAGATGTTCTTTCGACGGTATAAATGGTTTTTGATTTTGAAGAATTTTATTTTTTGCTGACCGTTATGTCATTATCACGTGACAACCAGGACCACAATATTTTTTCAACCCCGGTGGAAAATGGAACCTACCATACAAGGACTTCACTTCAAGTGAAAACATTTCGGTTACCCTCTCCGCCAGTTTCTTCTAAAATTCTCCCTCTCTAGTTTTCATTCTCTACATATAATAAGCAAGAAAGAAACACTGAGAGAAAAATGCATTTTTTTGAAAGGAAATGAAGCTTCTCTATTCACTCCCGTTAAACAGGCTATTAATTATATCTTTTCTCGTGCATAAGAACTTAAAGGAACGTGAAGCAAGTTTTGAACTTAGAAAAGCTCTTGGTAAAAAAACGTTAACGTTAACGGAAAGGAAATGATGATGGGATTTCAACGAAAGGATTTTTTTTAAACACGAGGAGAAAGGGTGTTCTTTTCCTCACAACGAACTTGTTTTCCTTTTAATAACGATATCTTTCATACTAAGGAACTGTTAACTATTTCCAGAGCTCGTTAACCCAATCCTGCGATATCACTCTGCGTCTGTTAACTATTCTATGACCTTTGCTCTGATTAATATATTGTGATGTGGAAAGAGTAAGGAAGCACAGATTGGCAAACACGGAGGTCCTCCGGATACTTTTGATTGGTTCAGGGATTATGACGTCAATTTGCAATAATGCAATGTCATTGTATGTGACTGTAGTGAAGAGAATAAAATTCTGGTTTACATTTTACTTTTACATTTTATTTTCAAATTTGCTCTTGGTTTTAATCGTTTCATTTTGTACGACCAATGAAATTTAATCTTCTTTTACGTGTGAAGATCTCTTTTACTGTAAATGTCATTCCTTTGATAAAACTTATTAAACCTTCCATTACAGAAGAAAATTTCTTAAAAGTACTGAATAATCACTCCGAACAATTTTGTAGCGGACGTGAAATAATATCCTGAAACTTTCTCCAGAATATATAAATATAAGTATTTTCAAACTGTTGGAAAGAAAATCAGAAGTAATCTCTAACGGAGGCAACACCGGTAAGTAAAAATCTTTGCCGCATCTTTATCGTGTACAGCCTCGTTTTGTAACTTGGTTTGTTTCCATAAATATTTTAAAGAAACTTGAACTTTTAATTATTTGTTATTATAATTTCAGTACCTATTAATTGTAACGACATTTTAATAAATGTAATGCTGCCTCTTCCCACCTCTTTCTGTTACAATCACACCATGTTTAAGATCGAAATCCAAAGGATGAGTGAATATGAAGCATAACGCGTTTTGTGAAGTTTTCTTTATTTAATCGAGTCTCCACCAACATTCGTCGAACAAATTCGCAACGACAGAACGAGTAATCAAAAAGATTATATTGAATGTCTGTGCGTTTTTATTAGTATCAATGTTATGATTGTATCTAATGTTACATTTTTATATTTTTTTCAAATAAACACCTCTGTTTATTTAGGGCCTTCTCCAATAAACGGCCTTCTCCAATAAACGCTCCGTCTAAAATCCTGAAAATTCGAAATTATATATGATATGTAGGATAACTTGACGTGAAATACTCCCCTTGCCTCCGTATTCGCATAAACGCCTTGACTCATTAAGCCTCATAACATAAGTATTTAAACCTTGAAAATATTTATTTTGAAAATATTTATTTTGAAACTGTTTATTTTGTTTGAAGTCAGTATTTGAATTACCAATTGGAAAGGAAACGACTTAAGTCATGGAAAATAGAGTATTTTATCACTTATAAACGTTTTGAGAAGAAAATAATTGATTTTGCTAATTGGAAAGCTAAATAAAGAGACTGTGTGTAGGAACCATGCGGGTAACTTAAGTAGAACTACGTTTAATTAGAGATGAAAATCACCACGAAAATCTGATCAAAAATGTGTGGGATGATTAGGGCATCATTTATTAAATATTTTACTACCATCATGTTGTGACAGTT
This sequence comes from Turritopsis rubra, assembly GCA_039566895.2. NCBI lineage: Eukaryota > Metazoa > Cnidaria > Hydrozoa > Anthoathecata > Oceaniidae > Turritopsis > Turritopsis rubra. Next base: position 15,088,198 of record CM077627.1, read on the forward strand.
CTAAAACTCCATATAATTGTAGTAGACGCATGCCCATGCCCACAAAATTGCTAATCATTCTATTGGGAGTTTTAGTAATAGGGATAATTACTAAGTAAATAAAGTTAAAACTTTATTGAAAAAATAAGTCTCAGAAGATTCATTAGATCAAACACAGTATTTAAACAGAAATTCGGGAAAGTGTTCAAATATCTTTTTGTGTCGGAGCGAAAGAACGGAGGATCTTTGAATACCAGGTAAAAGCTATTATTACATCATTCATAAGAATCTGAAAAATATTTAATGAGTGTTTGAAATCGATGATTCATAGTATTAATTTTAAGGATGTTTTTATGGATGTTTTTTATGCTGTTTGCTACGCCCATAAAATACTCAATTATGTCCTCCGGTGCAAACTCTGACTTTTATTTTGTTTGAAGTCACTGTTTGAATTACCAATTGGAAATGAAACGACTTTAGTCATGGAAAATAGAGCATTTTATCACTTATAAAGATTTTGAGTATAACGATAAATATATATGAAATAATCCCCCGTTGAATTTGAACCACTATTGATACAATGACATGTTTTCACACCTTATATTGGCCCTTATTAGGCCAAGGCAAAAATCGTGATTTGGCCATTTAGAAACGTATTTGAAAAAGACATTAGTGAGACACCCAGGCTATATAAAGCTTCTATTTCCTCTGGAGTTAATATTATCATAAACATTGATAAAACGAGTATTGTGGGACACACTGTCTACGGAAATCTTCTTAATCAACAATGTTGATTTTCTTGTGGTTTATATATTTTGTAAAATTAAAATTCTTTTCATACGTTGCCGTGTCCTCGTTTGTTGTCTTCGTTTGTCGTCTTCGTTTCTTCGTAGTTATGAGAAAATTCCCTGGTTTACAAGTTTATGGTGAAACTGTATTGTGGGTATTTTTAACTTGAACAACCTACTATAGTTTGTTTTGATCACTTTTTGATCACATGGTGGTAAATTGCTACTGTGGATTGGTTAAAACTTTTTGTTTTAAAATCTTATCTGTTATTCCCTTTTTAATTCCCTTTTTAACACGTTTTAATACTGTTTTCGCACAAAGCAATATTTTCTCTCGTTTTCCCCACCTTTGCATTTTGTTTTTTGTTATAAATCAATATTAATGAATCCAAACAAAATAAAAGTCAGAGTTTCCACCGGAGGACATAATTGAGTATTTTATGGGCGTAGCAAACAGCATAAAAAACGCTGTCAAGTGATAAAAAACGTGGAAAACAAAGTTTGCCTATAGAAAAGATCAAAGAAAAAGATTAACAATAAGTTCTTATATTCACACCTAGTGACTATGATCTTTTAAACTGTGTACTAATGCAAATGCGCCTAAGTGTAATTAGAAGCTTAAGAATTTCCAAATGATCAGTAAACGTGACTCAACAAATTATTTTGTAAAAACAACTTAAAGTAAATTTTATGGCACTGACAAAGCAGATTCTTAAGGTCATCCACACGCATCCACCGACATTTACCTGTTAATTGCACTTCATGAAAACCTTCTTTTTGATGTATCGATTACTAAACATCTAAGACGATCCAAACTTTCAAATTATAATTATAGGATTCATAACCATTTTAACGAGAATTTAAGGGGTGCTTAGTCATAGGCAAAAAGACCAAATATTAACATGAGGTATCGCATCTGCTGATGTGGGTTAATTAATATATCATTTACGAAATTAGTAACAAAATTATCTCACCTCTAAAACAAAAAAGGGCATTGTTTGGTTTTTGGCCAATAATCTAGAACATCATCTCATTTCGATGTAATTTTATCCAAGCATTGTTGAGCTGAATCATGATGAAACTTAGTTGAATTTTTCTATATAGAGAACATTTTCAAACTATTGAATAGTTACTGACACTGAATTGTTCTTGAAGAAGGGGGAATGACAAAAGTCTTCTGAGGTATGATTTGTTATTGCCTTTTAAAAATAGGCACAGAGAGTGTTTGTGGAAAAATTGAGTTTACATCTTAAATTCCTAGATAGAGATGAAGACACTTGATTGTTTTTCAATTATTTCAACAAATTTGCTGTGTTAGAGGATGGACGTTAAGCAGTTTTATCAAAATACAGCGTACAAGATCAGAAAAGGTTCCTATCAAGATCTATGAATAGATTTCCACAACTAACGGGATATTGACTGTTTTGTGCATCTGTACTGAGGAATAATGCCCGAGGTCGATATTTGTCGAGCTTGCGAGCCCTTTACATTGACCGAGGACTTTACATTTTTCTGCGCCGCTTTACAAAACGGTCAGTACCCGTTTATTACATGGTCAAAACAGTTCCTTCTGAGGGGTTCAAAATTTTTTATTGACATATTCATAGATGATGTTTTATTTCAAATAGTGGACACAAGGCGTTAAGGATTCGACATTCGATTCATTAAATCTGACTTATGCCAGCTGATCATAGAGAAGACAAGAGACCAACCATTACAACCTGTTGGATGGATGACTTGTCATTGTTGTCACCATCAGAAAATTGAATAATAACTTTCCAACTTTTTGTAAACATGTCAACAGGTATCTTAAGGGAATTAAATTTCATGGGATTTTGACATTTTAATTCTTGTGAAATTATAAATTACTTATATGCACCTAACTAATCATTCTATTGGGAGTTTTAGTAATAGGGATAATTACTAAGTAAATAAAGTTAAAACTTTATTGAAAAAATAAGTCTCAGAAGATTCATTAGATCAAACACAGTGTTTAAACAGAAATTCGGGAAAGTGTTCAAATATCTTTTTGTGTCGGAGCGAAAGAACACAGGATCTTTGAATACCAGGTAAAAGCTATTATTACATCATTCGTAAGAATCTGAAAAATATTTAATGAGTGTTTGAAATCGAGAGTCATAGTATTAATTTTAAGGATGTTTTTATGGGCGTTTTTTATGCTGTTTGCTACGCCCATAAAATACTCAATTATGTCCTCCGGTGCAAACTCTGACTTTTATTTTGTTTGAAGTCACTGTTTGAATTACCAATTGGAAATGAAACGACTTTAGTCATGGAAAATAGAGTATTTTATCACTTATAAAGATTTTGAGTATGACGATAAATATATATGAAATAATCCCCCGTTGAATTTAAACCCCTATTGATACAATGACATGTTTTCACAATACCTTATATTGGCCCTTATTAGGCCAAGGCAAAAATCGTGATTTGGCCATTTAGAAACGTATTTGAAAAAGACATTACCGTAATTATTCTAATTTACTGCGGCCCCAAAAATAATTATTTTGACCGACCCGCGTAAATAATTAGAGTCATTTAATTACAAACTTTTGAACGCCACGAACCCGCGTTAATAATTAGAGTCAAAAAAAATATCAGCACAAAATTAGAGACATTTTTTATTTTTCAAATGAAATTAAATTTACAAGCTTTTCAATTTTTTTTCTTCGCTTGTTTTGAAGTCGACAAAGCTACTTTTTTACACTCATTGCAGTCCTTAATAGCAACGGAAACAACATCTGGAAGCTTGGTATGAACTTCTACATTTGTAGATTTGAAAGTGTACATAGCGGGAAGCTCCATTCCCCCTTGTGGTAGATCTTTAGTGTGTTGTCTTTTACCAGTTATTCTGACAGAAACTTCACCGCCACTCTTCAGACTCGCGTTAAATTAGAAGCAAATAAAATACTCGAAATTTGCGACCCGCGTTAATAATTAGAGTCAATTAATTACAAACTTTTGGCCATTTTTGTCAATCCGCGTTAATTAGAATCAGCAGTAAATTAGAATAATTACGGTAGTGAGACACCCAGGCTACATAAAGCTTCTATTTCCTCTGGAGTTAATATTATCATAAACATTGATTAAACGAGTATTGTGGGACACACTGTCTACGGAAATCTTCTTAATCAACAATGTTGATCTTGTTATGGTTTATATATTTTGTAAAATTAAAATTCTTTTCATACGTTGCCGTGTCCTCGTTTGTTGTCTTCGTTTGTCGTCTTCGTTTCTTCGTAGTTATGAGAAAATTCCCTGGTTTACAAGTTTATGGTGAAACTGTATTGTGGGTATTTTTAACTTGAACAACCTACTATAGTTTGTTTTGATCACTTTTTGATCACATGGTGGTAAATTGCTACTGTGGATTGGTTAAAACTTTTTGTTTTAAAATCTTATCTGTTATTCCCTTTTTAGTTCCCTTTTTAACACGTTTTAATACTGTTTTCGCACAAAGCAATATTTTCTCTCGTTTTCCCCACCTTTGCATTTTGTTTTTTGTTATAAATCAATATTAATGAATCCAAACAAAATAAAAGTCAGAGTTTCCACCGGAGGACATAATTGAGTATTTTATGGGCGTAGCAAACAGCATAAAAAACGCTGTCAAGTGATAAAAAACGTGGAAAACAAAGTTTGCCTATAGAAAAGATCAAAGAAAAAGATTAACAATAAGTTCTTATATTCACACCTAGTGACTATGATCTTTTAAACTGTGTACTAATGCAAATGCGCCTAAGTGTAATTAGAAGCTTAAGAATTTCCAAATGATCAGTAAACGTGACTCAACAAATTATTTTGTAAAAACAACTTAAAGTAAATTTTATGGCACTGACAAAGCAGATTCTTAAGGTCATGCACACGCATCCACCGACATTTACCTGTTAATTGCACTTCATGAAAACCTTCTTTTTGATGTATCGATTACTAAACATCTAAGACGATCCAAACTTTCAAATTATAATTATAGGATTCATAGCCATTTTAACGAGAATTTAAGGGGTGCTTAGTCATAGGCAAAAAGACCAAATATTAACATGAGGTATCGCATCTGCTGATGTGGGTTAATTAATATATCATTTACGAAATTAGTAACAAAATTATCTCACCTCTAAAACAAAAAAGGGCATTGTTTGGTTTTTGGCCAATAATCTAGAACATCATCTCATTTCGATGTAATTTTATCCAAGCATTGTTGAGCTGAATCATGATGAAACTTAGTTGAATTTTTCTATATAGAGAACATTTTCAAACTATTGAATAGTTACTGACACTGAATTGTTCTTGAAGAAGGGGGAATGACAAAAGTCTTCTGAGGTATGATTTGTTATTGCCTTTTAAAAATAGGCACAGAGAGTGTTTGTGGAAAAATTGAGTTTACATCTTAAATTCCTAGATAGAGATGAAGACACTTGATTGTTTTTCAATTATTTCAACAAATTTGCTGTGTTAGAGGATGGACGTTAAGCAGTTTTATCAAAATACAGCGTACAAGATCAGAAAAGGTTCCTATCAAGATCTATGAATAGATTTCCACAACTAACGGGATATTGACTGTTTTGTGCATCTGTACTGAGGAATAATGCCCGAGGTCGATATTTGTCGAGCTTGCGAGCCCTTTACATTGACCGAGGACTTTACATTTTTCTGCGCCGCTTTACAAAACGGTCAGTACCCGTTTATTACATGGTCAAAACAGTTCCTTCTGAGGGGTTCAAAATTTTTTATTGACATATTCATAGATGATGTTTTATTTCAAATAGTGGACACAAGGCGTTAAGGATTCGACATTCGATTCATTAAATCTGACTTATGCCAGCTGATCATAGAGAAGACAAGAGACCAACCATTACAACCTGTTGGATGGATGACTTGTCATTGTTGTCACCATCAGAAAATTGAATAATAACTTTCCAACTTTTTGTAAACATGTCAACAGGTATCTTAAGGGAATTAAATTTCATGGGATTTTGACATTTTAATTCTTGTGAAATTATAAATTACTTATATGCACCTAACTAAACTCAATCTTAAAAAAAATCCTAAAAACATTTTTTAATTTAACGTTAAGTTTTCACTTATTAATCTGTGGTTAGTCTGTTGCAAATGAGTTTTTTAATCTTCTTCAAAAAATATTCACAGTAGTTTGAATTTTTGAAAGGTTAAAGTCGGTGAGTCGGCAAAGTGTACAAAATTAAATAAATGAATACATGAATAATTAACAGAATATACCGTCGACCTCAACATAATCACGTGTCGTCTGTCCAAAATTAGAAAGAAGTCATGCGATTAAGATTACCAAAGTTTGCAAGCTATTATAGATTATGTTTGTCATTGTGCGGAGCACAAAACTATACACTTGGTGCACGCCAAAGACTGCGCTAACTGACGGAAAAATATTTTTATGCACGAGCGAACGAACGACTGGCCATACGGTTGGCCTTATGATATAAAAATCCTAAAATAATAAAATTATGAATGAATACAAACTTTATAAAAATAGATTTATGTTAAAATTGTGAATAAAAAAATAGAAATATCCTGGAAGAAGCTGTGCTATACATATTCAGAACACTCTAGGAGGGAAGAACACCATCAGACGTGCAGGTAGCTACAACACAGAACTCTTGCTAAAAGTTGCATTAAGCTACTTAAAAATCTTTGTTATAATTCAAGAAACTTAACATATGATTTAATAAGACTAACGATTTACCTCAGAATTTCATTTTTTAATGTGTTTTCGAAGCATATTTCTTCTTTTAAAAACTCCAGGAAGCTTGCTTCTTATCCAAACATTACAACTGAAACTTTAACCTGACTGGCAAGCGTGTAACTAAGAATCATGTAATGAAATACACGAAACAAGAAAAAACTGTTGGAGTTTGTAAGGTATTTGTTGCTTACCCAGTTATTAAGTTTTCTTAGTTTGAAGTTTGAAAATCACATTGCTTGGAAAGTTTTATTATTGTTTCGTTTACATTTGAAGCTACCATTTTTAGCGATCAGTATCGATCCATAATAACTGGTTACTGAGTCAATCAAATTTGTACATTTCCCGTACTAACTCCTTTCGTAATATCATCCAGGTAATAGTATTGAATACAACATCTCGCTTATTCAATAATAAGAATTTCATAAAATCATAAAGAAATTCATCACAAGTATGTTAGGTAAATCAACATTTGGAAGCCATATTTGCGGAAGAGGCAAAAGGTTTCCTTCAGTCACATCAAAACATTTTCACCAAAAGACTTGACGAAGATGATTATTTATTATTATTATTATTATTAGCAGAATATTTATACAGGTGCAAAATACTTCAGCGTCTAAAATATATACAATATATACATATCGGCTGTTATCAATGTTAGACCTGTTAAACAAAAGTGAAAAATAAAGTGGTAAATATAAAATTGATAAGATTGATCAAATAGAGCTTTAAAAGAACCTAAATAGGGTTTTTATTCACATATAATACAGAAATCTAATTAAAATATTCATTGATCTTGTTTCTAAAAACAGCCCTCGTTTGGCTTTTTCTTATAGCTAAAGGTAGGTCATTGTAGAGTTTCGCCCCTGCATAACGAAAAGAAGTTTTCCCAAGTTCTAGTCTCATTTTAGGCACTTTCAAGAGATAAATGATGTGCCTGTGCAGATAATATAGTTGAGCCTCAGTGTTCCCTACTTTATAACAATTGAAGGCTCGAATGATGCTTTAAAATGATTTTAATTTTCCTAATTTTAAGTTATTTTGTATTTTATTGGGTTTTTTTGTTGTTTTTTTCGTCGTGAAAAATTATCAAAACTATAAAAATCGTCTCCACATTTCGGAACAGATCGTTTCGAAATAAAGTCATTAATATTGATTTATAACAAAAAACAAAATGCAAAGGTGGGGAAAACGAGAGAAAATATTGCTTGGTGCGAAAACAGTATGAAAACGTAAGGGAATAACAGATAAGATTTTAAAACAAAAATTAGCCGAAATATCTCATCAAAAGCATGAATGCATCTGTAACATATTCCTTTTCTGAATGTAAACAATTTCAACAAAGAATATCATACGTTCCTTTTATTTTAATTACACCTTACTAATTTATCTTTTAAAGCTTTTAAAACTGAATTGAAAAGGAAAAAATGACTTTAGTCTTATTGGAGTAGAAGAAAAAGATGAATGGTTTGACGAAGATGCATTTTTGAGGCTAATACTTTAATTCTTATTCGGTATCTTTTTGATTTTTATCACTTCGTTTAAAGTAAATTTGGTTTTGGAGATAAGAGATCAGATATTTTTGCCCTTAAGATTTGAAAACTTTTAGTTATGGATTTTTTTAAACTTGTTCTTTTATAGACGTGATTTTCTCCATAATACGCAGAGATGGGAATGTTTAACGAAATGAAGACGTTAAATTACTGGCGTGCAATTATTGTCGAACTCATCGGAACGACATTTTTCGTTTATCTCGTTACGACTGTCCTGATCAATCTGAATCCCACCACCACAGGATCCGCTTCTATTGTACAAATCGCATTTGCTATTGGCTTGGCAATATCAGTACTGGCGCAAATATTTGGTCCAATCAGTGGAGGTCATTTCAATCCCGCAGTCACCGTCGCTGTATTAATCAAAGGTGATATCGATGTGATAAAAGCTATATTGTACACGATTGCTCAAATAATTGGAGGTAAATTTTATGAGAAATTGAATTAAAACTCATGACTAAAAGGCACTGAGAAATAGTATGATTAGTTAGGATCACCCATCATTACAGCGAAAATTTCATAACGAATTTCATGAAATGTCTTGTTTCACTCTAATTTAGGAATCATTGGTGCTGCAATAACTTATGCATTGACAGGGTCCTCAAAACGAGGTGCCCTCGGGAGCTTACCATTATCACCAAATATTTCTGAGGTTCAAGGTTTTTTCGTTGAACTGATTTTGACCATGCTGTTAGTGTTCACAGTGCTTGCATCAACATCTACTGATAATGGGCGGAAAGATTTCGGATATGCAAATGGTTTGGCTATTGGAATATCAATCACAGTGGCACATTTAGTGGGTGTACGTTCTTCAATTTTTTTAATAAATGCTTATAAGCCTCACCACTACCTGGACCTTAACATCTGGATCTACATTTACCACCCAGTCATTCCGCTAAGAAATCGTTAAGCAACTTTTTCGAACAATTTTGAGCAACTTAAGTAGAATTGAAAACAAAATTAGAATGAAGTAAAAGAATTTCTCACTATTCAGCATTGAGTATTTGATTGAAGGTTTGAACACGTTTCTTTTCTAGATCCCTTACACCGGATCAGGTATCAATCCAGCTAGAGCATTTGGACCAAATGTTGTACTTGGAGATTTTCAAAGCTATCACTGGGTATGAAAAATATGATTTCACCCACAACTTTTTTAGTCAGGGTTCAGCGATTTGTTTCCTTGCTTTCGTATGTTGTTTACTTTGTGTCCTAGCTTCTATGGGTTTCACAAGTCTTTGCATATGATTTAAATTTAAAACGTAGTTGAAATATTGGGAGAATAATTAAATAACTAACGAAAAGTATTACCATCAAGTAGAGCTCGAAGTTCTAATCAAGAAAATGTATAGGATCATAATGTCTACGACGAACCGTTACAGAGATCGAAGATTTTAATGACGTCATAGTGCTCCGTCCCTAAAATTTCCCCAAATCTTTTTGTCACCGCAACGCCAAAGTCACCTAACCCAAAAAACGTCAGTTATCCCTATTGGTTCTCGAGATAATTATCCCTAAATCTTGCGTTTGATTTGGGTCCTAATATTAATAGAATAATATGATTTCGAGGGAAAAGATTGAGCAGTCTACCATGAGGCCACCAGTCGGTATTTATTATGTTGTTTGTGGTGTTTAGATTTACTGGGTCGGTCCGTATATCGGAGCAGTGACGGCTGCGTTATTGTACCGGTTTGTTTTTGGATTGGAAATGGAAAAGAAGGTAGTTGTGAATATAACAGACGGGAACAGAAATGGCATCACAGTTACAACGCAACATTAAAGCACCTGTCAATTTTAAACGTTTATATTTATCATGATAATGTCACCTGGAGCAGGTGTAGAAATAATTTTGTGAAACGATTAGTGGCAAGTACTGACGACGGTATGACGAGAGAAAAGTTAAATGACGAACAATTTCGAAGCTACTGACGGGCATTCTTTCATTAATTTGTTGGTAAAACTACTATATAAAAATCGAAAGATGCTTCTTGAAGACTCTGTAAGATCAAAATTAAATATAATCAGTTCAAAAATTGTCCACCTGTTTGAAAGTGTAGTATTTAAAACCTGTGTGTATATATTCAGATTCTGGATATAGACATGAAGTCATTAATGTATCTTTTCTAGACTTACTAAGATCTCCGGTACTAACCCTTGTAAAAGTCTTTAAAAGAACATTATTATAAAGAAAGCTCTGGAGGCTGGCGTTTTTGATTAAGCAGATTCCTTGCAAAATTTAAAAGATGCAGAAGATGCTTAGAAGATGCTTATTCGAGAACATCGTATGACTGGGGCGTATGACATCGTATGACTGGGGCTACATTTTTTAAAAGAACAACAAGGCTGGAAATGGTCAAAAATTAAGAACAAGTGAAGCAAGGGATGAAAATTGTTTCTAGTCTTAAGAACAAAAATGTCATTCCAGGCTAAACTTTCCCAAGGACTAAGACTAAGTTCTTTAAGGTGTCTCATCAAAATTAAATGAAGATATGTTAGCACCCAATTATTTTTTATCAGTCATCAAGGCTGAGAATATTTGATTGATGGTTTACCACGTGGTCGATATATGACCACAACCATGTGACCACAATCAATGAAAATATAAACAACTGAAAAACAATTTAAGGCTTAAAACGGAACTAAAACGGAACTAAAACGGAGCAGTACAAAAGGATACTATCTATGTTATTATACCTCCAGCAGTCATGTGATCTATGTTATTATACCTCCAGCAGTCACGTGATGATTACAAAACTAGTATAAACAAAGTTGTCAAAAGGAATCCGATTTTCCGTTTCTGTTCAGGCACTGCCTTTTAGCATTTTTTCGACTAAAAATATAAATTTATAAAACTGTGAAACAATGAATTGCATAGGGACGGGGTTCACATTTTTGTTTTGTGTCCAATATGACTATATATTTGTATTCAGAAACTAAAAGCGCATCTTATGTAGACTAGTAGTAGGGTCAATTCGCAAATTCAATTGAAATCTACTAATTCGCAAAACTTAATTACGGATTTTCTGTCATTTTTAAGTTCCGATTCGTGATCTTTTATTCCGAAATCATTTAATGGTGCTCATATCTGTATATTTTGGTGAACGGTAAATTTCGAAGAGTTTTCAAAACATTAAAAACCAAGGTAACCAAGGTAACCAAGGTAATGATCAAAACAAAACAAATTTCCAGGAAATTTTGAACAAGAAGTTGAGAAGGGAAGACGTGTTTTGTGTTGCAAAGAAAGTTTAAAGCACATTTCTGTATTCTTCTGACTTCGCAGCGGTTGGGGTTGTCCCATTAAAAATAGAAACGAGGCGAAAATTTGTAAATGGGATATGCCAAGTATAGTGAACTATAACAAACATCAGTGTGTTATAAACCCCTTTTTCGAATAAGAATTAAATTAACTACCAATGTACTAAAAATAACTATAAGTCATAAAAATATACAAATATACATAAATTCTATAATTCTATTATTCTATTATTCTATTTACATAATTACTTTTTGTTTCTGGTATATGAAATTATTACAACGGCGTTGTCATGATAATATAAAGGTGTCTATAAGATAGGTTCTTCGAATATGAAAACGTTCAAAGCTGTTCAATTTGTTTTCAGTCCTGTTTGAACATTCCCCTGAAATCCAACGTTGATCATTTTAAGGGGACTATTTGATGACGTCGGTACATTCCGAAACAAAAACCAACATCTCGTCTGACTTCGTCACTATAACTTTCCAACACAGGTTTAAAACGATGAGCAGTGCTTCTGGAGATTGTGAATTCAATGATGACGTCATAAAATGGTGCTTGATCTGTTGTGTGGGAAACATTTTTATAAATGGTCATTCCAAGCAAATTGTGAATGATAGATGTTGTGGTTTTCAATTTTCTAATCAACCGATTGGCTTCTTCTACCAGTTTACTATTACCACTATCGTAGTCAAGACGTTCAAAAAAACAAAGAAATTTCTCTGAAGGATGGTCCATTGAATTTGCATCTGATACAGACCGATATGTGTTTCTTTTCCATATAACTTTGCTTTGAATGGTGAAGGCGCCAAATGGAATTGATTTAGATGTTTCTTCCATTCGAAGATAATCAAGTCCGTTAGGATAAGCTGATTGATAGTCTTCTACTTTCCATTCGGTTTTTGTAAAAAAGTTATAAGGTCTTTCCTTTGTTGGTTTTAAAGACATTGAATCTGCTAAAATTACCTTCAAACTTCCTTCTCCGCTTACTATGTGTCGACCCAAGTACCTCCATCGCTTCTTAATCTCCGTTTCATTAAGTGACAACCCTTCAAAGGTATAGATTTTTCTTAAATCGATATTCTGGATTTCATTTTGATTCTTTAATCCAATTTTACTCATGCTCAATCTGAAAAGAAAAATTCATTCATTTAGACATATGGCATCAGTTCAGACATACTGTAAGACAATTATATCATAGCGAAATGCGAGATTAAAGTGAACTCTATTATGTTTGTTTGAAAAAAAAAGGAAAAGATGCATAATGTGTTACTTACTCTTTATTATGTAGCGAACGATATTTGATGAACTAAGAGAAGGTTTCAGCATTTTTATAATATTTTTTCCAACAATCTTGACGTCAGAGTAAATGAGTTACATGACGTACAAAATTTATAACGAGGTACTTTGTGGTTGCTTGTTTTAAAACATGTCACAAAATGTCGGCACTAATTCCTCAATTCTCACGGATTATATGATGTATTGATTGGAGCATTTATTCCTGATTAATGTGACATGTTTGATAACAAAAGAAGAAAAAATGTAATCAGGTAAACGCGTCAATGAAATACCTATTATACAACGTCATAAATTGAGATCAGCAATTATTTCATTTCATTTTACATTATTTTGTAAAAACCTGCTTTCCTTAAACCTGTTTAACAAGCCACGAAAATGCTGCATACTGCAGAATGTAAAACAGTGCCTTTTACAGTGTTGGGAAAAAATATTAGTTATTCACCTTGGTTAATATCGTGTTTAAAACCACCGGATCAAAAATTTACTGAAGAAACTTCCTTTTCCCACAACCCGCGTTTTCCTAGCCCGGGAACACAAGAAATATACAGAAGTGTAAAGAAAGAAGTGGCAAGAGGCCAGGCTAGCGTTTTTTACATTTTCAAGGGAACATCCTGGAAGAAAATAAAGTTTTGTGAATGGAAAAAGTGGATAACGCACATAAAGTACGTTGATTTGTTTTTACAGAAACTGCACAAGTCAAACTGTCTCTGCTTTGTAGGCAGGGGGCTGAACAACAAATTTATTTGTAGTATTTATTTATTTATTTATTTATTTATTTATCGTTGGTGCAATATATTGTGTAAAAATCTTATTCATACTAATGGAAAAAAGAAATTAGAAAGAAAAAGAAAAATTATGCATAATTATGTAAAATTATGTAAAATTATGCCTAAATTATGCATATTCTGCAAGTACAAAATTCAGAGAGCTTCATATTAGAAATTTCAGATTTAAAAAGAGTTTTTTATCATATCGGGAGTTAATTCCACAATGTGCTGGCTCTGAAAATAAAAGATTTTAGCCTATATCGAGTAGACTAGGTTTTGGAAATACATTTCTGATAGTTAGGACTGAGACATTGAAATAAAGTGAAATGTTTGACATTTTTTAAACTCTCCCCACTGTTCGACATCATTTTATCTAGCATGTCACATGCAGAAGGCCTTATACTGTTAATGCTCTTGTTTCCTTTCATTTATTGATTTATTTTAATCAGGGATATGTAAAAGCGAAGCTAGATGCAGCGCGAGATTTGAGTTATGTTGAATTTTAAAACTTAAGAAGTTTTTTTCTTTTATAAGGCATTTTTACGTGAAGTTTTTACATTTGTTGTAAATATATCTGATAGATATATGGTTTAAAATATGTTTCATGGCAGTTAGGATTTTATTACTCAACTCTTTTCTACAGATAAGAATATCAGGAATTTTCTGACGTGAACCACTTTTCTGATTACATGCGAGACGTTTACTATCTCGTTAATGAACCATAATCAACCGCGTGATGTCATCTTGTCTCGTTGAATACTGTTTCGCGAAGATACGATTGTTTTTGCACGATTGTTTTCCTCGTCTTCTCATTGGTGGAAAATAACTTTTAAGCAATTCCATTGACCGAAGAAAAACAATCAAATATATTCCTGAAATTCCTGACAGCAAAATCTTCCGCTCTTCGTCCAGCTTCGCATTGCATATCCCTTTTTCATGGATCTATTCAAATAAAGCGCGTCTTGGTTTGTTGAAAGTTCTAAACTCCCTCAAGCACAGTTAAAAACACATGCTTTTATTGGCTTCTGAGATTTTAAAAACAACCAAATAGTTTTTCGCTATATTCTGATTCCTCTGATTCCTTAGGAACTTCTACAGGCTCCAACTTTCAGAATGGAGGGACAAAATATTCTTCTCCTGTAGATTTTCCGGCGTTTTCCCGGCATCTTTTAGGTTGCGTTTTTGAAAATCAGATTTATATGCAATTCACATTTCTTCTAATTTCTTTGATTTTTCACAATGTGTGAAACATAAACATTCGTATCAACCCGTTCATGTAAACCAAAATCCAGTAAAATGTGAGGAAGGAATGCCGACATAAAAGATTTTATCAATATAATTCAATAGCTTTAGAAGTTACTTGTAAGTCCTTCTCTTGTTATACGGCCATGATTTGACGATGCATGTGGCCAAATTTCTGTTATCATTTAACTAGCCTTGGCAAAAATTCGATAAAATGTAAAGCTCTTCTTTTCAACGATTTTCTCACGTTACATTTGATGAAGACATTGAACATTGTCTTATATTCTAGTCTGCCAGAAGCATAGTAGTTACCTATATAAAAACATAAATCAGAACAACATTGTTGATTAAAAAGATTTCCGTAGACAGTGTGTCCCAGAATACTCGTTTTATCAATGTTTATGATAATATTAACTCCAGAGGAAATAGAAGCTTTATATAGCCTGGGTGTCTCAATAATGTATTTTAAATACGGTCCTAATTGGCCATGATTTTTACCTTGGCCGGCTAAAAGGGCCAGTATAAAGCCATTATAAAGTATAAGTTATTGTCAAAACATGTGATTGTATCAATTAATATAGTGGTTCAAATCCGATGGCGGATTATTTCAATTATATTTATCGTTTAACACTAAATCTATCTGTAATCATTTTACTGTAACCTAGGAGGATAGCTGTAACCTACATTTACTTATTGTAAGTTATTCTAATAAAAAAACGAAAAATGCCTATCAACGGATTTGACTGTATGCCACTCGGCCATCTTCACTTACATTCTAGTGTATTTTTTGTCTGTCTGTCTGTCACGCAAAATGGTAGACACGAGTAGGGAGAGAGATCGGGTAGCCAGTAACGTAAGATTACACATAAATTATTTTTCTTGCACGACATCAGCGGGAAATATATATATATATATATATATAAACCTGTTGTAAGCCTTTAAACTTATTCTGATGATGATTGTTGTACAATCGAAACATGTCAATCAATTGTTTTTAAAAAATGAAGCCAGTCGGCATTTTTTTGAAGATTATTTGCAATCTTGTGTTGCTCAGAAACTATGGTTATATTATATTTGATATTGCATACAAGTATAATGGAGAGCTTTCTGTTGGAGAGTTGAGAAAGTTTGAAAAGTTACAAAAGCAGTTTGAAAAGTAGTTTTACAAGGTTGAAAAGAAGAGATTGGATTTGATTTTCTTGCGTAATTGCCAATCTTTCAATGTGACTCCCAAGTTTTTATGTTTTAACCTTCCACACACAAATTTCAACGATGAAAGATTAATTCGAAAGCGTTTGTTAAAAGTGCTATCCATAAAGGTGAGAAAGAAAAGAACAAATTGGACAGAGAATATGGAAATTACGTGAGGTACATCAATGGAACTTTGAACTCTGTTGATTCGTGTATCTTACGCAAAGCTGTTAAAAAGAGTGTTGACAAACGTATCCAAAAAGATGTTGTTACTCAGGAAAAAAAAGGTCCGGAATTTAACCAAGAATGTTGCACTCCCGTTCACCGCAGATGATTTTGTTACGAATTTATCTTCCTACGATCTGCTCGATGAGGAAAGTGAAATCCTGAAAAATGGTTTGTCGTATGCGATTCCACCATCAAAACTCAACAAATCAGACGTTTTCGTCTCATTTGAAATGACTTACCGTTTATGTCTGCCAATTTGAAAGACAAAATGAAGATATTCAATTGAAGTCGAGTTTATCACATTACCAACAGCTATTATCATAATTACCGACCAAGTCATGAAGTCATGGGAAAACATGATATTTTGAAAAGGTTGAAGGAAAAAAATATTGTTACATTGAAGCCTGACAAAGGAAATGGGGTGGTTATTTTAAACAGGAAGGATTTTGAAAAATGTATTTTGGACATTATTTTAGATGAAACCAAATTTAAAAAACTTAACGAAGACCTAACGTTGAAAAGGGAGAGACAATTACAACGATTCCTTAGGAGTTTAAAAGAAAAGGTTTTTTCAGTGAAGAAGTTTATAGTGATATATATCCTAATGGTTCTCAACCGGCCAGAATTTACGGCCTTCCTAAAATGCACAAGCAATTTCATAATTTACCTAAATCTAGACCTATAATTTCTTCTATTGGTACCTGTAACTATCAACTTGCCAAGTTTTTAGGTAACTTGCTATCTGATATTATTCCAAATGAATCTAGTACCGCAGATACTTTCACTTTCGTAGAAGAGTTGAAAAAGGTGAGTAAATCCAATAAATTTATCTCTCTCGATGTTTGCAGTCTGTTCGCCAATATCCCGCTGGAAGAAACGATAAATATTGCTGTTGATCTTATCTTTGAAACTAATCCTGAGATTAAAATTACCAAAACTGAACTCAAAAAATTTGCCACTTCCTCATCCAATTTTTTGTTTAATGGGGAAATGTATGACCAGGTTGATGGTGTGGCCATGGACTCACCACTGGCACCTATTTTAGCTAATCTTTTTATGGGGTATAAGGAATGGTATTGGATTGAAAATTACTCAGGTTGTGGTCCCACTTACTATCGTAAATATGTTGATGATATTTTTGCTTTTTTCAATAATGAAGGTGAAGCATTATGTTTTTTTGAGTATTTAAATAAACAGCATCCAAATTTTAAATTTACTTTAGAAAACAAATCGATGGTATATTGCCTTTTCTTGACGTACTGATTGAAAACGATCACGATATTTTTTTCACTTTAGTTTCACACCTAACATTTATAAAATCGGCTTAATAAGAACACTCATTGATAGGACTTTCAAGATTAACAACGATTGGAAGCATTTTGATCTGGACATTAAGGCCTTATCTGAAACACTATGCAAAATTGTTTTTCCTCCGAAATTAGTAAGTCAACATATTTCAAGTTATCTTGATAAAAAGTTGTGCCAAATAAATTTTAAGGATTCTTCCATTTAGGTAGAGAAAAGATATTTCAAACTTTTATTGGTAAGTATTCAACAATCACCAAAACCAAAATCAATTGCCTTGTTGAAAAATTGTGTAAAGGAATTAATGTTAGTCTTGTTTTCAAGTCTCATAAAATTAAAGATTATTTTTCATGTAAGGATAAAGTTCCTGTTCCTCTTAAATCTCGAACTGTGTATAAATTTTTGTGTGCTCGCTGTAATGCTTGCTATATGGGTGAGACCACTAGACACCTTTCAAATAGAGTAGTTTTTTGTTTTTTTGTTCTAGTATTACAGTGTTGTCCCAATCCAACCGTTTGTTTACTATTCTTATCATATGTTGTTACTAGTTCGCCTCTTGTTAATTACTCCATTTTGTTAATGTAGTTTTTTTGTTTGAACTATAGGGAATTATTAATATAATTGATAATTTTAAAACTGTTTATATATAAACCTTGTTGTAAGCCTTTAAACTTATTCTGATGATGATTGTTGTACAATCGAAACATGTTAATAAATCGTTTTTTACAAAATAAAGTCAGTTGTCATTTTTTTAAAGACTATTAATGGTCTCCCTTCAACAGTACATTTATTTCTCCTGTTTTATATATTAGTTATATATTAGTTATATATTAGTTTTATATATTAGTTATGTTATTGTATGTGCTATTGATGGAGTAATTATTATCTTATAACAGCTCTTTCTATCTTTGTTGGCATGAAAATGGTTGTTAAAAGTAGAATACCTAAACAGGATGTAGAATTAATTTATACGCTCTTAATGAAATTCATTCCCAATCTATGATTTAAAACACTTAAAATAACATAAACATAAACATAGAGGAAAAACACAAATGTTTTGGATCCACAAATAATAGTTTCACATTTCAATTCAATATTACTATGTTTCGCATCCCTTATAGACCTTCTCATAAATTATGTCACAGCATCCATCACCTCGTTTCTAATCTTTATAATTACTCCGTACTTAAGCATAATAAAAGAACAACATGAAACATTTTCCCCTGATGTATCGTTTCTCTTTGTAAACCACCCAAGGGTATTAATGTTCAGGGCGAAAAGGAGGCTATGTATGTTACGAAGTAATTTATGAAAAGGTCCATTCTGCAAATTCAATTTAGAACAGGTAAACTTTAATCCCGCCTTTCCTGACATTTTCAAGGTTCGATACGCAAACTTTTTCCAAATATTCAATTCATCTTGATATTACAGTGTTCAAGGCGACCGACTTCTTGTTCTCTTTGATGCAGTAAATAGGATATTTTGAATAACTTGAAAACAAATTCAAAAAACGAGTGTGTTTAACGCGGATATCTTCATAAAAGATTAGGTATTCCTTATATAATGTTTTGTCCTTTCCGTGATTTGATGAACAAATACCAGCAACAACAACAACAACAACCACAACAACAACTCTTTCGGGAAATCGGAATAATATGTAACTATTACTACGTAATAAAGTTATGTAATCAGAAAAACAATAACATGGATAGAAACGAGGCGAAACTTGATAACTATTCATTAACACGATGTTTAAACATGTACGAAACGTCGGAAGTGTCGCTTCCCGAATATCTGTTTAAACACCGTGTTAATGCATAGTTATCAAGTTTCGCCTCGTTTCTATCCATTTTATTGTTTTACTAATTTCATAACGATATTACCAAGCAATAGTCACTTATTATTCCCATTCCCCAGTAGAATAATTAAAAGCAATTAAGAGCCTACCATACTTGTCGACTAGGCTATAACACGGTGTATAAACAGAAATTCGGGAAAGGTGTATTGCATAATATGAAACTAGAGCCTGGGCGGGCATGAGGCTTTCTGCAAGTGAGCTTATTGTAACCAAACTACAATAGAATAAAGAAAAGCTTCCTTATAATTTCCTGCCCTTAGTTTTCTCTAGAAGTATGCATTGAAAGACGCACAACTACACAACCTTACGCAAATCCGACGACAACGAGGACAGCGACGTGAGGGAAATAAAAGATTCATTTTCCTTCTGGATTTTGTTAATTTTATACTACACCATTTTTACACCATTGGGAAACGTTTGTTAGTTAATTGCATTTCTTGCACATTTTTAACGTTCTACACACAACGTTAAAAGTTATGCTTTGAAGTCGTACTGAAAACAAAGACGCAAGGACATTTAGTTATCACAGACCAAAACCTTGAAACTTTCACTAATTCTTTGTTTTTTTTGGTGATGGCAGAAAAACGGCATGGAAAAATTCGCCGAACTACAATCCTGGCCAAAAATATGTCCATTTTCTATTTCTCCAGTCCCAATATTAAGCTGATGGCACCTCACCATGTCAACATTGTCACAAGGGGAAGGTATAGAGTGTTTCATCAAAGGAGAGAAAAATTCTAATTAATTTTGACCAGGATTGTAGATAGATATATCATGGACATATTACAAGAGAAGGACTTACAGCTAACTTCTAAAGCCTTTGAATTCTTTTGTTAAAATCTTTTATGCCGGCTTTCCTTTGATATAAAGCGCGTCTCACATTTCACTGGATGTTTGGTTTACATGGGGGGTTTATACTAATGTTTTTGTTTCACACATTGTGGAAAATCAAAGAAATTAGAAGAAATTTGAATTGCATATAAGAGGCTGTTTACATGAGAGCCATACTGAACTCTGACAGGGTTGAAATCCTTTTTCTTCACATGAGATAAGTTCAGACCGGGTAAATTAAAAAAGGCGGCAAGAAACAATAAAAAAAACAATACTGCGCATGCCACAAATGAAACTCGGTCCGTACTAAAATTTCTGTCCTATGCTAAAGACAGGACTGAACTCAGGCGAACGAAGAAAAAGAAGAAAAACACGGACAATTGAAATGGGTTTTTATGCTTATGCATAAATCCAATTACATTCAATGTATCGTCAAATTTAAAACTGCTGTTGTTGCGTATCCTGTTCAATAAAACAAAACGAAGGATACAAACTGTTTTTAATAGTTTCCTTAAGGAGCCAAAACGAGAACATTCGACTACACAACTCAGAGTGCACTTTATCGTATCATGGTGTTAGTCATGTCAACTTTCCAGATATGTGGAAGCAGTTATCCCAAGAAACAACTGCCCTGATGCTCACTACTTTCCACCCAGGCTTTCCATGTTTCTCTTTCTCTTTGCTCCAGCTGTAAACATGCGGGCTGTAAGCAGAAATTATAATGATGTGCTCCTCCACAAATTGCAACTACCCTCTAGATCCGCCGCTGTTAATAGCAATACCATTGAGAATAGCAACTGTAAACTCTTTCAGCAACTTTGTTAGGAACACACAACCTTACAACTCAAAGTCTACAATCTCTGACAAAATATATCCGGACAGGGGTAAATATAAAGACAGACACCCTCCCCTCTAAATCAGAGCTGTAAATGTTGTCCTGGTGTGTCCCTGTAAGCCTACATTGATATGGGGAAAGGGGGAGCTTTTAGCAGCAAAGCTAGAGAATTTTTGTCAGAGATTGTAGGAGTAGTCAACTACTTAAGGGTCGCAACCTTTTTAAGAAGATTTTAAGAAGATAAGAACTCACCTTTACGCCTAGATTGGTTACTTATTCGTATAAAAACAACACCACAATAGATTTCAGTAGATTTGTACTTTTTAATACTCAGAATAACAAACATGATGTACCAAATTATACCAATCTTTCCATGAGAGACTGGAGTAAGTTTGATGACAAAAGTTTTTTACCTAATTATTTTTCTTAAGATTGGAAAAATAAAATAAACAATAAATCAAATAATGAGGATATGTATTTTGATAAATTCTATTGCCAATTCACAAGACTATTTAATAAACATACCTAAGACATTCATCTTAGTCAGAACCATTGTCTTACAACAATTTTTCAAAAAGCTAAGAAATTCAAATGCAAACTCATCAGTATTTATGTCCCAGTGCGCACCAAGAGTTTTATGAAAATTCAGTAGAGTCAGTAAAGGGAACTTGAGATTCAAAATAAGAGATATCATCGACGCAGCAAGGGTTAGAATCAGCTTTACTTGATGAGGCTTTAAAGAATTTCCTACACCCCTTACTGTTACACAGAATCATTGACATAGAGATTTAGAATTAGTTTGTCTGGGATATTTTTTGGCATATCACCGAGTACCAATGTAACAAAGAAAAAAGTTAGTTTTCACTCCAAACATTACTCTAACAAACGATAAAAAAAAACTGACAAGAATCATTACAATCTCGGTCAAACCATAGAAATCTCAAAACCTGATGCTCGGGGCTATTGAAACATTCAGAAAAGCTTGTTTGATATCAGCCAAAATCATATACTTATAATCATATACTTATATTTTTATATATTTATATACTTATTTAATCGAAATAAAATAAAATTATCAAAAATCTGAGCAAGCATATTTGACCCTGAGTATAAAAAGTTATTCGATGATGGTCCATTCTAGGCACAAGAAGAATCAAATACGGCTCGGATTTTTGTTGTCTCCTTATCCTGCCTAATAATCGAGCGATGAGGCAGCTAACCTAGCTATTTTTATTATACAATAATAATAAATATATAATACATCACACATACGTACGTATACTTGTATACTCTTGTATATATATTACAAAAAATACATATAAGTATAATTGGAGTCAAGTTCCAGGGATTTTTGCCTTTAATAACTCAGTGAAAATGACAAGAGAAGCCTTCTTAAAAAAATCAAATCTTATTGGTGCTTACATCTCTCTTTTGTCTAACATTGATTTTACATAGGAAACATTTTATTATTCACATCAACAAATCTGCAACTAATCTACTATGTTAACAAATACGAAATCTTCTGAGATCAATATGTGGTTCATTCCAGATCATGGGATTGCATAATGTCGCAGTACCAAAATGTCTTGAAACAGCTTTTGGAATGGAGAACGAGTTCTGTTTATTCGGCTGTGATTTATCCTGTCAAACCAAGTTTTGCACAACAGAAAGGTTCAATAAAAATTCAAAATTTAAATTCTGTTAATCTTGCTGAAGAGATGCAAATGTCAGTCCTTTTTTCAGATTACTGGTGTTGGATGAATGAGATTTCGTTTTCTGAGAAACATCATTATAAGAATTAACAAACACATTAACGTATATAGAGGGTATGAAATTGGAAAAAAATATTGCACAAAGATGCCGCTATATAATGATCCGAAGATGGAACCGGATCTTAAAAGCAATGTCCTCATACTCTCAAAAAACGACTGGTGACAAGGTTTGGCGAAAAAGAGACACATAACCTTAATTACTGATCTTTTCATCATTAAAAGGAGTGCATAACATATTGCTATGATAACAAGTAGGACATAATAGATGATATTGCGTTTCTCATTTATCAAAAAGATGGCAAGAAAGCAATTTAGCGCGACCATTAGAGCCACCATGCTAACTATTCCACAATAATATATCCTTTTTGCATCAAAATTAATTTTACTGAATATTGCAAGAACAAAGAAGGCGCACAGATTGCAGAACAATAAAAACCAGTTCAAAATTAAATATGGAAGCTTCAGGATATTTAAGATCAGTATGGGAAAACTACGAGAAAGCGTTGTATCCATAAAGCCTAATAAAAACGACAAAGCTAAGAGCATTGCCGTGTCGAAATTTCTAAATGCATTTTTAACAACTGTATGCCAAGCACCTATATCCATATTTTTGTCAAAATATTTCGTTGAATGCTTTATCGCATTAAGTTTCCAATCGAATTCTCTCGACAAGTCATGAGCCCAAAAGATAACAAGAACTGTGTGAATCGCTTTAAGACAAAATAATACAACCCCAATAATATTAGCATAACTAATATGAATTAACATACCAAACCAAAAATCACTTTTCATAAATATTGTTGTTATGAATGGACCTACTGCACTACCAAAG
Source organism: Turritopsis rubra (assembly GCA_039566895.2). Taxonomy (NCBI): domain Eukaryota; kingdom Metazoa; phylum Cnidaria; class Hydrozoa; order Anthoathecata; family Oceaniidae; genus Turritopsis; species Turritopsis rubra. Next base: position 15,111,662 of record CM077627.1, read on the forward strand.
ACTATCGATGCAGCCATTAGTGACACTTTTCTACCAACATCCCGTGAATCGTATGATCTACCGATTTCTGCCACAGTTAGTGACTGTGTAATCATGTTAGTACCCATTAAACATCTACCCAGTAACGGTAGTAATGGTGAAAAATCCACAAGAAAACACACACAACCTATCATTGATAAGAAGTTTGTAGTTACTATCGCTACCTTTATTCTTCTATGTTTATCCATCCATCTTGCAACCAACGGCAGAAATAATACAGGAACATATTGTGAACCATTTAGCAGACCGTAATATAAAAACTTGTTGTTTGTTTTCATGACGGTACTTACATAAATCCATAAAGTTGACATGACTCCGGTACTTTCTATTCCAAATAACAATTCATGTAACAAAAAGGTGAGGTAAGTAAGTGTACGTTTTCTTTTCCATTTCAGCAAGGCTTCCGATGAGAATTTGCATTCCATTTAATGTGTTTATCATTTGTCATTTGATTTCGGGTATTTACAATTATGTTTCTATGATAAGAAAAACAGAGAGTCATATTTAAGGGCATTCCGACGCCTTATCACCTATCAATAAATATTTTCAAATCTGTCTTTCAACAGTCAAGACAACAGTCAAGTCAACAGAATCTTCTTACCAACTTAAAGTATTGTGGCTACACCATCTCCTGCGGCCACATTATAATTTTTATGCGACCAAAGTGCCCAACGTTAAAAGCCAGATTACGCAATATTCATTTCGTTACTTTATTGAAAGAATTTAAATTTCTGGACGGTTTTGAGCGTGACAAATTCAAGTCCAAATTCTAACTAAATATTATCACGCTCAAAATACAATTTTTTATTATTCTTGTCTGATTCATGCGAAAAGGTTTTTAAAAAACATATTTCACTATTCGTTCAACCAAGCTTCTATTAATCTTTTCTAATAAAGCTCGTCTCAGTGTACATGTTAAAAATTCCTTCAATGACAATTTAAAACGCCATTTTAATAAAAGGTGTTTTAAAAACATTGTTTTAATTAAAATTGGTTTTAAAATATTAAGTTCACACTAAATTAAATCGAAGGTGATTATCAAATTTTTACAGTATCAATACTGATATTTTTCATCATCCGACTGTGAAATTTATTGCAGAACATAATGGAGAAGCAGAAGCTTTTAGATCAGCTATTAAAATCTCTATTGCTACAAAATAACAAGTACATATATATATTTGTCACAATTATATACATCACTTTATTTTGATCATAGAAGTAGTCCTAACTTTTATTTCACAGAAACAAGAGAAGCCATTTGAAAATAAAAAATTGTTTATTGGTCAGCGCCGCAAGGAAGCTGATCTTTCATTTCCCCGTGTCTGTCAGTCAGTCAGTCAGTCAGTCAGTCAGTCACACTGTTGCAGTTGCTTGCGCCCCCTTGAACGCCCTTTTTTATTATCTTTCAATTTTTCGATTTGGGCTCAGACGTTTTTAGGCTTATCATTAATTTTTGAACTATAAGTTGCCATAATTTATTAATGTAAGTAAGGAATATTGAAATGAAAAATTTGTAAAATATTAAGAAACATAACATAAATGCGCCCTAAATTTGATCATAATGCATTCTGGGAGCATGTGTTCCATCCTCTCAGTTTCGCTGTAGATCTCTGTTGTGGAAAGTCACGCTGTATGCTGCATTATTGTTATTGATATTAATATATAATATATCATCTATCGAAATTGGTTGATTCCCAAATTCCAATTTAATCCTATTGTATGTGGTATTGTATATACATTGCTAAAGTCCAGTATATACAAAAATCACCACGTGCCTATATCTAATATTTGTTATATATATCAACATCGAGGAGGAAAAACTAGCCAGGTAAGTAGTTAATTTCAATTTTAATTTTTCTCATGTAACTAGTTTACCATAGCGTTTTGTATATGATTATGGAAAAAGTAGAGCTATTTGTGATGTATCCACTATTTTACTTGAGATCAAGTCACAAGTGAGCGACACTGAAAATCTGTCTTAACGCAGAACATGAAAGTCCAGAATTTCCTAAACATTAAATTTTGTCAGAATGTGTCACAATTTTCAATCCACTCAAGAGTATAAAGCTAACTATAGAACCTTCTGGAGCTATGCTGCTATTTTTAAATTTGTTTTCTATTCAGTTTGACCCACATGTTGCTTTACAGAAAAGACATTTCTTCAAATATGAATACAAAGCTAAAGATGCAAAAGTGGATTTAATTTCGCAAACGCAAATGCCCAATACTCAAATTTTTTACATGGATGAAGAAAGAAATCTTATTATAACTGTATATACTAGAACAAAAGAATTTTCAAGTATTTCGATGAAATAGCTTTAGTTTACATATCTTGCAGTGCATCAAATTTGTCACACTCTTCATCAGAGACACATTCCTCATCAGACTTAGAATGATATTTTAAAATATGTTTTGCGTGGATTTAATCTCGTGAATGCCCAAATTACCAAATTTCTCACATAATTTTCGCGAAGGCAACCAAAACTTGTGAAATTGTGAAATTTTATCCACACATAAATTTATCATCTTCAGGTGGTTTCTTCATATTTAACAGATAGTTTCAGATAAAAAATACAAAATGGTCCTATGCAAGATGCCGAACTGTTGTCAAGACTACAAGAGTATGACAAACTATATATATACCCTTAAAAGAAAAAATTTTTGCGGGATGAAATTTTTGCAGAATTTATTTTTGCGGATGAACTAATTTTCTTCGGTTTCTTTGAAACTTATTTTTGCGAAAAAGGGCAAAATCGCAAAAATGAATTCCACAAAAATTTCTTTCGCAACATTTTCTACCCGCAAAAATTTCTTCTTAATTTAATTTAATTTAATTTGGCGGATGCCGTAAAAATATAATTTTGTTGGGAATTTAATTTGGCGGACCCCCAAACTTCATAATTTTGGTGGGAAATTAATTTGGCAGATTTTTGATAACACTGCCAAATTTTCTTCCTGCCAAAATTTCTTCCCTTAAGATAGTAAATTGAAAGTATTTCTAGCTTACGCAGAAATCCAAAAAGTTTGTGCTCACAGTTAAGATATAAAACAAACAACATTTAAAATGCTTGCCTAACCCTGAAATTACCTATTAGTGTGACTTAAACTTCTTGAATCAATTGTTGGTTTCACCCTACTGCTCTCATAATATAAAATCATCAGCCATTATGGATAAAATATGCATACTACTGAAGAAGTAACTGGATTTTTAGACTAATTTTCAGATTCTGTTTGAACCTGATTCACAAGAGATGAAAATTGTGAATGATAGGCGAGCAAGAAATATTTTGGTCAGCATAAACACAATAGGTCTGTATTTGAATACGAATTAATAAATAGGAACAAACGGTTAGATCCAGTAAAAAATTAGTTTCTCACATTGCAAAAATGGAAAAAAAATTAGTGACCATAAAATGTAAATGTTAGGAATACACGCTTTTTTTTTTATAAGCACCACCTCTATAAGCACCGCGAGCCTCAGATTTGATCAAAAGTTAAGCACCAGCCTCAGTCTCCCTTCACTGAACGAAAAATTTTTTTTCATTCGAATTATTTCTATAATGGTTATTTCTATAATGGTTCGATTCTTGTCAAAAGAATGTTTACACATAAGTGTCGTCAAAAAGTTCTCACGTTATATGAGGTTCATTCGAATGAATTTCGAAAGCGTCGTCAGTTTGTTATTGTTTAGAAAAGTTGCTTTACTTGTTTCATTGTGTTTGTCTGTCTGAAGTGTGCATGAGTGCATCATACTCCTATGATGGTTATCCTATGGGTCCAGACAAGCACCAGCTAAGCACCATTTGAGACTATATTTCGAAAATTCTTAAGCACCAGCAACTCTCGTTTCACATTTACTGGTGCTTATAAAAAAAAAAGCGTGTAATGAAATTGAGAAATTGCATTCTCCTTGGGGGGTTTTATGGATTTTTTGTTAAAATGGATTTTTTTCTGTTTAAAAAGAATATATCCCCTCTATGTTCAATTGAAAAGACACAAATTCTGTGGAAGAAAATCAGTAAAAGCTTCAGATACATTGATTGCACTAAAATGATTTTGACAAGCTTATACTTTTTCTACTTTTTTGAATGGAAAAATTGCTCAGTAACTCATGACATCAACCAGTTAAAGGGGTAATACAACAGAATAAAGTTGAGATTTAAGTTATTGCTATGCTCACAATAGCAATAATGAATAACCCTAACTATACCATGGCTGATTGGGTACTTTTGAAATCCTATTTTCATTCATAGGAATTGCAGAAGTGTCAACACTTAAAATTAAATATGAGCTGACTCATAGCTAGCGGCTAATACTTGCATCTGATGGCATGACGGTTGTTATTAATTATCGGCTGCTAATTAATTATGTGATTTTAAAATTAAATATATATAGCACAACTAAACCTTGGCGAGAGAAATTGTTTACAACTTTTCGCGATTTTTCTGAATTTTTTCAAATTCGCGAAATTGAAATCTACGCTAAAAAAAGGACTTTTTCCTTCACTTATACTGGGTTTCCACTCAATGCAAAAAGTTTCGTGCACGATTTTTGCGATGGCACTTTTGTGATCGATGACTAGTGTATCGAAAATTGAATGCATACGAAAATATGGCAGCCATAAACAGAAATCTGTTCTTAAAGAGATAACTCTTTGTTATTACGTCTCGATGTCTGAGAAAATGTCCGATTCGCAAAAATTGATTCACGCGAAATTTTCAAATTTCACCTTTTCGCGAAATTAAAGTATCTCGAATTCATTAAAACGATATATTTCCATTCGCGAAATTGCGAAATTTTATTCCGTAGGTAATATTGTCGAAGCGCATCAAAACTTATAAAACATTGTTAACAATTCTCACGAAAAATCCACAGGTAGTCAATTCGCGAAATCAGATCCATGCAAAAAAAAAAAAAAAAAAAAAAATGACTTGCGAAAATAAGCCCACGCGAAAATAGCCTCATATACACAGTTTGTTGTTGTGTATTTCTTATAAGTAAGGAAGCCGATCTAAATTTCTTATTGTAAATTTTGCTCAAATCCGCGAAATTAAATTCCCACGAAATTTTTCAAATTTGTACAACCGCGAAATTAAATTCCTCCGAAAACATGATTTTAACAAAAACAGGTTTACAAACAGATAAGTATGCCAAACTGATCTAGCTAGAACTCTAAAATCTATTAGAAATATGGTCATCCGCGCAGTGAAATTCCCGCGAAAATTAAAAATTTCTTTCAACTGCGAAGTAAAATCCACGAATAAAATGATTTTGGTCTACCGCGAAATTAAATTCCCACGAAAATTTCTTCCCTTAAGGTAGTATGCAGCATAGATGGTACAATTAAACTCGGACATGAAATTCGTGTGTTTATTTTATGATTTTTTACTGCCTAATAATGGGAACTTATGATTTTTTAATTGTTATCACATTTTTTTTAGGATCCAACAACTTCCTGGTGAAAGACTCCCACCTCTATTGAGGCCACCTAATTTTGGTGGAACGTAAGTTCACCGAGGTGAACAGCTAGAGCTCAGTAACTCGAAATTCGAAACTTGTAACTAGTAACTTGAGAAACATAAGACCTGAAACCTTAAACCTGAAAGTAGCGAAGTGTAAAAAAAAAAGCAATTATCATAGTTGTTGTATTTGTTCTGCTCGATATGATTTCTGTTGAAGCATATCGCATCATTATTGGTAGTTTTCATGCTACTTCAAAAATCTCCCGGACTAAGAAAGAAAAGGGCTTAATTAATTGTAATGGAAGCGCGAGAATGGCCTGTTTTTGTTTGAGAAGTATCCCAACTTTTTATCCGCTGCTTCTTTGTGTTAGTATGATTTTGATCATGTCCGGCGATATTGAAGTGAACCCAGGGCCTGCTTTCCCCGTCATAGTTTCCGGCTCATTTAATCAAGGCGACCTTCGATTTCAAGAATCTGCAGGGAAACAGTGTGCATGTAATGCGTTGTGGTCGGTATGCTATTCCGCACTTAAGAACTTGCGTTATTGGTCACAATGGGATTTAGACCGCATACTAACTTTAGGGAATGAATTATACGTCACGTTAGGGTTCTCTGGGTATCTATCGTTTGATGACTTGCCTGACCGGGTGCATATCAATGGTGTGGATTTGATAATTACAAAGCAGGTTGAGGTCTCTGGTATTTTAAATTGTAGTAGTAGCGGTTATTTCCTCAATCATGTTTTGTGTAGTAATGCCAAAGGTGCGCTATTGGTCACAAGTAGTGGTTTCACTACGGCTTTGTTTTCGGTCAATGAAGTTATTTACATTTTCGATTCGCATTCCCGCCATCCGAATACAGGATTGCCAGATAATAACGGTGTATCGGTACTAATGAAATTCAATTCGTTAAACAGCGCAGAAAATTACATCAAAAATCTGTATCTCGATAATCAAGGTAACAGAGTTTATTATCAGTTGCAGAGTTATGACGTATTGATTAGTAGTGCTGATTTACTGCAGGCTCAGAAGTGTTTAAGGACTGAAAAGTCTCTTTATACTAGAAAGCGTAAGTTGCAAAATGGGAATGTAAGTGAAGGAAATATTGCTTCATTTTCCGATGTACTGAAATCAACAACAAAGGGGAAAGACCGAATTTTTAAAAAGAATAAAAAAAACGAGCTTTCGGATGATCTTAAGTCTGAATTGAGGGAAAAGAATCGAGCACGTCAGCAGAACCGAAGAATTAGGTTATCAGAAGAACAAAAATCGGAAGTCTGGGAAAAGAATCGGATTTGTAAACAAAACCAAAGAACTGGGTTATCAGAAGAACAAAAATCGGAACTCAGGGAAAGGAATCGGGCTTGTAAACGAAACCAAAGAACTGGGTTATCAGAAGAACAAAAATCGGAAGTCAGGGAAAGGAATCGGACTTGTAAACAAAACCAAAGAACTGGGTTTTCAGAAGAACAAAAATCGGAACTCAGGGAAAGGAATAGGACTTGTAAACAAAACCAAAGAGCTGGGCTATCAGAAGAACAAAAATCGGAACTCAGGGAAAAGAATCGGACTTGCAAACAAAACCAGAGAACTGGACTATCGGTTGAAAAAGTATCGGAACTCAGGCGAAAAAATCGAACTTGTAAGCGAATCCAAAGAGCTGGATTCTCAAATACACAAAGAGCAAAATCAGTAGAAAAGAACCGAATGTGTAAAAAGAAGCAACGTGCTAGCCTAAATGATGAAAGAAAATGCCACTTACGACAAAGAGATCGACTTAGTAAACAAAAGCAACGAGCAGGGTCGATAGAATCATTTAAGAAAATCGTAAGGGAAGGGCCTTTTTACATTTGTGTATGTTGTAATAGAACTCTATACAAACAATCTGTTCGAATCTTCGATGAACATTTGTATAGTGTAGGTGTAAAGATTTTTGACTTCCGCGTACTTAGTTTCGACAACCTCGAATATATATGTCAAACATGCCATCTTAAACTGGTAAAAGGAAAGTTTCCATGTCAGGCTGTTGCTAACGATTTACAAATATATGAGTTGCCTAATAGTTTTGCCGACATTCGCAAACTCGAGAAAACACTTATTTCAAAAAGATTGTTATTCAAAAAGATCACCATCATGCCAAAAGGACAATCGCCTAAAATGAAAGGATCTATTTGTAATGTTCCCATACAAGCTGATGACATTTGCAACATTTTACCACGGGGATTGGATAATAATGGAATAGTTCAAGTTGCATTAAAAAGGAAAATGTCATTCAAATCTAATGTTCTTTTTGAAGCAGTAAGGCCAGACATTGTCAGAGGAATTTTGATGCACTTAAAACAAAATAATCCATTGTATTCTAACATTGAGATAAATATAGAAAACGTGCCTCATTGTTGGATCGGAGAAATAAGCAACACATTCGACGACGAGGTCCATTTTGTAAATGAGAGTCAAATTCCACTTGTCAAGACGGCTGATCAAGAAGAACAAGCGAATCCGTTAGATGAGTTTAGACTGACTGCTTCTGAAACTAGTTACGTACCTGACATTGCATATGCAGTCAATGATGATGCTAATGTAACTATTGCACCAGGAGAAAATAAGCAACCTTTGTCTATAATATGTGATGAAGATTGTGAATTACTTGCACACCCGTGGTTGTTTCCAACCGGGAAGTTTGGATATACTCATGAAAGAAAAGAAAAATTGAGCCCCTGTAAATATTTCAATCAAAGATTATTGAATTATAAACAAAAATTTTCTTCAGACTCTGATTACATATTCTTTGCCCAATCCCTAACTCAACACTTGAATTTGAATAGATCTATCAATATTGCCATGAAAAAGATCAAATCTGATGGTCTTACAGCAGGTCAAATTTCCCAAAATTTTAAGCAAAAAATTAGTGAACTAATAGCTAATGACGAAGCCTTCAACTTCATGAACACCTTAAAAGGAACTCCTGCTTATTGGAAAAGATTTCTTTTTGAAGTATTAGCCATGGTTAAACAACTGGGACTGCCAACTTATTTCATGACTCTTTCTTGTGCAGATCTCAGATGGAACGAATTAGTTGAAATTATAGGGAAATTAAACGGCATGAATCTAACAGCAGATGAAATTTCAAATTTGAATTACTTTGAGAGAACAAAAATTCTAAACAGCAATCCCGTTCTTTTGGCTAAACATTTTCAATATAGGGTGGAAAATTTTTTTAAGCATATAGTATTAAAAGGACCTATTGGAAAAGTGATTCATTATGCTATACGGGTGGAATTCCAAGTACGAGGTAGCCCCCACGTTCACTGTTTACTATGGGTCGAAAATGCACCTATTTTGTGCGAACAAAATAAGGGTGAATATGTTGCATTTGTAGATAATGTTATCAAATGTGAACTACCCGAACAGCAACACAATGATCATTTGTTTGATTTGGTAAAAACATACCAAACACATAGTCATTCCAGATCTTGTCGAAAATATAAAAATGTTGAGTGCAGATATTCTTTTGGTAAATTTTTTACAAATAGAACACGATTAGCTGAGCCTATTTCTGACGACTTCACAGAAGAAGAGAAAGTTATAATGTTGAAAACAAGGAAAGAGCTGTTAGATAAAGTTAAAAAATATATCGATGAAAATTTAAATCCGAGGTATCGTAACATGCATGACGCTTCAAAGGAAAACTTCAACCCGCCTAAATCTATTGTTGAGATATTAGAAGTGTTAGAAATTGAAGAAGCAAATTATTATCGTGCGTTGGAAATGTCACCTGTTAATACTTATCAGATCCATTTCAAACGAGCTCCTGGTTCCTGTTTTACAAATAATTATTTTGAAGATGGCTTACTTGCATGGGAAGCAAACATTGACATACAACCTGTTTTAGATTATTACAAAGCTGTAGCTTATATGTGTGCATATCTCTCGAAATCGGAGGATGAATCGTCTGAAGCAATGAAACAAGCAGCTAAAGAAGCATATGAAACAGGACAAAATGCTTATGAAAAAATGAAATCTGTATCTAAGGCTTACAGAACACATAGGGAAATGTCCATTCAGGAAGCTGTTTCTATTGTTTTACCAGAAATTTGGTTACGTAAAACATGTCCTGCAGTAACCTTTGCAAATAGTAACCTTCCTGAAAATCGGTATCGAGTTTGTCGAAGCGAAGAAGAAATAGCTAACATGCCTGATAATGAAACTAATATTTTTAAAAGAAACATGTTGGACCGCTATATGGACAGACCAGACTTAACTTTTAAGAAAGCAAAATATGCAATTATGGATAGTATCTGTTATGCTGAATTTCTGTCCAGTTATATCTTGGATGTAAAAGTCCTTAATGATGACGAAAATGATTGCCAACCAGAAGTTCTTGAAGATCTTTTGTTAAGTGAAGAAAATATGCGATTACCAGCTTCTGTTCCACTTATGTCATCTAAAGAACGCCTAAAATTGCGAGGAAGAAAATGCGTATTAAGATACCATGTACCTAACAAAATAACGAAGCCAGAAGCTTACGCTCACCATATGTTGTTCATGTTTTATCCTTTTAGAAATGAAATTGAATTAAAGGCAACACCTTCTGGAACATACACAGAAAAAATGTTAGATCCACGAGTTTTAGACATTATCAATACAAATAAACAAATTTGTGAACCTTACGGCGAACTAGTTGATAATGCATTTGTTCATTTCAATGCAAACAATGCTAACGGTTTAAATGCATCTGGAGAACAAGAAAACGATTCTGTAAGAGATGAAATAGAACAAAATGGAAACGAAGATGAGGAAATTGATGATTTAACTGAAGAAAATATTTGTGGAGCGCCAGCTCGTACACCAATTACAATTTCTGATCATGAAATGAATGAAAAAATCCGTTCTTTAAACAAAAAACAGAGAGAGATATTTAACTTCATTAATAAATGGGTCAGAACTTCAATGAAATCGTTGCAAAGCAAGGAAACAACAAAACAAGAACCTTTTCAGATTTTCATTACTGGGAGTGCTGGATGCGGAAAATCACATCTACTAACAACTATCAAAATGTACTTACATAAAGCTCTGTCTTATGGTTCAGGTGAACACAGCAAAGAGAGAATGTTAATGTTAGCACCAACTGGAGTTGCAGCTGTGAATATTGATGGTTCAACTATCCATTCAGCGTTAGGAATATTACCAGATCGAACGAGTGGTAAATGTGTTTCAAAATTAAGCGACAAAAAAAGAAGTTCGCTTAGACAAAAGTATAGTGAACTTAAAGTGATAATCATCGATGAAATTTCGATGGTGTCAAACAAGCTACTTCTCTATATTCACCAAAGATTATGCGAAGTATTTGGTTGCACTGAAGATCCTCCATTTGCAGGAATATCAATAATTGCTTGTGGTGACTTTTATCAACTACCACCAATTCAACAAAAACCTGTTTTTGCAGAATTTAATGATCATATGTTGAATATCTTTCACTGTTGGCGATACTTCAAAATTGCTGAACTTACTGAGACAACGAGGTGATCAAACATTCATCAATGTTTTAAACAATATCAGATTAGGTTTACTGTCAGACAAAGATAGAGAAATACTGCAATCAAGAAGAATTGAAATAGATGACCCAAACTATCCAACTGATGCTATTCATATTTGGGCTGAGAATGCTTTAGTTAATGAACATAACCAGAGAAAATTACGGGAACTACCAGGTTTCGAGTACGAAATTGAAGCCATCGATAAGTTGCCTGAGAATATTGCAGCAAGTGTTCTTGAAAAGGTGTATCAGCGAAGTCAAATGGATACCGGTGGACTAGCTCAAAAACTTTCATTAAAGATAAAAGCAAAAGTGATGCTAACATCAAATCTTGACGTCGAAGATAAACTGTGTAATGGTCAAATAGGAAGAGTTGAACATCTGAAGTTTGATCAAAGAGGTAACATAGCTACTATATACCTGAAAATGGATGATGAAGATATAGGGGTAAAAGCCGTTAATGATGATCCTTTTGGAAGAGCTCGCAACTTAGTCCCAATCAACAGAGTTGAAAAGGAGATAAAAATAAGGAAGAATAGTTTATCCTCACCAGTAATAAAAAGACTTCAATTTCCATTAGTTCTCTCATGGGCTTGTACAGTACATAAAGTTCAAGGTAAAACTTTCCCCGAAATAGTATTCAGTCTTGATATGCTCCGACAAAAGCGATTTAATTCTGGTCAAGTTTATGTTGCTTTAAGTCGTGTAACATCTTTAGCTGGATTGTGTATCTTAGGAGACATTGATAAGAAACATTTTAACACCGATCCAAGAGCAACTGCTGAGTATGAATTTATGAGAGAAAATCTATCTCTAAATTATTTAAATTCTGAAAGTACGGAAGAATTCTTTTCAATTTCATTACTTAATGTTCGTTCTCTTTCAAAACATGCAATCGACATTAAGCATGATAATGTTCTTATGGAAAGTGATGTACTTTGTTTTACTGAAACTCAATTGACATCCAACACGGACACCACACAAATATCAAGAACTTTGACTCCATTTTCATTGGAATTCAACAATACTAGTAATGACAAATTTTCAAACATTGCATTGGCATATAATGATAGTGTTACATTGATTAATAATATTTCCATTCCAGGAGCTTCTCTTTATACATTGTGCAAACCTGATACTTGCACTGACAATCTGAACATCATTCTTTTATATCGAAAAAACAACTTAAGTCTCGCAAATTTTCTATATCTTATACAACATTTGAGTAGCCAAGTTGACATGGTTCATATAATTTTAGGAGATTTCAATATTAATACCCTACAATCAAATAACACCATGTTACATAATTATTTAAATGAGAAGTATGTATTAACGAATGACACTGCTACTCATATCTCTGGGTCATTAATTGATCATGTGTACATCCACAAAGATCTTGCTCAACATGCTGATACAAAGGTTTCTGTGCATTTTGTTTACTACTCAGATCATGACGGAATTAAGTTGCAGATGAAAGAAAAATAGAAAAAGCTTGAATTATGCCTAAAATCAAATCAAGTTTCCAGGTTTACATTTTGAAATGTTTTAACAAAAGTCGTGTTACAAGTGATATATCTTTTTGCAATACGAGTCTATTTCAACAAGTTTTAGTTTTTCTCTTTTAATCTTTATGTGTAAATAGTTTTAAGAGAAATCACAATCTTACTGTAATTTTATTTACTACGACGCTTTATTTTTGCATCACTTAGATTCTTAGTGCTCCAGGGTATGATGTGATTGATAATAAATTAACATTTTCATTTGGGAAATTCATAAAATCCAAAATCCATTACACTTTTTTGATACTTTTTTCAAATCTGTTCCTTTCTATAAGAGCGTAGTGGGGACGAGAAGAGACAAGATAACAACAAAGATTCACTTTGCCAAATAATGCTTTTTCTCAGATTGATTCAGTGTTCTTCTTTCTTCATGATGCACACAATGAAACCAGCCATGGCCATATTGGAAATCATACATGTGAATGAATCGAAAAGACAAATGTTTATAAACCGAACCATGCAGGATCATTCCATCATCCAGTAAGCAATCAAATGTCCAAAAAATGACAAAAAAAATCAAATACACTTTCAAAAGGTTTAATAGAAAAATACAAGTTTATTTCAATGATTATCAAGATGCAATGTATAAACAAGAAAAATTGATCAGCCACAGAAGACTCCAGACAGAAATTATGGATTATATATATATGACAAAATCGAGATTCGCATTCTTATTAAAGTTTTGGAAACAGTGAAAAAGTAAGTATATAATGAAAATTAAGAGAAAAACAAATTTAAAACTGTTTCTATATATAGTGTTGTTAAATTTTTGAACTTATTTCGTTTTTTTCCTTGACAATGCCTTACAAAAGCACAAGGCCCATGTTTAAATGCCTTCTTTACTTTTAAACTTTTACAAAATCTGTATCCAAAAAAGACAAAACATAAGCAAAAGGCTTGTATAATAGCAAAGCTTTAGAGTATTCCTTAAGCTATGATAGAAGTCATGGTTTTCTCCCATTAATAGATTAAGGAAAATCTTATTAATCTTATGGTACAAAAAGATTCTGGATTATGTCAACAATTCTAAACTTGCTAATGGAGAAGTTTTTCCAGCTACATCATATTATATATAAAAGTAGATTCAAAAATTGTAGAGCATGCACTTGAAAATACAGCCATGCCAGTAACAGAAAGTTCTGATTCACTATGAAATAGTCTTCTCTGATTGTCAGAAAGCATGGGTTACTCCTGGAGTCATTCATTTTGGCTGATTTTTTCACTTTTAAAATGTTGTTTAAATTTGTAATTTAATTTTTTTCTACTTCAATTGTCATCACATTTAATTTATATATGTTTACAGTTATATACAGGAGAGCAGGAAAGAGGAACATAAATATGGCTTCTGTTTGAACATCTCAATATTACTTAAGACACCCTCATAACAAAACAAAATAGTAAGGAATTTACCTCTGATATGTATGGTCATATTATATTTTAAGAGATTATTTATTCAGGACTAGAGAAGCTATAACCCTTTTAAGTACATTACACAGTGATAAGTCCACTGTCGTCAATAAATGAATAGGGTTAGCATAAGGCTAAAATGTTAACAACACATCATTTAAACATGCTAGGATAAGAGTTTAACAAAGAAAACAGAGGGCATGGTCCAAAAGTAGCAAGCAAGTACATATCAATGACTGACAGAACTCTCAAATCAGCCACTAAGGAGTTATCACCCATCAAAAATATGAAAAAGAACTGCATAAACAACTTTCCAATAGCTATCAATCTACAAAAAAAACATGAGAAAGAATAAAATGTATGATGTGATCTCCCCCATCTTTTCTTTTACATTTTGTTTTGGTTTTCTTATGAGGAAAAGCAAAATAAGTTCTCATGAAATAACTCAAAAGCAAAACTGATGGACCATGGCCACAAAACATTTCACAAAATGAAAGTAATTTCAAGAATCTTTATCATCTTCAAGTAGGAATACCTGGCAAGCTAACAACAAAAATGTTACCCAAGGCAATCCAAATGACCTCTTCGTCTTCCTCTAAATTATCTGCGAGGTTGGACTCAGCAAAATCACTCGCCCAGAAAATAAAAATCTTCAGATACGTCGGTATACGTTAACTTTTCCCGTAGGGGGTAAATATCTGCATTCTTTGATGGTTTTAACTACAATATTTTATTTTCTTACCCCCTTGCGATCTAAACTGATGTTAGGGGGTTTGTACGGAGCAAATATCCCCCGGTCATGTATTTGGAATTGTGGGTAGAATTACACGACCACGTGAAATTTAGTAAACGTGCTGTTCTGGAAGGTTTAATTTGGTTTGGAGGAAAAGTAAGTTATATTTCCAGCTTAAAGTCATCCGCCAGGCGCTCTGTAACGAATATGTAAAATATATACTGCCTATGGATGTAGCATAGATTAGTGACAAAGCTAAAAATATGCAAGAAGGTTAAAAAGTTCAACTTTGAGGAAGTCATATCCAAGAACGCATTTTTAGGAGAATGACCATATGGAATAGAAATTAAAATGTTACAATTTAGTTAACATGCTTTTTAAGTAAATCTTTTTTACTTTTCAATTCTTACAATACTTCTACATTCTTATTTTCCATTTTCTTATGTATTTTATGCACATAACTTTTGACTAGTTTATACATTATATATGTTCTGAGGGTTTGCCCAGGTTATTACCTTACGTTTTTGGTCTTACCTTACGTTCATTTTTACTAAACGATTTTTATTTTTATCTATTGCTAGATTATGGCAAGTCCAACTAAGAAGAGGAAAGTGACAGATATCACTGGCTACATACACAGTGTTTCACCACAGAAGGCAAACAAATCGTTCAGGCTACAAATCCAAACAGGTGATAAGCTTTTTAAGAAAGCCATTTGCTTTGATGACAAAAAATATAAAGATCTAACAGAAAAGAGTGTGTCTGGTGATCCAGTGATTTTAAGAAAAATTGTTGACCAAGATGATAATCCAAATACAATGAAATTCAATGCTGAGTTTATTATCAACAGAGAAACCAAAATTGATGATATTGATGTGGTGAATTTAGATTTCCAACGTGGAGACCCAGAAATGACATATACTGATCTGACAGCTGATTTAGTCCCAGGCACAATAATTTCTTTGAAAGCAAAGTTGGACATTAAACATGCTATTGAAAAAACTGTCCTTGTTGGTGGTTCCAGGAATGCCTGTGTCTTGAATCAAATGTATTTGTTGAATGACAGTGGTGTAATTTCATTCACAGCCTGGGATGAATGGATTCATTTTCTTAAAAATCTCATTGAAAATAAACATGAATATCTGAAATTTCACAATCTTCTGGTTAAAGAGTTTGGTGGTGAAGTCTATTTAACAACATGTTCTGAAACGAGAGTGGAAATAATTGATGAAGAAGCTCCAAATATTGAAGTTATGCATGAAGATTATGAAGAGCCAATATTGATTGGAGAATTTGATGCTGTTACTGAGATTTTGTACTCTTTGAAGTGCACACTGTGTGATCGTACTACTGCAGCTGTGACAGACAAGTTCGTTGTATGCGTTCATTGCAAATCCATGAATCGGAAAGATAAAATGGAGGAGCAGGTTCTTGTTAGAGTTGCAGCTTCAGAAATTGGCAGTGAAGTATACACATTTGATGCCAAACAGATCATTCCTTATGTAAAACCAGTTAATCCAATATCATTTAAAACAGACAAAGTACTTTTAATGGAGAAGATTATGGCATTGAAGTCTATAAAAGTAGTTGGTGGAAAGCGCAATACGATAACTATAGAAGCTGTTGGGTAGACTTGTATATGTCATGTCATCCTTGTATATATTTCTAGTATAGTCTATAGTTTTCATATATGAATAGCTCCTGCATTATTTCACTCATATATGCACATATTCTTTCTTGAACACATTGTGTGAAAAATCTTCTGTTGTATTTATGAAATAGAAGTTTTGTTTGATTTAGAAGTTGGATTTTGTTTGAGATTTTTTCAAAAATCCTACTAAGATAACTGTTTTGTGTTTCCATTAACATTTAAAAAACTTTATTATGGTTATATTCTTGATTATCTTCATGAAAAATCTTCTGTTTTCTTTTCATTTTGCTTCATGTAGTACCAAAGAATTGCCTTTTGACGGTGCAATCAACGGTTTCAACGAAAGTTTATTTAAATTTGTCTTAAGTTGGTACTATCGTATTTATTTTGAAAGGTTTGTTTTTATCTGTATATTACAAAGAACTTCGTTATGATGAGCATATTGTTAGAAGAACATTTAGTGCTTTTGCTTTCGTGAATCCCCACTTATTATCATGAAAATGTTGAATAATCGAGTCAAATAACTCCGTGAACATTAATTCGATAACACCAAAGTTTTTGTCTTGTATTTTTGACTGAGAGATTTCTGAAAAAGTTGCACTGAACTTCTCACGTACGTTTAATCTTTTGACTCTTCAGATTTAGTTTAGATAAGACAAAAGTGGCGGCAAAAAAGTGTAAGAAAAAACCCTGTCTATTTTAATACTCATCGTGCTGGTATTGTCTCTGATTACTAATACACGCTTTTTTTAATAAGAATAGCTTCTATAAGAATGTCAGAGTAAAAATCGCCTAATTTGTAAGAATATTCCCAGGGTGAGTTTCGTAAGAATAACAGACCATGGTGAAAAACAGATACAGTAAATGCACAAATAAATATATTCAAAAACGGGAAAATCAATCTTAATATCAAACATAAAGCTGTCTGCATAATTATTGTTATCGTGTACGTGACATTGTCACGGAATCTTATTCTGAAATATAAGAATACGTTAAGAATATTTCATACTTATTTTTTGGTAAATCACATACTTCACCCTCAACGAAATTTCACTATGCTTATAAAATAAGCATAAAGTGTATGTTCCCGCCCATCGACCAACCGCTGTTTAGGGGAAATCAACATTTTAAGTGCGCTGACCTTAAGCCCTAAGGGCTCTTGTTGTTTTTAGTCCAGAAGCCAGCTACATTTTCAATACAAACAACAGATACACAAGAGGCATCTTGGATCTTCCTTTTCTCCTTATTCTGCCTGATATCACGAAACCACAAAATACTTTGACGTGTGAAAGGATCACAAATATAAGACACGCACAAAGCCTCTGTAGAAATAAACAAAAATAAACAGACTTTAAACTGTACCACATCAAAATTTCCCATTACAAAGTCATCACGTCCAAAAGATTTAATGACAATCTTTTCCTTTTTCAAAGATTTTAAAGAAATAAATTCTCTAACATCAAAATGTACACAAGACCTTTAACTACCACTGCCAATGACAATTCTAGCATCCACTCTTGTAGAATGCTCCAGTTCAAAAATCTCAGCCTTAGCGGTATGAAGGAGAATATCCGTGTTCACACTCGCATGTGTAACATGAATGTTCTCCACACTATCATGGTTCTTATCTGGTTCCATAAAATTATTTTAATCCTGACCTGTACATGTGGAGATGTTGTGCTTAGCATTACACTTCCTACAAATATATTTGACTGTGCAATCCCCAGCAAGTTGAAGTGAGTTGAGATAAATGTAACAACGACCCTTTTCCTGATGTACATCCTACGCGACATAACATTTGTCACAGTTCGACAGTGTGAGCAACATTTAATTTTTAAAAAGACATAACAAAGCATTTTATTAAGAAAAATTGGTTGCCATGAAAACACTTCAGCATATTTTCCCATAGATTTCTTTGCCAAATGAAACGTTGAATCTGAATCCTTCTTGACTGATCGCAAATTTAGAATACAATTTTACACAGTGTCGTAAAGCTTTCTAAGAACACAGAGATCATCTTTACTCTGAACTTTCGCAATTTGCTGCAGAGGCTCGAAATGAGCAAATATCAGGACCTGATGATTTCCATGTCTTTTTTCTAAAATTCAAACTGACTCCTGGTAAGTGTCTGAACTTAGGGTCAGACCTGAAGTGAATTTCATTTTCATGAATAGATATCCAAAACATATCCCCAAACCCCTGTCATTTTAAGGGGTCTCCATTAAAAATATACAATTAACTTTTGGACAGCCTTAATCGATTACTTGAACTATATGCACCACTTGCAGATTCAGATGATATCTTACACCTTAAATCAATATATTCCAGCTTCAAAGTTACTCCTGCCAATAACTGGTGAGTACCCTGAACAACCTTAAAATTATCTATCTCATCGCGTCTATATCTTCTAGGTCAATGAAACCTTGACTTTCTTCATTAATAATTCAAAGACTTTCCACAGACGTGGTCAAGCTATCTTTCAACTCCAACAATTCAGATCTAGAAGGGTTATCCCCACCAAAAGCATCCTTCAGTTCTCAAAAAAAACATTAATGGCCTTTCTGCGTTTTCAGTGTTAATCCTGGACAAAACTAGTTGAGACATTTCTGTAATTGTGAAATAATAGGCAAGTGTTGCCGAATGAAAACGGAAAACTAAACAAAACCCTCTTCCCCAGATACAATGTTGTTGCTGGAAGATGCACCAGATGTTCGGGGAACTTCGGGACGTCCAACAGACCCTTCAAACATTGTAAACGGGTAAGGGCAAACCACGCAATGGATGTTCATAAGAATTTTTGGATTTGTCTCAACCGTTTTGGTCTGGAATTAGTATTTTTGACAGTGTACGATTGCAACCGATTTTCAACTGTTATTCGCGATAAACCTTTTATAAAGACAATTATGGGAAGGTTGCAATTCCAAATTGACATTTTATTTCTTCTTTTTCTTTTTCCAAACTATTTCGGTGTTTTAAGCTTACTTTAAGTTTACATTTGACGTCAGTTTGTACTTCCTGAGTATTTGACACCAAGAAGTTATTCCACCAAGAAGTCCCGATATTAATCCAATAGAGGATGTTTTTCATATGGTGTGAAAACACCTGCAATTCGTGAAAACCAATGAACTTTCAGAAAAAAACTTGCGTAAGTTTGGAGCAGATGAAATAAAAATATTTTGTGTGAATACGAAAACATTAGAAAACATTGATACGTTTGACTGTCAAATAGCATGAAGGTATGCTTTATTAACTAGTTAATGACACAATATTCATTAAGTATAAGCTCTCTTAAATTAATTCAAAATTGATTTATTTGTAATAGGAGAGATCAAGGCAGATTGAAATCGGCAAAAGGAAAAATTATTATTTTTTTTAAATTGTTTGAAGTTATAGAAATTTGATGAACTTTCGAACGCAAAATAACATTGCATTGCGTTCTCCTCTCCGTTTCTCCTCTTTTACCTAACGTTCTCTCTTTATAAGTTAGGTAAGAAAAAAGCAAGATTTAGTATTAGTACAAGAAGACTAGTGTAGCGTGTAAAAACATTTTACAATTTTTCTCCATAAATTGTTTTTACACGCAATACTGCCATGATAAGTCCGTGTATTTACAAAAATTGTTGTGTTTCTCCATGTTGGAATTATATCATATTTAACACAAAATTGTTGTATAAATATTTTGGATCGATCATTCAAAGAATGTCATTATCCCTATTTTTCAGTGCTATCTAGCCTATTTAGAGATTTCTAAAGTTGTGCAGTTAAACTAAAAGCTAAAATTCCAATGTTCAGAAATTTAGAAAAGGGACAATACAACGTATACTCCTACCTAACCACGATTAAACTTCTGAAATATATGAAAATACCTTCACATTTCCCTATTAGCTAAACCTAACAAAAACAATACCTTCTCAAACAATTTTATCTTTCAAATCTTTATTCTGCTATGTTTTTATCTTTCAAATCTTTATTCTGCTATGAATTGTGGAAATGTTAAAACCCAAAACTCCACTCGTGTATCATGATACAAAATCCATGTATCTCTTGTATTACATTCATCTATACCACTCAATTTTCTAATCTAAAACAAAAAGATATCAATCAAATACTATCAAAACAATTTAATAATGACCTTGTTACCTTTGTTTCCCTAAAGGCGAGCCTTAATAATAACAATCCACACACTACAATGAAATACCAAATAAACTGCTAGCTACACATTTCGGAATAGTAGTCAAAACTAACGGATACGAAAAAGCTACGTTCAAACACATTTAAAAAATAGACGAACACATAACAGGTCTACATCGACTATCTCTCGGTTAGAATAGTTACTGATACCTATCAAGGTTGTTACTCTTTATTACTGAACTTAAAGCGTTAAATAAAATAATAAAAACAAAAACAAAAAATGTTACACACAGCGTCTTCATTTCTCGTTTAAAGAAATGAACGTTGAGAAAATTTGAATAACTTTCGAACGCAAAAACATTGCATTGCCTTCTCATCCAGGCGGCTTTATGATGTCTTCCTTAAGGTACAACACTCCATGAAGTAATAAAAACCCATAAGATGGAGCTAATGATTCTCCTAATGTGAGATTCTCCCTATACTAATACGGAAAAAACAAACATCCATTGACGAACTTCCCGAGAAATTTTCCCTAACGTTCTTTCTTTAAAAGTTAGGTAAGAAAAAAGCAAGATTGCGTATTAGTATAAGAAGACTAGTATCCCGGGTAAAAACATTTTACCGGTTCACTTTCCCCATGAGTTACCACGATCCCGTGATTTTTCTATCAATATAGGGGTGACCGAAAATAAAATTACACAATCCAAAAGGTTAAGTATCACTAAGTTGTAAAGCTCCATGGTCACCGCCATGTTGTAAGAGAGAGGGTAAGCACAGGGGTTGGGGTCAGTAGCTCATGGGGAAAGTGAACCGGTAAAATATTTTTCATACATACATAAATGATACATGCTAGTATCCCGGGTAAAAACCTTTTACCGGTTAATTTTTCCCATTATTTGCCGCCCCCACCACCCGTGCTCTTCCTCTTTCATAATTTAAAGGGTGTATATATAATATAGCTTGTAAAATGTTTTTGCAGGTTTACTTTCCCCATGGTTTATATCCCATGTTCTTCTTCTTAATATGGATGTGACGAAAAATAAAATCACGCAATCCAAAAGGATAAGTAGTACCACATATAGAGCTATTACATAAAAAAAATCGAACAATATGAAAGGTTGTTTTTTGTTCTTATTTGGTAAAGATTATATTTATCTATTGAGTTTTTGTAAAAATATATATAGATAGATAGATTAATCATAAAACTTATATTTCATTTGAAACAGACGCATTGGTGATGATAGCGAGGGGTCCTCAAGTCGACAAAAGAGATTAATAAATCAGACAAAATAATAGGTATGCGAATGTAATTAATAAATTCCAATCTATTGTCTCGTTTTTTTATACAGTACCTTAATAGATTTTCAAGATTCAATCCAGGTTTCAGACTTTACATTTACAGAAACATTACATTTCTATTTATTTTTGTTTTTCCACGAATAGCGCGGCACTACATTTTGAAGGGCCTCCGCTATCATCATCAGGCATATTCAAAAAATATGCCGAAAATAAAATCACACAATCCAAAAGAATAAGTACCACTAAGTTGTAGAGCTCGAAAAGCTGATCAAGAAAATGTAGGGGATCGCCTGTGTACAACTTACCGTTACGGAGATATAGTCCATCAAAAATTCTGATGACGTCACACCCGTCCCAAAAAAGTTTAAGACCCAAGTTTTTCGACACCCCACCGCCAATATCGCGCACCCAAAGCGACGTCAGTTATTCCCATTGGTTCTCGAGATATTTGCCCCTGAAAATCGCGTTCTATTTAGGATGCAATGCAATGTGCCCACTGACGTCGCGCTACTCTTATAATACTAATATCACCTATATCTCGACAACCCAGTTACGCACGATCTAAAATGTCAATTATAACATTTTCCATACGAACATTTCGTTCCCAGTCCTTTTATTCACACTGACCAAACTAAAAAGTGGATGCACAACTCGCTATTAGTATATAGACTAGTATCCCGGGTAAAAGCATTTTACAGGTTGATTTTTCCCATTAGTTGCCGCCTCCAAGGGTGACGAAAAATAAAATCTTAGAATTCCTAACAATAAGTATCACCAAATTGTAGATATCGAAAAGTTGATCAAGAAAATGTATGGGATCGCCTGTGTACGACTTACGGTTACAGAGGTATAGTCGATCAAAGATTCTGATAACCTAACCTATATAACCTAAAATGTCACTATATCACAGTCCATACGAACATTTTGTTCCCAGTCCTTTTATTCACACTGACCAAACTAAAAAGTGGATGCACAGTCGCTATTAGTATATAGACTAGTATCCCGGGTAAAAACATTTTACCGGTTCACTTTCCCCCTGAGTTACTGATTCCAACCCCCGTGCTTACCCTCTCTCTTACAATATGGCGGTGACGAAAAATAAAATCACGCAATTCAAAAGAATAGGTATCACTAAGTTGTAGAGCTCGAAAACATGATCAAAAAAATGTATGGGATTGCCTGTATACGACGTGCCGTTACTGAGTTATCGTCGATCAAAGATTTTAATGACGTCACACCCGTCCCCAAAAAGTTTTAGACCCAAATGTTTTCGACACTCCAACGCCAATATCGCGCGCCCAAAGTGACGTCAGTTATTCCTATTGGTTCTCGAGATATTTGCCCTTAAATATCGCGTTCTATTTAGGGTGCAATGCAATGTGCCCACTAACGTCGCGCTACTCCTATAATACTAATATCGCCTATATCTTGTCAACTCAGTTACGCACGACCTAAAGTGTCAATTATAACATTTTCCATACGAACATTTCGTTCCCAGTCCTTTTATTCACACTGACCGAACTAAAAAGTGGATGCACAGTCGCTATTAGTATATAGACTAGTATGCCGGGTAAAAACATTTTACCGGTTCACTTTCCCCATGAGTTACCACCATCCCATGATTTTTCTATCAATATAGGTGTGACCCAAAATAAAATCACACAATCCAAAAGAATATGTACCACTAAGTTGTAGAGCTCGAAAACTTCATCAAAAAAATGTATGGGATCGCCTGTGTACGACGTGCCGTTACGGAGATATCGTCGATCAAAAATTCTGATAACGTCACACCCGTCCCCAAAAAGTTTTAGACCTAAATCTTTCGTCACTCCATCGCCAATATGGTGCACCCAAGGTGACGTCAGTTATTCCCATTGGTTCTTGAGATATTTGCCCTTAAAAATCGCGTTTTATAGGTGGCAATGCAATGTGCCCACTGACGTCGCGCTACTCCTATAATACTAATATCGCCTATATCTCGACAACTCAGTAACGCACGACCTAAAATTTAATTATAACATTTTCCATAAGAACATTTCGTTCCCAGTCCTTTTATTCACACTGACCGAACTAAATTTATTATGCACAACTCGCTATTAGTATATAGACTAGTATCCCGGGTAAAAACATTTTACCGGTTCACTTTACCCCTGAGTTACTGACCCAACCCCGTGCTTACCCTCTCTCTTACATAATGGCGGTGACGAAAAATAAAATCACACAATTCAAAAGAATAGGTATCCCTAAGTTGTAGAGCTCGAAAACCTGATCAAAAAAATGTATGGGATTGCCTGTGTACGACGTGCCGTTACGGAAATATCGACGATCAAAGATTTTAATGACGACACACCCGTCCCCAAAAAGTTTAAGACCCACATTTTTCGACACCCCACCGCCAATATCGCGCGCCCAAAGCGACGTCAATTATTCCCATTGGTTTTCGAAATATTTGCCCTTAAATATCGCGTTCTATTTAGGGTGCAATGCAATGTGCCCACTGACGTCGCACCACTGCTATAATATTAATATCGCCTATATCTCGACAACTCAGTTACGCACGATCTAAAATTTAATCATAACATTTTCCATACAAACATTTCGTTCCCAGTCCTTTTATTCACACTGACCGAACTAAATTTGTTATGCACAGTCGCTATTAGTATATAGACTAGTATCCCGGGTAAAAACATTTTACCGGTTCACTTTTCCATGAGTTACCACCATCCCGTGATTTGTCTATCAATATAGGGGTGACCGAAAATAAAATCACACAATCCAAAAGGATAAGTAGTACCACGCTATAGAGCTCGAAATGCTGGTCAAAAAAATGTTTGTATTGAGCTCTATAACACATAAGGAAATGTTGTATGCAGAGTTTTCATTGTCAGGGTTTAACATTATTATTCATTTCATCATTAACAAATTTGATGCATCTAGTTTTTTAAGGTCAAGGTAAAAACATTTTACCGGTTCACTTTCCCCATGAGTTACTGACCCCAACCCCCGTGCTTACCCTCTCTCTTACAATATGGTGGCGACGAAAAATAAAATCACACAATTCAAAGAAATAGGTGTCACTAAGTTGTAGAGATCGAAAAGCTGATCAAGAAAATGTATGGGATCGCCTGTGTACGACTTACTGTTACGGAGATATAGTCAATCAAAGATTCTGATGACGTCACACCCGTCCCCAAAAAGTTTTAGACCCAAATTTTTTCGACACCCCATCGCCAATATCGCACGCCCAAAGTGACGTCAGTTATTCTCATTGGTTCTCGAGATATTTGACCCTAAAAATCGCGTTCCATTTAGGGTGCAATGCAATGTGCCCACTGACGTCGCGCTACTCCTATAATACTAATATCGCCTTTATCTCGACAACTCAGTTACGCACGACCTAAAATTTAATCATAACATTTTCCATAAGAACATTTCGTTCCCAGTCCTTTTATTCACACTGACCGAACTAAAAAGTGGATGCACAGTCGCTATTAGTATATAGACTAGTATCCCGAGTAAAAATTTTTTACATCTTTCTCAATAAAATGTTTTTACACGCTATGCTAATCGTTTTATAATAACTCTATGTAATACAAAAACACAGTCCAAAACGCTGCTTAAAATCTTTCATCAATTCATAAATATTTTACCCGCGATACTAAGCATTTGATAATCTTTTCTAAAATAAATCCTAACCATTCTTAATTCTTCCCACTTTCTAACTTTATAGTCAACCAAAAATACTTTCAGACTTTGTGGTGAATAGATTCATAATTATCAATACTAAATCTCAGATAAAAATATTCACAAATTGTGAAATATCTCACTCACACGCTACACTGCCCATCACAAAACTAACTTTTGCAGTATATACAGATTTACATATATAAGATATAAGGTATTAACTAAATCTTAAAAAGAATCATACCTGAATAATGTTTCTTTCTTCAAAGTTGAGTTTTCTTTCTCTATAACTTCCAGGAACAGAGAGATCGCCAATTAGAAAAGCGCCATCGGTAATTAATTTTACTCACTGTCCATACGAACATTTCGTTCCCAGTCCTTTTATTCACACTGACCAAACTAAAAAGTGGATGCACAGTCGCTATTAGTATATAGACTAGTATCCCGAGTAAAAACATTTTACCGGTTCACTTTTCCCTTGAGTTACTGACCCCAACCCCCGTGCTTATCCTCTCTCTTACAATATGGCGGTGACGAAAAATAAAATTATAGAAAGGTGAAGAATAAGTATCACTAAGTTGCAGAGCTCGAAAAGCTGATCAAGAAAATGTATGGGATCGCCTAAGTACGACGTGCTGTTACTGAGATATCGTCGATCAAATATTTTAATGACGTCACACCCGTCCCCAAAAAGTTCTGGACCCAAATTTTTCGACACCCCACCGCCAATATCGCGCGCCCAAAGTGACGTCAGTTATTCCCATTGGTTCTCGAAATAGTTGCCCTTAAAAATCGCGTTCTATATAGGGTGCAATGCAATGTGCCCACTGACGTTGCGCTACTCCTATAATACTAATATCGCCTATATCTCGACAACTCAGTTACGCACGACCTAAAATGTCACTTTATCACAGTCCATACGAACATTTCGTTCCCAGTCCTTTTATTCACACTGACTAAACTAAAAAGTGGATGCACAGTCGCTATTAGTATATAGACTAGTATGGGATCGTCTGTGTACGACGTGCCGTTACTGAGATATCGTCAATCAAAGATTCTGATAACGTCACACCCGTCCCCAAAAAAGTTTTAGAACCAATTTTTTTTTTGGTCACCCCATCGCCCAATATTGCGGACCTCAAAAACGTCAGTTATCCCCATCGGTTCTCGAGATATTTGTCCCTAAACGTCGCGTTCCATTGGGGATGCAATGGAATGTTACCCGTGCCAAAAAATTCACGTCGCGTCATTTGCTACTACTAATATACTAATACTGAAAAAAACGCTTCTCGCAGCAGCGTGGTTTTACGCGCCCCTCGTGAGAAAATGATCGTGAAATTTTTCTAAATGTATCACTCTCTAAAATAAAAGTGGTATGCACACTTGCTATTAGTATATAGACTAGTATCCCGTGCAAAAACATTTTTCGGTTCCACTCTCTAGAATCATGATAAGAAATATAAAAATGCAACCTGGGGATTCCTAAACGACATACGTAAAGTCAGCAAACAAAAACACAAACAGTGATAAATTGAAAGAAATATGATAAGATATAGTACAGCAAAACGGAATGATCTTAATGGTCTCCCTCCCATGCTAACAAAAGAAAAAACAAACAACAAATCAGCAGCATATACTTTAAGAAATAATAGCAATAAAATCATTGCTCGAAGGACAAAAGAAAATCTGAAAAAGCTTGGGATGTGTTGTGGTCAGTTATAATTCTCTTGGTATAGTAAGTGGTGTGGTTAAGGGAAGAGGACAGGGATAATCAATCATCATTGAAACCACACTATCTCGCTGCAAAGTTTCAACATAAATATGGCAATAATATATTGTTTTAATGAATTCATTAAATGATTTCTCCCAATTGCTTGTACCATGATTTAAAACCATGATTGGGAAATTCATTCTTCTTCGTCATTATTTTTATTTATACTTAATTTTCTAATATTAAAAGAAAGAAATCGTATATAACAGAAGCAAGTACATGATCATCAGAAACAGAACAAATGGTTGCAGAATGTAAAATAGCACTGATAAATAAATATCATGTGCCGAAACTTTCCCATGATACGATCAAGATAAGAACCATGGCTTAAATTCACGCTGCGGATTCCAAAATGACATATATAAAGCCAGTAACAATAATCAGTATGTTCCCCTAAAATGTACATGATGCAGCAAAAGTTCAACTTTGAAAGAAATAACACATTGCACACTCTCCCTCCCCACCCACTGACGAAATAAAACAAACAAACAAACAAAGAAAAAAACAGTACTAAATTATTAGAGATATGATATAGATACAGGATTGACTTAGAGAATCATCATAGAATAGATAGATGTGATCATTGTGAGAACCATGATAAGAAAGAATGCCCCCTTAAAAATGTTTTTAATGTATTTTCCAACTATTGAGTGAAACCATAAAATTATGTCTTTGTCCGAGATACCTGAATCAAATGTGAATCATAAAAAAATTATACCTTCTCAGGATTCAACGAAGGGTCTTTCCACCATGAATTCATGAAATGATTTACCAATTGCATGTACCATATGATGTAAAACCATAATTGGCACATTCATTCTTCTCGTCATAATCTTCATTTATTCTAAATTTTCTAATCTAAAAAGAAAGAAATCGCATAGAACAGAAGGAAGTACATGATCATGAAAACCAGAAAAAACTCTTTTAGAATGTAATATAGCACTTAATAAATATCATGTGCCCTAACACTATAGAACCAAGACAAGCACCAAAGCTTAAATACGAAATGGGGATTCTAAAACAATATACGTAAAACCAGTAACAATAATTAATAGGCTCCCGTAAAATTCACATGATGCCGTAAAACAGCAACTTGATAAGAAATCATTCATCACACAAACCTTCCACCCACCCACAGACAAAATTAAACAAACAACAGAGGATGAATGTAAAGAAGTAAGATGTAGATGCAGCAATGACTATGGTCATCATAGAATAGGTAGATGTAATCAATGAAGAGTAAAAAGGAAAGATATTCAGTGATCTCCCTACTCCATTAAAAGCAAAACAAACAACACACTTTAAAATATAAATAACAATAAAAACATACCTTAAACAACAAATTGGATAGGCTAAAAATGCTTGGATGTATTAAGTATAGTATAAAAACCTACAATGGGTTGTAGGTTGTAAGTTGTAGGGTTGTAGGGGGGGGAGGGGGAGAGTTGATGATAATCAATCATCATCATGAGAGGGGGAGCATGAACTTTCTGGAAAACAGCCACACAAAAATTCGCTTGAAAAATAAGCCACAACAATAACACAGCAGCAATAATATCTCAGCGTAACGCAATACCCTTTACTGTAGAATTTAGCTCTTCCAAAACATGTTGATAATGTTTCCCACATGGTCGAAATGATTGCAACGACGGAACCATTTTTAATCACTGTTAAATTTGTAAATTCCACTTCGTTAACAATCCTCCAATTCCATTAACAGTTTCTTCGCTTTCCAGCACACCCTTACTACCAAAAACAACGACATATGTTCGTGTTTTCATTCGCTTCTTTATGTATAAGCACTTCCACTCGTTAATTCCATCATTACGAAAACGATCAATTCCAAGAAAAAGAAATAAATTAAAAACCATTCGACAACTTCTTCTGTGCAACCATTTAATAACTGTAGCATAAATAAGTAAGATGTTCTTCACTTTCAGTACAGTACACGTTTCTGCTTTTATAAACCATACGTTTTTTCTTCCACTCGTTAATTCGTTTAATAATAATACAATATCCTTCGTTTCCTTTCTTCGTTCGTCTCGCGAATCAATCTTTACGAAAACAAAAACAGATTTGTTTACATTTTAAAAACCCTCGTTTCTTTTCTGCATCATCATCATGCGACTGGTAGTAACTTTACTAATACTTTCGCAACAAACAACAATATTATTCTTCCCTTTTTGAAATAAAAACAAACAACAAAAAACAAAAACAGTTCTTCGCTCTTCTTGTTCAAACAAAAATGATCGTTGAGAATATTTCAAACGAAAAACCATTGCATTGCATTCTCCACCGTCGAGACTTTTCATTGTCTTCTTTTGCGTACAAACACGGGAAAACACAAAAGAACCCGTAAGGTGGAGTCGGGACTATTACTAATACGCAAACGAAAAACCAACTTGCTTGTGCCGTTTCAAACTTTCCCAGACAAACCTGTGAGAAACGGACCGTGAAAAATCAGCAACCTCACACGCAAAATATTTTACCAAACTGAATTTGTTATGCACAACTCGCTATTAGTATATAGACTAGTATCCCGGGTAAAAATATTTTACCGGTTCACTTTTAGATCACGTCACACCCGTCCCCAATGAGTTACATGAGTTACACCCCAATCTTCAACCGTGTTCTTTCAAATTATAGGGATGACAAAAAATAAAATCGCACAATCTAAAAGAATAGGTACCACTGAGTTGTACAGCTCGAAAACCTGATCAAGAAAATGTATGGGATCGCCTATGTACGACTAACAGTTACGGAGATATCGACGATCAAAGATCCTGATGACGTCACACCCGTCTCCAAACAGATTTAGGCCCAAATTTTTCGACACCCCATCGCCAATATCGCACGCCCAAAGTGACGTCAGTTATTCCTATTGGTTCTCGAGATATTTGCCCTTAAAAATCGCGTTCTATATAACGTGCAATGTGATGTGCCCACTGACGTCGCGCTACTCCTATAATACTAATATCGCTTATATCTCGACAACTCAGTTACGCACGACCTAAAATGTCACTATTTCACAGTCCATACGAACATTTCGTTCCCAGTCCTTTTATTCACACTGACCGAACTAAAAAGTGGATGCACAGTCGCTATTAGTATATAGATTAGTATCCCGGGTAAAAACATTTTACCGGTTCCCTTTCCCCATGAGTTACCACCATCCCGTGATTTTCCTATCAATATACGGGTGACCGAAAATAAAATCAGGCAAGCCAAAAGGATAAGTAGTACCACGCTATAAAGCTCGAAATACTGATCAAAAACATGTATGGGATCGTCTCCATACGACTAACCGTTACGAAGATATTGTCGATCAAAGATTTTGATGACGTCACACCCGTAAGCGTGTAAAATCTTTTTACAGTCATCAATTGATTTTCCACGCAATACTGCAATGATAATTCTGTGTATATACAAAAATTTAGAGATTTCAAAAGTTGTACAGTTAAACTAAAAGATAAAATTCCAATGTTTAGAGATTTACAAAAAAGACAATACAACGTATACTCCTACCTAACCAATGTATACTCCTACCTAACCACGATTAATCTTCTGAAATATAAGAAAATATCTTCACATTTCCCTATTTACTAAAGCTAACAAAAACAATACATTCTCAGACGTTTTTATCTTTCAAATCTATATTCTGCTATCAATTGTGGAAATGTCAAAACCCAAATCTACACTTGTGCATCATGATACAAAAACCATGTATATTTGTATATAACCATGATTTTCACAAATTTCTTCTTGTATTACATTCATCTATACTATTCAATTTTCTAATCTAATTAACTGATACGAAAAAGCTACATTCAGACACATTTAAAAATAGGCATCAGTAGAAAATGATGAACTGATAACACGAACAGATAATAGGTCTACATCGACTATCCCGTTGGATACCGTAGTTACTGACGATCAATGTTTTTATTCTTTATTACTGAATTTAAAGCGTTGTATATAATTTTTTTTTTAAACAAAACAAAAAATCTTACACACAGCGTCTTCATTTCTCGTTTAAACAAATGAACGTTGAGAAAATTTGATGAATTTTCGAACGCAAAAAACATTGCATTGCGTTCTCCTCCAGGCGGCTTTATGATGTCTTCCTAAAGGCACAACACTCCACCAAGTAATGAAAACCCGTAAGATGGAGCTAGAAATTCCCCTAATGGGAGATTACACATATACTAATAAGGAAAAAATAAACATCTATTGACGAACTTCCCGAGATATTTTTCCTAAAGTTCCTTCTTTCAAAGTTAGATAAGAAAAAAGGAAGATTTAGTATTAGTATAAGAAGTATCCAGGGTAAAAACATTTTACCGGTTCACTTTCCCCATGAGTTACTGACCCCAACCTCAGTGCTTACCCTCTCTCTTACAACATGGCGGTGGCGAAAAGTAAGATCACATAATTGCTAAGAATAAGTATCACTAAGTTATAGAGCTCGAAAACCTGACCAAAAAAATGTATGGGATCGTCTGCGTACGACCTACCGTTACGGAGATATCGCCGATCAAAGATTCTGATTACGTCACACCCGTCCACAAAAAGTTTTAGACCCAAATCTTTTGACACCCCGTCGCCAATATCGCAGGCCCAAAGTAACGTAAGTTATTCCTATTGGTTGTCAAGATAGTTGCCCTTAAATATCGCGTTCTATTTAGGGTGCAATGCAATGTGCCCCCTGACGTCGCGCTACTCCTATAATACTAATATCGCTTATATCTCGACAACTCAGTTACGCACGATCTAAAATGTCACTATATCACAGTCCATACGAACATTTCGTTCCTAGTTCTTTTATTCACACTGACCGAACTAAATTTGTTATGCACAACTCGCTATTAGTATATAGACTAATATCCCGGGTAAAAACATTTTACCGGTTCACTTTCCCCAGGAGTTACCGCCATCCCGTGATTTTCCTATCAATATAGGGGTGACCAAAAATAAAATCACACAATCCAAAAGGTTAAGTATCACTAAGTTGTAAAGCTCTAAAAGTTGACCAAAAAAATGTATGGGATCGTCTGTGTACGATATCTCCGTTACGGAGATATCGTAGATCAAACATTTTGATGACGTCACACCCGTCCCCAAAAAGTTTTAGACCCAATTTTTTTTTCGTCACCCTTTTGCCAAATTATTGCGGACCCCAAAAACGTCAGTTATCCCCATTGGTTCTCGAGATATTTGACCCTAAACGTCGCGTTCCTTTGGGGGTCCAATGCAATGTCCCCCGTGCCAAAAAATTCATGTCGCGTCATTTGCTACTACCAATATACTAATACTGAAAAAAACGCTTCTCGCAGCAGCGTGGTTTTACGCGCTCCTCGTGAGAAAATGACCGTGAAATTTTTCTAAATGTATCACTCTCTAAAATAAAAGTGGTATGCACACTCGCTATTAGTATATAGACTAGTATCCCGGGTAAAAATATTTTACCGGTTTACTTTTAGATCACGTCACAGCCGTCCCCAATGAGTTACATGAGTTACACCCCCATCTTCACCTGTGTTCTTTCAAATTATAGGGATGACGAAAAATAAGATCATATAATTGTTAAGAATAAGTATCACTAAGTTGAAGAGCTCGAAAACCTGATCAAAAAAATGTATGGGATCGTCTGTGTACGATGTACCGTTACGGAGATATCGTCGATCAAAAATTGTGATGACGTCACACCCGTCCCCAAAAAGTTTTAGACCCAAATTTTTCGACACCCCACCGCCAATATCGCGCGCCCAAAGTGACGTCAGTTATTCCCATTAGTTCTCGAGATATTTAACCGTGAAAATCGCATTCTATTTAGGGTGCAATGCAATGTGCCCACTGACGTCGCGCTACTCCTATAATACTAATATCGCCTATATCTCGACAACTCAGTTACGCACGACCTAAAATGTCACTATATCACAGTCCATACGAACATTTCGTTCCCAGTCCTTTTATTCACACTGACCGAACTAAATTTGTTATGCACAGTCGCTATTAATATATAGACTAGTATCCCGTGTAAAAACATTTTACGGTTCCACTCCCAAGAATCTTGATAAGAAATATAAAAATGCAACCTAAATATGTTTTGGTTACATTTTCCAACTATTGTGTGAAACCGTAAAATTATACCTTTGCCCGGGATACCTGAATCAAATGTGAATCGTAAAAAAATTATACCTGCTCAGGATTCAACCGAAGAGCCATTCCACCATGAATTCATTAAATGCTTTATCCCAATTGCTTGTACCATGATGTTAAATGTTCTTCCACTCGTTAATTCGTTTAATAATAATACAATATCCTTCGTTTCCTTTCTTCGTTCGTCTCGCGAATCAATCTTTACGAAAACAAAATCAGATTTGTTTACATTTTAAAAACCCTCGTTTCTTTTTGCATCATCATCATGTGACTGGTAGTAACTTTACTAATACTTTCGCAACAAACAACAATATTATTCTTCGCTTTTCGAAATAAAAACAAACAGAATAAACAACAAAAACAAACAACAAAAAACAAAAAACAGTTCTTCGCTCTTCTTGTTCAAACAAAAATGATCGTTGAGAATATTTCAAACGAAAAACCATTGCATTGCATCCTCCACCGTCGAGACTTTTCACTGTCTTCTTTTGCGTACAAACACGGGAAAACATAAAAAACCCGTAAGGTGGAGTCGGGACTATTACTAATACGCAAACGAAAAACCAACTTAACCAACGGACCGTGAAAAATCGGCAACCTCACACGCAAAATATTTTACCAAACTAAAAAGTGGATGCACAACTCGCTATTAGTATATAGACTAGTATCCCGTGTAAAAACATTTTACGGTTCCGCTCTGAAGAATCATGATAAGAGATATAAAAATGCAACCTAAATATGTTTCTGTTACGTTTTCCAAGTATTGAGTGAAACCGTAAAATTGTCTTTGCATGGGATACCTGAATCAAATGTGAATCGTAAAAAAACATTATACCTCCTCAGTATACACAACCAAAGGATCATTCTTCTATGAATTCGTTAAATGCTTTATCCAAATTGCTTGTACCGTGATTATGTAAAACCATGATTGGCACATTCAATATTCTTCTTCAAAATTTTTATTTACACTATATTTTTAATCTAAAAAGAAAGAAGTCGTATAAAAAAGAAGCAAGAAAAAAATGCATTCAGAATGTAAAATAGCACTAAATAACCAAGATAAGCACTATGGCTTAAATTCAAACTGCGAATTCCAAAACGACATACGCAAAGCCAGTACAAATAATAAGTAGGCTCCCCTAAAATGTACATGATGCAGCAAAATAGCCACTTGAAAAGAAATCATACATTACACATTACACACTCCCTCTGCCCTGCCACAGAAAAAATAAAACAAACAACAAACAAAATAGAACAGAGATAATTTAAAGAAATACGACTGTGGCCATCATGGAATAGGTAGATGTTATCAATGAAGAGTATAAAGGAAAGATATTAAGCTAATAAGATCCTCTCCTCCACTAAAAACAAAACAAAAAACACACTTAAAAGTATATATAGCAATATAAAAACATAGGTTAAACAACGAAATGGAATAGCTAAAACAATTGGATCTGTGAAGTATAGATAAAAACCCTATAATTTAGGCTGGCGATGTGGGTTGTATGTAGGGAAAGGGTTAGGGTTCAATCATCTTATG
Organism: Turritopsis rubra; assembly: GCA_039566895.2. Taxonomy (NCBI): domain Eukaryota; kingdom Metazoa; phylum Cnidaria; class Hydrozoa; order Anthoathecata; family Oceaniidae; genus Turritopsis; species Turritopsis rubra. Next base: position 15,146,633 of record CM077627.1, read on the forward strand.
AGGGTAGGAGAGAGAGCTTTAACTTTCTTGAAAACAGCCACAAAAATTCGCTTGAAAAATAAATAATGACAATAACACAGCAGCAATAATATCTCAGCGTAACACACCCTTTACTGCTTCACATGCAACAAAAAAACATCAGAAATAACGATGTAGCTCTTCCACACAATATGTTGATGTTTCCCACATGGTCGAAATGATTGCAACGACGCAACCATTTTTAATCACAATATGTAAATACCACTTCGTTAACAATCCTCCAAATCAATTCAGTCTCTTCGCTTTCCAGCACACCATTACTACCCAAAATAACGACATTATCTTCGTGTTTTCATTCACTTTTTTATGTATATACTTCCACTCGTTAATTCCATCATTACAAAACAATCAATTCCAAGAAAAAGAAATAAATTAAAAACCATTTGGTACCATTTGACGACTTCTTCTGTGAAAAACCATTTTTAATAACTGTAAAAGTAAGATGTTCTTCACTTTCCAGTGCACGTTTCTACTACTATTTCTTTCTTCCACTCGTTAATACGTTTAATAATAATAATACAATCCTTCGCTTGATTTCTTCGTTCGTCTCGCGAATCAATCTTTACGAAAACAAAAACAGATTTGTTTACATTTTAAAAACCCTCATTTCTTTTCTGCATCATCATCATAGGACTGGTAGTAACTTTACTAATACTTTCGCAACAAACAACAATATTATTCTTCCCTTTTTGAAATAAAAACAAACAACAAAAAACAAAAACAGTTCTTCGCTCTTCTTGTTCAAACAAAAATGATCGTTGAGAATATTTCAAACGAAAAACCATTGCATTGCATCCTCCTCCGTGGAGACCTTTCATCGTCTTCTCTCACGTACAACACCCTTCGGCATGAAAAAAACCGTAAGATGGAGTTGGACCATTACTAATACGCAAATGAAAATACCGAAAAAAAGCTTCTCGCAGCAGCGTGGTTTTACGCGCTCCCCGTGAGAAAATGACCGTGAAATTTTTCTAAATGTATCACTCCCTAAAATAAAAGTGGTATGCACAACTCGCTATTAGTATATAGATATATTAATCCATGTTCTTTCTTTTTATTTCAGCTCTTTATTTCTTTATTATATACATTATGTATCAAAGAACCTACAGTGTACTTATATTTATTTGCAAAGTTGCCTTCCTAATAAAAACTTGCTTCTATTTAAATCTACTGTACTTGAGGGAGTTTTCAATAAGACGAGGCAAGCTTTATTTGAATGCATTTATAGAAGTTGTAAGTCTTCCTCTTTTTATACGTCCTTCGTAGGGAAAACTGAAGCAAATGAAAGAACACTAAAGTACTAAATTTACAATGTTTTAATAAATTAACAAAAGTTTATGAGTAACGTTTTTCGCACATAAAATAAGAAACAGAATTGTAGACATATAATCTCAATTAGAAAACGGCTTACCTCAAACAAAACCTCTAGCTCTTTGTAAATTCGTGTATCAGTTTGTGTTTTGTTTTCGTCATCGGTTTACATATAAGTGCAATACTAACTCAATTCACTGCTAACCAACGAGTAAACACATCAACATATCAAGGAGAGAGTCTACTAAGTTCAAAGTTTACTGTCATTTTGTTGTATTCTAATGCTGCGAGAGTTTTTCAGTATTAGTATAGTAGTAGTAGCAAATGCTGCGACGTAAGGCATTTGACTGCGTGAATCATAATCTATTGATCACGGGGGACATTGCATTGCACCCTAAATAGAACGCGATATTTTAGGGCAAATATCTCAATAACCAATCGGAATAACTAACATCACTTTGGGCCCGCGATATTGGCGATGGAGTGACGAAAACATTTGGGTCTATAACTTTTTGGGGACGGGTGTGACGTCATTAGAATCTTGATAGACGATATCTCTGTAACGGTATGTCAGACGATCCAGACGATCCCATACATTTCTCTGATCAGTTTTTCGAGCTCTATAACTTGGTGATACTTTCCATGTGCAATTCTATGATTTTATTTTTCGTCACTCCAATATTGAGGAGAAGACGATGGGATTGGAGGAAAATGAATCTGTAAAAATTTTTTACACCCTATATATTAATCGCGATTGTGAATAACACTTTTATTTTGGTAAAATATTTTGCGTGTAAGGTTGCAGATTTTTTACAGTCTGTTTCTCATAGGTTTATCTGGGGAAGTTTGAAACTGCACGAGCAATTGTTTTGTTTGGGTATTAAGGGGAAGCCCCAACTCCATCTTACGGTTATTTTTTTCATGTCAAAGAGGGTTGGCTGATTCCGCAAAACATTGGAATAGAGGTTGCTCACAAACCGTGATTAATGTATGAATGGCACACTACAACTTATTTAAAGTAATTTAATTATTGTGAGTGTGGCCTACTCGGGCGACTTATGGCGCGACTCCGCAAAGTTCGTGTAATAGCCGACATTTTCCCGCGTTTAAAGCGCGATCACTTTTACGCACGTTTTTTAATCCGACAAGTGCGCCAAATTGAACGAATGTTTTGAATTGGAAAAGGAATGGAAAAGGGCAGAGTAAAACCTCTTATTATGTCACCCTTTTATATCTATTTGGCTGAAAGTGGTTGTAATTTTTTGTTTTAAAAAGTATTTACACGATTTAATCGTATCTGTTTCTGCACAAGATTCAAGATAATGATTGTTTAAACAATGAATCGCTGTTCTTCTTAAACAAATATATATCTTACAACGCTTTGTAAGTAAGGAAATTAAGTCTGTCAATGTTGTGGTGACAGTTTATTATACCTACTACACTTTTTATATATTATAAAGGCAGCTAAAAATATAATAAGCTATGAAGGACGTTATCCTATAAAGATGTTAGAATTTCTACAAATTGCTGCTTAAACTGTCAATATAGATGTAAAACTAGCTAGCTAACTAATTCTCTCAACTATTTTGATGACTAAAAAACTTGTGGAAGTTTAATTATTTGTGGAAAGAGACACATGAAAATCATTCCCATTAAATTATTTTTGATTATAACAGAAAAAAATAATACTATTCAGAAGGTCTTGTGCTATATTGATAAACTTTGAGTTATTATATAATGTATAATTTTTCTATTCCTCTGTGAATTCTTCTATAGACAACATTCCAAGTTATATGTATAGTAACAACATTAGGGATCGTTATCAAAATTTGTTTATTGAAATATAATAAATGGCTTGAAACAAATTTTATTATTCATATTATAAGTCATAAATTTGTTTCAAGTTTCAAAATTTCAAAATTTGTTTCAAGTTTAAAAAAAATCATTTTATTATTATTATTATTATTTCATATTTTAGAGGTTGACTACGTCAGAAAATACAAATTTCTGTTATCAGTGTAGGACCTGCCAGGTTTCTTTGCACACTCAGAAACGATTTGAAACGATTCTATATTTCTTTGAAACGATTGGAAACAAATTAGCAATTTAATTGGACGATTTTCAAGATTCTTTCATGAAAGATTTTCATGAATTAACAACAACTTTTGGAGACAATCTTATTGTTTACTTGGTTCTCTTAAAGATGATAACATCAGATTTCTTTTAAAACACATAACCACTTTTTGTTTATTCTGTGCATTTTGCTTAAGCTTCATTATTGGCACGGCATACATTAACATTGGAATTTCGTCTATAGTCTTCAGTATATGTGACGGTTTGAGGGAAAATCATAACAAGTTATAATTATCAGTAATACTGATAAAATTGTCAGTAATTTATCAGAAATTTATCAGTAATTATCAGTATTTAGTTATGAATAATCAGTGATTCTGACAGTTTCTGATAACTAAATACTGATAAGTACTGATACATACTGATAAATTAGTTATAATACTGATAAATTAGTTATAATACTGGTTATTGATTTATATTAACTAATAAATTGAATGAATCACTGATAAATCGAACTAATTACTGATAATATATATTGTTTTCTTATCAGTATTTACTGATAAATTTATCAGTAATTATAATTGTAATTATTGTTATGATTTTCCCTCAAATCGTCACATTGATTTTTATGGATTTTTTATAATGTGTTCATATATTTCAAAATAATTGGATATTCCATGATTGTAGTAATTTTTTGGCTGTATAAACTTGGTTATACAGGATCTCTACATTGCTTATATCATCCTGGTTGGGTTCATAGCCATGTTTATCGTCTTCTCCCAATCTGTAACTTTGCTCTTTTTTTGTTGATACGTTTTCAGCACCAAAACCTGTATCTTTGGAAGCACGTTTCTACAAAACTGGCGAGAAATCTGTGAACCACTGTTTTTATAGGCAATATGATGTTTGTCAAATTCTGCAATTAATTCGCTGTAGCCAACAACTCTGGAAATATTTTTGGCTATTGATGACTTCAAATTACACTGATCTATTTGGTTATCGTTTGCTTTAGAGCACGTGTTCACTTTTAATGTGCATGATGTTTCTAAAATAGTAAAGTTACACTAGTGTAGCGTGTGAAAACATTTTACAGTTTTGCTCCATTCAGTGTTTTTACACGCTAATATAAATAAAATTAGAACCTGTAAGATGGAGCTAGAGATTCCCCTAATGGGAGATTCTCCCTATGTAATATGGAAAAAACATAAACAGATATCATTGACAAACTTCCCGAGAAAATCTCCCTAACATTTTCTTTCTTTAACCTTTCGGTAAGAAATAAGCATTATTAGTATAAAAAGATTATAATACTGTATACTGTAACAGAGGTGTGGAATACCATCGAAAAAATATGAAAAAATAACAAGCATTTATTACCTGGAACCATATCATTTGATTTGTCTACATGATTTTTTTTCTTGTGTTTCTTCTGGTAAAGCAATAAAATCAACTTCATGACACTCTTCCTATGAAATGAGAAATAAAATGTTACTACTTATCAAATTGATTGTAAATGTTCTTAACAAATTTGTAAAAATACCATACCTCTACATATTCAATATCAAGACACTTTTTCTGAGAAACATAGTCTCCATTATTGTCATAGATTATGAGATTTGGTAATGGCACTTTGATACTATTTTCCACAATAAAATTCCATGTATTTTTTACTTCTTTGTTTAGATTTGACACAGTAGTTTGAGTAAAGTCAAACATTTCAGGGCCCTCATCATGGATTTCAAGTTGATTTGTAGCATCGAGAAATATAACTTCATTTCTTCTCTGGTTATATTGCCACCACACACTTTCACCATAAATAAGGCAATCTCCAATTCTTTCCAGATGAGCTTGAAATTCCATGTGTGGTATTTCGTCAAGATTGAAAATAGAATTCTGATCTTTGAGTTCTTCAACTAAAAATATTTCACTCATTTTCATTATTTCAATGAAATAAATCATTCAATAAAGGATTAGTTTGATATACTTTCTAATAGAATTTGTGATTTTTGTAATTTTAGACTCAAGATTTCCATAGCTGCTGTTGTTGCTATCTTTGTACATTTGCTCGAACTGCAATCGAATTATACTGTTGTCACGAATTGAATCTAGACTGCGTGAAGATGTTTCTCGGCTGATTTGGTTTAAGGTACTAAATAATCTTTCCTCATCTTCTGTATGCAACTGACTGGGGCCACAAAGTCTTGCCATTTGTGGGAGATGTGTGACAATTGAGTGGAAGTAAATTCCAAAAAGTTTTTGATTTGACAAGACAGTTTGTTTAGATAGTGTGTTGATGCAGAGTAATGCGTGTTTGAACGTGACGTTATATATATGCAATATAAGTCGAGGGCTTCTCTTCTGAACATTTTGATAGCAGTGGTGACTTATTTCTATCAATGTTCTGAAAATTTCCTTTATATCTTCTGTGCAGTGATGTCTCAGGTTGTTATAGATCACTGCTAAGGAATATCTATAATCAGCTCCTAAATGAGTGAAACAAATTGCCAGATGTTATTCCCGTCTGTTTTCTTTCCTTTTATTATTGAGGCAAATACAAATAAATGGACCTCTTATTTTATCTTTGGTTTTAAAACAAGTCTCTAAGGTGCTCTCAAATATCTTTGATGCCTTTCCATCTAGAACGGAAGGCAGCACCTGGTAGATATTAGAAATGTGGCCTAAAAAGAAAAATAATAATGATATTAAGTATTATTGATTTTGATGTGGACTTTAATAATGAACCATATGTTGAGGTGTATGTAAAGTTCTACCTTTTAAGTCGTGAAGTCCTTCGAACATAGAAACTTCAAATTCGCTAAGATTCAGATCATCCATTGCTTTTTCTTCATATCCATAACAAAGAGCGGGAGTACGTATTAAGCCTTTCATGTGTGTCTTTAATAAGAGCTCGACATCTTTTTTGTGCTTTAGGTTTTTAACAGGTATGTTTCTGTCTAATCCTCGTAAGTTTACTTCCAAAGCTAGATCCTGGGCACTAAGGTCTTTATATGGTCTCACTTTAGATCTTTTGCCAAACCTTTCCTTTAATACTACCTAGAATTTAAAAAGTAATTTTAAATTTACAAGCAGTATTCTCGTGGAAGATCTATTAGCTTCTATTTACTTTTTGTCGTCTATCCTCTAGTGACATAATTTCCATTGATAAGGACAGTGGCAGATTCGTGAATGAAGGAACAGGAGTACCACATGGACAAGGATATGTACCACCTTGACTGTTTCCAGATTCACTTTGTAATTCAGGATGGTCTCCTTTAAAATTAAATAAAAATACAATGGTCATGAAAAGTCTCAGAAAGAGGTTCTTTTGTGAATGAAAGGTTAAAGATATTACTAAGAAATATTTTCATGATGTCATGAAAAGCCTTTTCATATCTTCATCGGTGTAGAAAATACTTTTGGTGTATAACATCCTAACCGTCAAGAGTAGATAGCCGTGGTTCAGAATTGAAGCATGATCTGCCCATAGCAAAAGATATCGTTGATATTCTTCCATTTTTCTTAGGATACCTGTATGAGAATAGTTCAATACAAAACTTTTGTCATAAGCTATCAATATATTATGTAAATTGGATAAGTTAAAATATTTTAACATTACCTCATTTCAGATGTTTTTCGTACAGTTTTTTACGAATTTCGCTCAGAGGGATTTTTCTGCCACACACCGTGTATTCCTTCTCTTGAATCTTACCTTCGATCGCTATATATTTTTTATATTTCTTAGGCTCAACAAGTTCACCTAGAATATTAATTATTGATTACTCTTTCCCGCTCTCAAGTCTCAAAATATTTTAGTAAACTTCCCTTCTTGACTCACCTAAGGAGTATTTTCCAGATTTTATGCCATTTTGTAGTTCTTCTCTTAATTTTTCATAACTTCATGGTATTGGTATGGAAATGCCAGAGCCACCTAGGAAACGTAATTATAAATGAATTTGCTCCACAATGATTTTTATCTTTTTGAAGGAAAGTTTAGTGGATGAAATAAGTTGTTGTTTTATTGAAATTATTATTTTTTAGGAATTACCTGGAAACTTTGTGTATGCTCGTCAGATTCTTGGTTGTTGTGATGTCTGTGTTTCAAAACGGTCAAGCTGAATTCCTGACTCAAGCAAAAATTCTTTCACTGTAACATTTGCAGTAGTTCCTGACACGCCGTATTTCTTTGCAAATGATGACAAATTCAGCTGTCCAAACAAAAGGAAAAGTAGTGTTATTTCGTCACAGAGATTTTCGTTTCTTACCTGAGTACAGAAACATCATTAAGAGGTTTTTCGCTTTTACCTTTTCACCATCAGCCATAGAACGTACTTCTGATAACATGGCCTCCTTATCATAATCAATCTGGGTGTGGTGTTTCGCGTGGCGATGGTTTCTGAGCGGAGTTGATGTTGCTTGAATAAAAGGTAAGTTTAATGTTACTTACTTTTACTTAGAAAAAAAGAGAGAGCGAGAGTGCTATTTGGTTACAATAAATTTATACACGTGTTTATAAGCTTCCCAACAGTAGGTCAAATTAAGGGGAAATTAAGGAAAGGCTTTTTAAACATACCTCTTTCCTTAGCTGAAAGCTAAAAGCTAAGGAAAGAGCTCTTATTTTCTTGTGGCAAGCACCAGATGTTCTTGTACCATAAAGTGTCATAAGATCGTTGTCATTATATTGAAAATTATTCTGAAAACTATTTTTGATCAGTCTGTGTTGTTTGCGTAGTGCTCTTTTTTTTTCAACTTTGCTTTTTCGTGGTGTTAAATTCACTCCAGGTTACTTTGGTATAATGTCAGTGAATTTTTTGTTATATAATTCTAAAATTGTCTGGTCGAGACTTTTTATTGCAGATGAACCAGCAGCCTTTGCGTACAGCGACCTTTTGCTTTTTGGTTTAGGTATTGAGATGGTGACTCCATCTAGTGAAACCCTAACTCTTCTTCCTCAGAACCAGACATGGCCGTTCTACTGTCTCAACGTCCACCGATACAAGACCGGCAACGGTCACGTCTTCTGCTTTCCAAAGACTCGCTTCACATCCACCGATTGGTATTTCAACAATTCCTTTAAGCGCTTTCGATGAACCATTAGCAGATGCCTTTCATACTTCTAATTATAGAGGTACGGGCATCCCTTCTGATCTCAGATTGTTCGATGTTTCAGAGTCTGAGTCTACAGCAGAAGCTGAAGATGATCAATCCACACCAGTTGTTTCCGAGGACATGAAGCATGTCAATCGACTTCGTGTTGATGGTATGGCTGACGGTCGTCCACAGAATCCAACACCATATGATGACCCCACCACGGATGATCACAAACGACGTTCTTCAGTTCTTGCTTCTGATGACGATAACCCACCGCCTCTAAAGCGGATTCAACCGGTTACAGCGTATACACGTACCCCTATTTATGGTGGGTCCCTACGACGACAACCTACCTTGATGATGAGTAAAGGCGATTTACCCAGGTATGATGCTGTTACTTTTGACAAGCCGTCCTATACTCGCAATGCTCAAGAATTCTACAGACAGTTTGAAGCTATTGCTCAGGCTCAGAATTGGCCCTACGAGTATGCGGCGAATCTAATTCCCAACCAACTTGGTGGAAGGGTATTGACGTCCTATTGGAGATGGCGTGAAGAACAGGATCGAGTACGTGCAGCTCATCATATCCCTCCTACGTACTTGAAAGTCAAACAGTATTTGTTGACTAGGGAGGAGACAGCCTCCTCTTCCGTAACAAACATGACTAAATTGTTACGTCTCACTATAAATAATATGATGATATGAATGATAACGAATCGATACATTCCTACGCTTTACGTGTCGAAAATGCTGCTGGTGCGACTGGTGGTATCTCTGATGGTACTCTCTTTATGGTATTTATCAATGGTTTACCGCGAGAATATGCGAACGAAGTACATATGAGGGATCCTCCACTCACCACGTTTGATGCGGCGGTTGCCTTTTGCAAGAAATTGGAACAGTTTTCCTCTCGTGTTCAAAAGGTCTCTCGACAGGCTCCTGATCATGATAAACAACAGAAACGGCCGGAGAAACCACCGGAAGTCGCTTCCACATCTACACTCCCCGCTGCCTCTACCTCTCCTTCCAAAGATAACACTTGATGTGGCTTCTGTAACAGTTATGGTTTCCACAAAGAATCTATCTGCTGGAAGAACCCAAATAGGGCTACGAACGATGGTGGTGCTGTACCTGTCTCTACTCCTGTTTCTACTGGCCACACCCCTTCCCCTCCGGGGGGAGAGGTGTTGCTAAACCATCAACGGATAATCAGCCAAAAGGAAGAGGAAGAACAGCGACTGAACCAAGACCTCCTGTATCGGAAGTAACATGCTTTAACTGCAATAACAAGGGACATTATGCCAACAGATGTCCTATGCCAAAACAATCACAAACTGTTCAAGCAGTAAAACAAGATAAACCACGCTCAGCAAAAAACAAAAATGCTGTGCAAGAAACAACACAGGTCAATACGATCTCCTCCACATTGATGTCTCAACTGGATAATCTACTCAATCCAGTAAAGCCATGTTCCAATTGTGGAACAATTGATCATACAGACCAAAAGTTTGAGTCATTAGAGATTAAATCTCTAATTATATTGATCGTGTCATTTATCGGTACGTTTGTGTAAAGTGATGTAACATCGAATGATACCATTTCTTCATCAACATTAATTCAACAACAACAATCTCTAATGACTCAAACTTTTCATCCAAAACGAAAATTCCACCAACAGAATTTTTGGAATTGATAACGCTTGTATTAACAAAAACGTGGTTTCTATTCGATGAAACTTATTACACTCAAACAGATGGAGTTGCAATGGGAGGTCCGGCATCTTCTGTAGTTGCTGAAATCTTCATGCAAGCGTTTGAGTCCACAGCCACAACAACCGCTGACAAACCCCCAAAAGTATGGAAACGTTTTGTTGACGATGTTTACGCTATAGTGACACGAGATTCATTGAATAATTTTCATCAACATCTAAATGGATTGCACCCGAAAATAAAATTTACAATCGCGCAGGAATCGAATAATTGCATCCCATTCTTGGATACTCTTGTAAAAAGAAATCAAGACGGAAGCATTTCAGTGAACGTATATCGTAAACCAACACATACAGACCAATATCTAAACTGTAACTCAAACCATCAACAAAGTTGCAAAGAAAGTGTTGTTGCATCGTTAATAAATCGGGCGAAAGATATTGTTAGTAATGACGATGATCGTGTTGAAGAAATGAAACATATCAAATCGGTTCTCCAAGCAAATGGATATGACAGGACGATTGTTAGAAGAGTTGAAAATAGAATAAACAATACTCGAACTTCAAACACCGAAGAATCAACAGAACAAGAACCGGTGACCACTATTAGTATTCCTTATGTATCTGGTATCAGTAATGCTTTACAAAGAATATTCCGTACACACAACATCAAATGCAGATTTCGATCAACGGAAACTCTTCGTAACATATTATCTCATCCGAAAGACAAGATCTCAATGAACGACACAAATAACGTGATATACCAAATTCCATGTAGTGATTGTGAATCAGTTTATATAGGAGAAACAAAAAGAACATTTGAGCAACGCATCAAAGAACATATGCGAGCCGTACGGAATGGCGATGTAACCAAAAACGAAATTGCTGACCACTGTTGGACTAATGACCACAAGTTTGATTGGGAGAATAGAAAGATCCTTGACAAGGAAAAAGGATGGACTGCTCGAAAAGTCAAAGAGACTATTTACAGTGTCAAAAACAATTCCAGTATTAATAGTACATCGTATAATGTTCCTGCGATATGGTTTCCAGCTCTACGCAAAACAAATTATTGACATTGCTTCCTTCCAGGTCCGAAATATTGACATTGCTTCCTTCCAGGTCCGAAATAATTTCGATCCTAATTTCGATCCTACTGAAAACATATATAAACTTTACATCATTCATTTACAAACGCCCGATGATGACAGTAGTAACTGTCGAAACGTCGCAAACAAAAACAACCGGTCTATGACATGATAAACTCTAATTATATATTATGAATACTAGACTGACAAACAATATAAATATATTCAACTACATTCTATTCCGAATTTGATATCCTTTATAACCGTAGATTTTCAACTTGAAGTCCTTATACAGGAGTATTGAATACAATTATTCATGTATTATGAACTCAATCTCTTATAAAAAAATGTTAAGTACGATGTAACAAAATATGTGCTAAAGTAAAAAACCGAAGAATATATGAAGACAACTGAAGAATATATACTTCTCACGTGACAAAGATAGCTATGCAAAATTGAGCAATGGAAATCATTTTTTGGAAATATCTGGTCAAGTTCAGATAAGACCGATAAGAAGTTCAAAGACTTCGGGCAAGTCCAGGTAATTCTGACAAGGTCAAGTTTTGAGGAGTTGAGTGTTTTAACCTGAAAAAACAACGAAATTTGATTAATTTAAAAAGAAATCCTGCAATATCTTATATTTTGATAATCTCCCAAAAGTTAATGGACAAAAATTCACAAATTTGAAGTCAAAAGGAAGTGTCGTAGGAATATTCGGCTTAGTTGCAGTTCACTCCTGGAACGATTATCTTGCCCTGCAAAAATGAATCATAATGAATCTTTCTTTGGAACCATTACAGGTCGATAGTCTGATCCATAGTAACAGTTTTCGTGCAAATTTAATTTCGCGAATTGATATAAAGTAAACTTTTCCCAGGAATTTAATTTCGTTAATTTCGCAAATGATTAGTCTTCATATTTTTTTAAAATTAAATATTACCATGCATACGTTGACAGACATTGAGGCAAAAAGTATTCTTTCCTTTCACAAGAATTTAATTTTAAGAATACGTGTAATCCATTTTTTTCCAGTGAAATTTTCTTACCACCTTGAAGTATATATTTGGTATATATACAGTAAAGCCGAAAAGAAATTGACGCACCTGTGAAGGAATGAATTTTTACATAAAAATGCAAAAGATTTGTAAAGTCTGCTACATGAAGTCATTGTCTTCAACACGATTTGATAGGGAAAGCTAACAATCTTAAGTGGAAATGTAGAGATAGAAAATGCAGCGTTTTGGCGCATCTTTATTTCTCGCTATTTTAGTATCTGCGCAGCTAGTCAAAATAATGTAAAATACTCGCTAAATAATGTAATGATTTTTTTTGATGATGTCATCAAAAAAATAAAAAAAATAAAAAAAATAAAAAATAAAAAAAAATAAAAAAAAATCGGATTTTCAAAAATCAAAATCGGATTTTTCAAAAAAAAAAAAAATATGGAAACCATTCGGGAATTTCCCTTTTAAGTTTTCTCCACTTTAAAAAAAATTTTTTTTCTAAAAAAGTTTATATAATAAAGACAATCATGAACATTGATGAATTTTTTAATAAGGTGATGGAGAATGCAGCTGGAGAAGGTCATATTGATATCGTTAAATTATGTAAAGAGTGGGGTGGTGCGATAGATTTTAATGATGTGATGAAGCGTGCAGCTAAATACGGTGATATTGAGATCGTTAAACTATGTAAAGAGTGGGGTGATGTGACTAATTTTAATAAGGTGATGGAGGATGCAGCTAGATACGGTAATATTGAGATCGTTAAACTATGTAAAGAATGGGGTGCGAATAACTTTAATAGGGCGATGTATGATGCAGCTGGAGAAGGTCATATTGAGATCGTTAAACTATGTAAAGAATGGGGTGCGACTAATTTTAATGATGCGATGATACGTGCAGCTGAAGAAGGTCATATTGAGATCGTTAAACTATGTAAAGAATGGGGTGCGACTAATTTTGATGATGTGATGGAGGATGCAGCTAGATACGGTCATATTGAGATTGTTAAATTATGTAAAGAGTGGGGTGCGAATAACTTTAATAGAGCGATGAGATGTTCAGCTAGAGAAGGTCATATTGAGATTTTGAAACTATGTAAAGAATGGGGTGTGATTAATTTTAATGATGTGATGGAGGATGCAACCGATGAATAATAATCCTTTGATGAATCAAACTTATAGGAAGTTAGTGGAGATTGCTAGGGTGGAGAATGTTCCATATAATAAAGCTAATAAAGCTACATTAGTTGATCGTATACAACACTATCGAGATACGGTAGGTACATTATATAGGGAGAAAATGCCTTCTTTGAAGAGAATGGCAAGATCTGATGGAATCAGAGGTTATGCAAGTTTAAAAAAACGTGATCTAATTGATACTATTCTCTTCCATCGAAGGGTTATTAAACCTCAGATGGAAGATCTTAAAGAATTAACAGTTAAAGATCTCAAAAAACTAGCACGTGACTCAGGTCTACAGGTTATAGGAGGTAAGAAGATGAATATTGTTAAAAATATTGCGAGACATCGCACATTGAGGTTGAAAGATATCGTTGAGGATATTGCAAGTGAGGAATATAAGCCTAGAGAGGAAGAGGATGCATTTAGAGGGAACTTTAGACGGTTTAAAAGCAAAGGTGTTGATGAGGGGAAAATCATGACGATTGAAGAATATCTGAAGAAGACTCGAAGACATGTGATTAAGGTTATGAGAGACTTGATCAAGGATGGTGAAAGCTGGAAGTTTCAGCTAAACTTAGTTCCAGAGTTTGTGAATAACAAAGACGAAAACGATAAAATAACCAAGCCTATATGGGGTGTTAATCACACGATCATGATGGGTAGTGATCTTGAAGAGATGGTTGATGATATGTTTCACAATATTTTGAAGCAATATGAGATTATGATACAAGCGTTAGATGCTAGCTCTTTTGTGTTTAATCGTGTCAAAGAGATGACATATCACTGTCACAAAGTGGATTTGATACGTGGAAGCTCTTGGCTGGAGCTGCCTAAATGGGTGTTTAACAAGCTATGCTGTATCAATCCTAAGAACGAGGATGAAGAGTGCTTCAAGTGGGCTGTGATTGCAGCTTTGCATCATGGGGAGATAAAAAAAGACTGTCAAAGGATATCGAAGCTGAAACCGTTTGTAGATCGCTACAACTGGAATGGTATCAAGTTTTCAACACCGTCTAACCAGTGGTCTAAGTTTGAGAAGCAGAATCCTTCAATCGCGTTGAATGTGTTGTACGTTGAAGGAAAAGACATCAAGCAAGCGTACATTTCTAAGTATAACTCGGTGCGTGGTAAAGTTGCAGACCTTCTCATCATTCAAGAGGGGGGAAAGAAACACTATGTAACCATCAAGAAGCTTTCAGCTCTGCTACGAGGTGTAACTTCAAGCAATAATGGTGACTTTTACTGTCGCAATTGTCTCAACTCTTTTCGAACCGAGGAAGCCTTAAACACGCATGTTGATGCATGTAAAGATCACGATTTTTGTTATGTAAAGATGCCTGAAGAAGGGAAGAACATCTTGAAATATCAAGATGGAGACAAGACTATACGAGTTCCTTTTACGATATATGGAGATATGGAGTGTATTTTGGAACCAATATCAGGAATTGAAGGAAATTCGGAGAAACCATTTGAACAGGATATAAACAGACATATACCTTGTGGTGTAGGTTTGTATACTAAATTTGCTCATGGAGAGATCGATAAAGCTATGAGACAGTATCAGGGTGAGGATTGTATAGAGGTCTTTTGCGAAACATTAAAGAAGCAGGTCTACAAAGCCATTCGATATAAGAAGAGAGCCATGGATCCACTCACGGAAGAAGAGAAGAAGGCTCATAAAGAAGCGAAGAAATGCTATCTCTGTGAGAAGGTGTTTAAGAAGCAAGCAGAATCTGTCGGAGATTCTAAAGTACGAGATCATTGTCACTACACTGGTAAGTATCGAGGTGCAACGCATAATCTCTGTAATTTAGCATATAAAATACCAAAGCATATCCCTGTAATATTTCACAACCTTTCAAAGTATGATGCTCATCTGTTTATACGACAGTTGGCGAAAGAGTTTGGGGTACAAGATATGGAATGCATCGCTGAAAATGCGGAGAAATATATCAGTTTTTCGGTTCCCATAAGGGTGAAGATGTATGATGATAGCGGTAAACCTATCATATTTAAGGACAAGAAAACTGGGAAGGAAAAGGAGCTGACGAAGAAGTGTATGGTGAGATTTATCGATAGTTGTAGGTTCATGCAGAGTTCTCTTAGCAGCTTGGTTGATAACCTAGCTGATACGAGTGGTGTGATATGTAAGAGTTGTAAGGATGAGATGGAAGTTTTGGAGATTGATGTGGACTATGTAGCACATTTTCAGTGTAAAAAATGCTATTGCGAGGATGTGAAGAAGAAGTTGAATCAGGAGGAACTCAAGAAGAGGTTTAGCAACACGTATCGATATTCCGGTGGTGATGAACAGTTTCGGCTTATGCTTCGTAAAGGTGTATATCCGTATGAGTATATGGATAGTTTTGAAAGATTTAAAGAAGTAGAATTACCACCTCAGGAAATGTTCTATAGCAACTTAAACTTGTGTGGTATATCTGAAAATGACTATGCTCATGCTCAGAAAGTGTGGAAGGCGTTTGAGTGTAAAGATCTTGGAGATTATCATGACTTGTATCTGAACGGAGATGTGTTAT
This sequence comes from Turritopsis rubra, assembly GCA_039566895.2. Taxonomy (NCBI): domain Eukaryota; kingdom Metazoa; phylum Cnidaria; class Hydrozoa; order Anthoathecata; family Oceaniidae; genus Turritopsis; species Turritopsis rubra. Next base: position 15,162,662 of record CM077627.1, read on the forward strand.
TGTTGGCTGATGTGTTTGAGGGATTTCGAGATGTATGTCATGATATTTATGGTTTAGATCCTGCGCACTTTTATACAGCTCCAGGACTATTTTGGCAAGCAGCTTTGAAGAAGACTAAAGTTCAACTAGAACTACTAACAGATGAAAATATGCTTCTTATGTTTGAAAAGGGTATTCGAGGAGGGATTTTTCAAGTTATTCAACATCATGCTAAAGCAAATAATAAGTATATGGGTGAGCAGTATAATAATGAGAAAATATCATCATATATTCAGTATCTTGATCTCAATAATCAATATGGTTGGTCAATGACAAATAAGCTGCCAACACACGGTTTTAAATGGATAAATGGTGAGGAGAAGTATCTAGAAGTTGATGTTGAATATCCTAAGGAGCTTCATTTGAAACACAACCCTTGGAAGATCTAAAAAATTTTAAAAGTAAACTTCCTGATGCAAAAAAAAAAAGTTTAAAAAATGCTGAATAAGCGTGAGAAAAATCATAGCCGAAGATGTGTTTTTCATGCATAATTTATGAGATGCATGAAAAAAAAAAAATTATAGCACACCATAAGCAAAAGGTCACGTGAAAGTGAGTATGATAAAAACGAAGAGCTGAATAATTTAAATTTGTGGTGAACAGGCGACAGAGTCTGCCGGAAAGGGAAGGTCTAGTGGAGCGGCTAGATTGGAACTGGATGGTGCCGTCCGCTCCCGGTATTCACCACATGTGCCAATCGAGGTTGGTAAAAATGTGACTAGACGTAATACACTCGAGCAGAAAATGAACGGCCATGACATGCGTAGTAGTTGGAGCTCGTAAGTAGTCACACAAAAAAGTCTACATCTAGGGGTAGAGCTCAGAGCTGGTGGATTTGAGAAGCCAGGGTGGAGTGCCGGTTAGACTGTAGACACACATAAAAAAAACCTCTAGGGAATAGCAACAATAGCAACAAAAAACCCTAGAGGGTTCTCCTGAGAGAACAGGAGTTTTGTTGTCGTGAGGCCTATGAAAGAAATGTATGAAATACTAACTATTTATATTTTTCAAATTATAATTTTACTCCTAGTATTTTGGAGATTTCGTTATATAATAAAGTTAATCATGAACATTGATGAATTTATACAACCAATTATAGGTGTAGTCGATATAGAAGCTCAGAAAGGAGCGGAACTAACACGTGCTATACAAAATGGTGAACATTTTGAAGGAAAAACACCTTGGACAGTAGAAAGATTGAGTAAAGCAAGTGATGAGACTATAGAACGACTTTATAAAAAAAGACAATATCGTATTGCAGATGTTGATCTACAATTACCATGTGTTGATATTAAGATGAAAACAGATGATTTTTCCTCTAAAATGTCTAGTTTAACAGGTGTGAGAGATATATCTAAGATGTTAGATGAGATCAACAAAAACCCTCTTATCTCTAACTCCATCACAAATTATATGACCTCTTCCATCCCCAACGTTTCACCTATGGATACTATAGGGTCTAGCATATACTCTAATTGTCGTAATTTCCTCGGACCAATTGCTCTAGCTGCGATCATTTTTAACAACCTCGATTGGGAAAAATTTGCAAAACTTGCGGAGGAACAACAGCGAATTAAAATAAATGAGCAACGAACAAATAAACGAAGAGAAGAAACTTACAAAAACGAAGAACTCGGGTCGAATAGCATTGGGGAAGAAGTTAGCGGAATGGAATCGTAAGAAGAAGGCTGAACCACAAGTATCTAATCAAGTACCTAATCAAGTACTTAATCAAGTACCTAATCAAGTACACTCAAGAAAGGTTGGTATAAAGATACTATTTCTATATAGAATAAAAAAGATGGCAACATTACTAGCTATAGCTGTTGGTGCTGCTTTAAACGCAAGTGCTTTCATTGGTGGAAACTATCTCATGAATCATTCTTCTGCTGAAGAAGCAGAGGAAGAACGACGTAAAAGAGCAAAGGCCGTATTAGAATTTCAAAAGGCTCAGGCTCAGGGGAATCGAGAGGAACATAATAGAATAGAATGGATATGAGAAAGAAACGCTGCAACTAATTATATAAGAGATCTTGATGAAGGTATGCGTGAATATTATCGAATAACAAAACAACATCTTAATCCTCTACCCCCTAAACCTCAATTCAGCGATTTTTATAAACCTTCTGAACCTCAAAAGTTAAGTGAGTTGATGTTTATTGGAGGAAGTCTAAGTATTTTAGGTTTTTTTGTGTATCATCGTTATATATAATAAATGAGTGAAAAAAAAAACTGAGTGAGATCTACTACCAGCCTGAAAACCTTTGGATAGGTCACAAGGCTGTTAAAGAGCCTCAGAAGGGATTAGGTTTGAAAAAGAAGGAAGTCTTACACTGGCTCGTGAGACAGGCGTTATGACAGATCCATCTACCTCGTCCTAAGCATATTGATCATGCACATTTTTACGTAACCAAGGTAAACAAGATACATCAGGCGGATCTCATGTTTTTACCTCATGACAAGGTCTACCAGAATACGTACAAGTACGTTTTGAATGTTATCGATATCGCTTCAGGGTATAAAGCGAGCAGACCTCTAAGAACGAAGAAAGCGAGCGACGTTGTCGAGATGTTTGCTGACATCTATAAAAAAGGACCTCTGAAATATCCGGATGAACTCCATGTTGACAATGGTTCCGAGTTCAAGTCGGCAATAAGCAAACTCTTTGAGAAGCATGACGTCAAAGTGAAGAGAATTACAACAAAGTATCACCATAAGTTTACAGCCTTTGTGGAAAATTTTAACAAGACTCTAGCTCTGAAACTCTTCAAGATACAAGATGCACAAGAGATGGAGGATCCAGAGAAAAAGAGTACCACATGGATCCGACACTACCAGAAAAGTGTGAAACAACTCAACAACACCGTGCTTTCGAGAACGGGTATGAAACCATCCAAAGCGATAAAGCTCGAGGAAGTTCCGTTAAAAATCGAGTTCTATCCGAAGGAAGACGCTTTGATTGAATCAGGGTTGTATCGCTATCTCTTACAACCAGGTGAGGAACATGACGACACAAGACGTCGTGCGACGGACAACAACTGGAGTCGGAAAACGTATCGCTTGCGTGAGATCTTACAGTATCCAGGACAACGTATTTTGTACTACCTCCAAGATGGACCCGAGAGAGCTTTCGTTCGGGAAGAACTTATGCTGATTCCTGAGGATACGGAAGTACCTCCGGACTATGTGAAAAAGTGGTAGTTTTGAATATATAAGTTAAAGTTGTCTTACAATAATAAAGATGTCTACCCTGAATCAGTTAAGAGAGAAGGTAAAAGAACAAGGTATTCGAGGATATTCTACATTAAACATAGATGAGGTTAGTGCTCTCTTGAGAGGAGAAAAGATCGTGAGATATAAAAAAACCAACGTAGTATTGGTACTCAAACAGAGTGGAAAGAGTGTCAGGATTGTGCCTTGAAGACAATTGTTAGTCAACTCGCGAGGAAAGCACCACCACCAAGAAGAAAAATTCATACGACGTCAGAAGGTGTAGAAATTGATGTTCAAACGGGTGAGATCGTAGGAGTTGAAGTAGATTATAACATGTCGATCCAGAACTAATAAAACAACGTTGGAAAAGGTGGGTGTCATTTCACCCTCCACCTATAATGCTAGTTGGGAGTTGTTTTTACAATAACAAAATAATGTTACGATTTGGACAACTTAAGGTTTCACGAATAGACTTTAACTCTAGTGATAGAGTAGAACTTACCAACATCTACACAATCGACATATCAAAGATCATTATAGCAGAGGCTATCTTAGTGAACAAAACCGATACCAGGTACTACATAGGTTATGAGAAGGAACCGGGTAAAATCATTCCTCTCTACATCAAGACACCGAAGAATTGTCATTCCTCAGGTGTATCAAGATATAACGAAGGCTCTGTCTGGAAGATGGGATTCAACGTGTCAGATGACAAAGACTGGTGTAATGCTTATATAGCGATCATCAATCGCATTGAAGAGCTTTTTTTTGTTATTCTTACAGGTAAGTCGATCAGCACTACGGGTTGGATTAACCCTAAGCTCATCGTGTGGGATGGTGATATTAAAACAAAATTTAACGGTGAGGTACCGTTCCATCAAAGCTGCAAGGTAACTGGTGTACTGAAAATCGGAAGTATATACACGCAGAAAAACCATAATCACTATCTTCAAGTGTATCTGAAGGAGGTCAAGTACAAGCGAGTAGACGTGTATGAGAGTCTTCTTAACGATTCTGATGAGATTATGTTATAATTTAGTTAAAGGGTTTTATTATTGTAGAGGGAAAACCTCTACAATAAACATGTCTACCCTGAATCAGTTAAGAGAGAAGGCGTGGCATTTTATGCCGACCCTCGGGAGATCGACATGTAAAGTTTTGTGGCTTTATCAAACTACAAAACATAGGGAGGAGGTGATTCATAGATTATGTAACACCTACATCTGGGATATTGGAACCAGTTACGAGCTTTTTTGCGATCTCTTCACGACCTTGTTTTCTCCCAAGCTCTAAGAGCTCCTCTCTCTGGTGATCATAAAGTTGTTTAATTGCTTTACTCGATCTGGATCGCAGTTCTTGTTTCTTACTCAAATAACGTTGTTTCTCTCCTATAATGCGCCTGAATTCATGATCGTCGATACTCCCATCTTCTATACTCTTCGAGCAGCTATATAAATATCACGATTTTTCTGTCTTTTCACATCAAAAACAGAGACACTTTTCAGAATTATAATCAATACCATATTCAAAACAAGAGTCCTCACACACAACACGAGAGGCAACAAAACATCTATACCAGAGATAAGACACGCGATTTCTCCAGCTGAAAGCACAACGCTCACCGCATTTAGAAAGTAAGAGATATACGTAGCAACTATAGTGTAGCGTGAAAATTTACGTTCCAGAGATGTTCTGCCTTCTATCTCCGTAGATAAGAACGCTTCCGTCTCCTTGATGGTTTGAAGTCTATAGTTTTGCGGTTGTAATATCGGACCTTCTACACCATCCTCCGGAGCACTAGGTAAAACAGGATATAGCTTCTCAGTGTTGAAGTCATATATTGCCATATGTTTATTTTAACAATAGTTTCATTCTAACACCAACATCGAGATCTTTGTCATTCTCATCAGTAATCCTGAAGGTTAAGGTATCTGTCGAATATTTCAGTTTAGCAATGTATATAGGATTTGAAGTATAATCATATATCATATGATCGTCGTACTCATACTCTCCTTTAGCAAGTTCAAAATGGTGTAGTGTATTCGTGAGGTTCGTATTTTCCATCATGTTATGCAATTCGATTTCTTCACAGTGTAGGCGGAGCGCTTTAAATGTACAGAAATTTGGAGTTGTTCTATAAGATCCAGCTGTGAAATGTTTGTGTTTAGGCATCGTTAATCCGAGAAGATTTAATAATCCATCCGTGATAGCAGCTTGATACCCCTTTGTAACAGATAAGGTTAGAGTCCCATCTGCATTTTTATCTACATATACTGTTTTGTTGCCTCTCGCGTTTATATTTCTGAGGATGGTTGACGATGTGTAAAGACCTTTTTCAAAATCGATATATGTAGGATTCGGATCTGTAGCTTTCTGATCTTTCGATGTGATTATGAGAGTATTCTGATCTACATTAAACCATCGGACTATGATCAAAGCATTATACAAGTATAATTTAGTTCCCGCTGGTAACATGAGAGCTAATTGTGTTTTACCAAGATTGTTCACATACATATATTGCTCCATTTATTATATGAAAGAAATGAGTAGTAATCTTCTAAAATTTAATTCAAAAGTCAGATATATACCCGAGTATGGAAAACCTAGCGTCTTAATATCATCAGAGGAACTATGGAAACAACAAATTGTTGTTGATCAAGATAGTTCCTCATTCACTGCAAACTTTCGTAATATCTTCATACCATTCCAACCTGAAGGTCCGAATGATCGTTTTGGAGAAGCGTTAGATTTTTATCTTGGACAACTCTCCTTCAGTTTCTGGGTGAGTACTATAGGATGTGGGATATCTACATTTCATCTTAATCATAAGGTTCCAATGATCCGATCTATTTTTCGCTTTCACGTCTACCTACAAACGCGTCTTATTCTAGAGGAAATGAATGTACCTTTACCAGGAGATCTTACTTTTAATCCAAGAAAAAATCCATATAATGAGACCGCTTTCCGAAGTATTTCTAGAGAATTCAACATCATACCAGAACCTACGTATTGGCGATATCTATCACGAATTAAGATTGGTAAGGATAATCTCAAAATGTATCTTGAAACTCATGTAAACGGATTAACACGTGCAGGATTGCGAAGGTTATCACAATCTATACGATATTATACTTATCTAATTTTAGAATCACAAGCTAGTGCTAGATCAAATATTATAGGTGATACAGGACGTGCTTTAGATGCTCAAAAGATTTTTTCATCTTCTTTAGAAAAAATCATTCTAAAAAAAAATACTATACAACAAGAGATCACAGAATTTCAAAATGTTTTGAAATATGCTAGAGCAAAACCAAATTTTGGTGTTGCTTTAGGAACTTATCTTATACCAAGCGATTTGAAGTTAAAAATCTCAATGATATAACAGATTTCAGTATAAAATTAGTTAGTGCAAACCATATTGGAGCGCCGTCGATTCCTCCTCAAGATGTGGAAAAAACACATCCTCCTCCAAAACATGACGTCTTCAAAGGTAAGAGAACTACTGGTTTTCATCCAAAACATCATGTTGTTATAAAAAAAACACCTATTTAAATAAAATTACCTGAAAGATGTAACGCAACACAACAACATGAAGAGGAAAAGCAAGCTTTAATTATTGCTGGAGTATCACTTATTTTGCTTGGAATTTACTTTTCTTAGTAACCAATTTCCTATCAAACCTAGTAGGAAAACAATGAGTAACCAGACGTTTGAACTTAATATCATAATTCCCTTCTTCAGAAAGTTTAATAACCAGCTTACAACGCTTCCAATGATACCAGGTAATGCAGCTCCAAACTTTGCACCAAGCTTTCCGAGTAGTCGTCCAAGAGCTTCGAGCTGCTTTTTCATCCACTGCTGAATTCCACCTTTTCCAGGTGGAATTCCACCAACTACCATACTCACCCCTCCGATTAATGAAGTTACGATTGTAAATATAACAAGTCCGAGCGCTGTTACGATTACAGCAATTGTAATACCTTGCTCTCGAAAAAGAGTTCGAAGTTTCTCACCTAATGATGTATCACTATCTGCTATCTTGGTGATGGTCTCTTTTATTCGTGAGATCTGTGATGATTTTTGTTTCTCAATTCCTTTTTTTTCTTCAAGCAGTTGTTCAAGTTTTTCTTTATCCTCTACATCTTCAGGATCTAAATCGAGAGCTCGCTGTGTTTTTGATATCTCCTCATCTATCTTATTGAGTTCCTCATTATATATCTTGATCTTCTTACCAAGATCCTGCATCTGAATATCCCCAGGTTGTAGAGGAGTGCCTAGTCCAAGCACATTATTAATCCTTGTCTTTCCAATAACATTGATGATCGTCTTTTTATTCAACCATTTGCCATTACGTTTATCAGTAAGTCTAACCCAATCTCCATCCTTATAGTAGTCGAACCGAGGAACGCCTTTGTATTTCGAAAGTTTAAACTTTCGCAGATCTATAAGGTTCAAGGAGCCTTGAACGTCAAGATGTATATACAGACTCTCCAAGTTCATGCGAAGTAAATTCCTCTGCATCTCTTCCGTTGCTGTAGTTACTTCCGGTAGACCAACATCTGTTCCACTCGGTTGTATAGGATCGGTTGTTGTAGAGATAGGATATGGATCGTCTTCACCATCCTCACCTCCTTCATCATATCCAGGATTATCGAAAATTTCAGTCATTTCTTATATATAATAAATGACTTCATATGGTAAAAGTTTAAACCCTAATAAAAAATATAAAACTCGTTTTGGTATAAAAGCCTCAAGACAACATGTTAAAATAGCACACATCCCAAGCACCATCGATCAGAACCAGGTCTTACATGTAAGACTACCAAACTTAGGTGAGAATGATGTTATAGAAGCTGGAAGTTTGAAACTTACTTTCGATTTTGAACTGAAGAGTACGGATACGACTAGATATATCATGAACAATCTCGGAAAGAGTTTGATTACTCAGCTTATAATTGGATATGAGGGGAATATCATACAAGATATCACTGATTTTGATATCTATCAGCTTTAAGCAGATAAGTGGGATTCAGAGAAACGAAAACTTCTCAAGATCGAACAAGGGGTAGATACTGAAGGAAATGTACTTAAACTTAGAGTTAAAACATCTGGAGCAAGTGGTAGTGCGAGTGAAACAGCGTTGGCTAATGCTCATGGAAATAGATTTGTGATACCCTTGTGGGAATATTATGATATCTTAAAACACCTACCATTTGTACAGCTTGACGATCGACTCAGTTTTCAACTGAAATTTGCACCTTATGGAAATGTGATCAGAGATGCTGGAACAGGAAGCGGAGCATCAAAGAAGGATCCTGATGGTACCTATACCATATCTAACATCGCTTTGGAATTCAATAAAGTAGAAGATGGAGAATTCAAGGAAAAAGTTAAGACTGCTTCCATGAATAGCTCTTTTCCTTATGATAGACTCTTGAAACATCGCGTGATACTCCTCAAAAAAGAAGACCCCATGTGGAACATACAGATTAATGTACCAAGTGAAAGTCTAAAAGGTATTTTGATGCTCTTCGTAGAACCTAATAATCAAAAAGCTTACGCTTTTGATAATGAAAAGTTCTACAACCCGAAAATATCAAAAGTAAACATCACGGTAGAAGGTCAACCAAATCAACTCTATACAGATGGTTTGTTGCCTAAAGATATGTATGAAAATTCTTGGCTATATTTTAGCGGTGATGAGCGTACGAGTATATCACCAGCAGAATTTTACAACACGAGTTACTCATTGTTCATTGACTTTAGAACCACACCTGATAATAAGCTACATGGAACAGGGAGACAACTAAAGAACACGAGTGATGGTGTGACATTAGCGATCACAAAAAAAGCAGAAACTGCAGGATCTATCAACTGTTACCTCTATGTTTTACAAGATGGACAAGTCAACTTTGAAGATGGGCGTTTTGAGAGTGTTGGATACTAAATAAATGGACTATGTAAAGGAACCTTGTACAGCAATTTTCTCTGGACCCACTGGATGTGGAAAGACAGAGTTGGTTTTAAAGCTTCTACAAACCCAATTCAAACAACATTTTAAATATATTATCATCATCTGTCCTACTCTCAAATGGAATGATACCTATCAATCATGTCAAACCTTATGGGAAGATGATGATATTTTTCTAATTGAACCTACACCAACAATAGGATTGTTTGATTGGATCGAAAAATTCTCAACTCTCTTACCAAAATATGAGACACTTTTCATCGTTGATGATTGTATAGCTGATGAGAAACTTAATCAAAGAAGAAGCATACTTTTTAATCTAGCTATCTCAGGACGTCATAAAAAACACAGTCTCTGGTTTATATCTCAAGTTTATACAGCTATACCAAAGGATATTCGAAGAAAAACAAAAATGCTATTTATTTGGTATCCAAAGGAAAGGGATGATGTGATACTAATTGATAAAGAAAGTAATGTTATAAAGAAAGGTGAATGGATTACCATACAGAATCGTTGGGAGAGTGGTAAACATGTTTGCTTATATATACGAATAGAACACCCTAGAGGATATCACATTCTTCAGTAACTATTATCATTCAAGTTACTGAAGATACTCATCTAGAAATTTCTTCTCATCTTCATCAAAGTACCAATCCCATACTCTATCTGGATGCATTGCAACTTCTATCAAATCATAATACAATGCCTTTGAAAACTTACGTTTGTGGTGATAGCGAAATAACTCCTCATGTAGAGTTTCATAAACCCATTCTTTACATAGTTTAACGATCTGAAAATGACATTCTCTAGCCGCACACTCCATCACCTCATTATAATTCGTCGCACCCCACTCTTTACATAATTTAACAATCTCAATATAACCTTCTCTAGTTGCATTCTCCATCACCTTATTAAAATTAGTCGACATCCTTTATTATACTTTTTTCCATCAATGTTAGATTTTGTTCGAAATTTTCCCAGACTCTAACCAAAGATGTGCAGACCAGTGTATAAAACATTGAAGGACACTCTCTAAACCTTTTAACAGCCTGAATATAATGACGTCTCCCGCGTTTTTTAAACGAACTCAACAAAACTGGAAATAGACTTTGTCCACTCTTCATTAACACATGAGAGATGATAACTCTACACAACCGTCCGTTTCCATCTTCGAACGGATGAATATCAATCAAGTCTGCGAACAAGTTGACGGCATTTAATATCGGATCATCTGATTCGTTGGAATAGTATCGATCTAGAGTGCCTTTTACTAGCATAGGAATAGCAAAATCTGGAGCAAACTGATGAAAGCCTGCAAATACAGGTGTGGTTCTAAACTCCCCAATGAGTACATCTTTACCGTTCTTATGCTTTTCTCCATGCATCATGAGTTTATGAAGAGTCTTAATATTATCCGATGTCAGTTGACCATCTATCTCTTGAATATATTTCAATGCATACATAAAGTTAACCATCCGTCTCCTAAAACTCTTATCGCTATCGCTGAGAGTAATATGAGGATCTTGCATCAAGCTCCATGTTTCACTCAATGGAAAAGAGGGGTCTACTTCCCCTTCCAATAAATAAGTTCCATATGCAAATGTAATGTTCCATTGCTTTAAGAACTCTTCTGTGTATTTATGATTCTTTCGCTTTTGTGTTAACGTAGAAACTGAACCGATTTCACGTAAAACGTACATATATTCAGTTTCATCAACCATCCATGATTGTCTTTTTAATAGAGAAAGTGTCATTTTCTTATACGAAAAAAAATTATCATAACCATTCTTTACATAATTTAACGATCTCAACATGACCACCAAAAGTCGCACATATCATCGCCATATTATAACCCGTCGCACCCCACTCTTTACATAGTTTAACGATCTCAATGTGACCAACAAAAGCTGCATTACACATCGCATCATTATAACATGTCGCACCCCATTCTTTACATAGTTTCACAATCTCAATATGACCTTCTCCAGCTGCACGCTCCATCGCCTCACTAAAATTAGTCGCACCCCACTCTTTACATAGTTTAACGATCTCGATATGACCTTCTCTAGCTGCCCGCTCCATCACCTCATTATAATCCGTCGCACCCCACTCTTTACATAGTTTAACGATCTCAATGTTACCTTCTCTAGCTGCATACTCCATCACCCCATTAAAGTTAGTCGCACCCCACTTTTTACATAGTTTCAAAATTTCGATATGACCACCAAGAGCTGCCCACCACATCGCCTCATTATAATTCGTCGCACCCCACTTTTTACATAGTTTAACGAAAGAAATGTGACCGCCAAGAGCTGAGCACGTCATACTCAAATTAATAATTTCATTCATTATAGGATTATTCATCTTTATTATATAAACTTTTTTTAGAAAAAAATTTTTTTTGAAAGTGGACAAAACTTAAAAGGGAAATTCCCGAATGGTTTTCCGATTTTATTTTTGAAAAATCCGATTATTTTTTTTATTTTTTTTTTATTTTTTTTTTAATTTTATTTTTTTTATTATTATTTTTTTGATGACATCATCAAAAAAAATCATTACATTATTTAGCGATTATTTTACATTATTTTGACTAGCTGCGCAGATACTAAAATAGCGAGAAAAAGAGATGCGCCAAAACGCTGCATTTTCTATCTCTAATATTTATTTATTATTTATTTCAATTTATTTAGAGTTGACAAATATACAAAATGTAGTACGGAATACTAATTGAAGTCAACTATTACAACACAAAATTTAAAAACAATAAAATACTAGAATAGAAATGCATCCCGGACCCCAGACGACATTCAGACCGGAAAGATGTAAAGTTGTAAAGATGTAATGTAAAGTTTCATTCTTTCTTTTGGATCATTTTTATCAAAATAAAATGATAAAAAGTCTTTTATTCTCGGATTTGCTCTGACAAGTTCAATAGAAACTCCATCACACTCCATTTTGCGGAATCAGCCTACAACTGTGGACAAAAAAATCTTGGAATTACGTACGTACAAACGCTAATGAAAGATCAGCTGCTTTCCGCGCTGACCAATGAACCTAATTTGAAAATAATTTGGACAATGCAAATAGCTATGACTAGTGTTTGGCAGTACTATAATTCACTTATTGAATATATAATATATTGTAATTTCTGGATATCAAACAAAATATCAAAAGAAGAAGGAAACTTTCATAATGGGTACGGTGTATAAAAAGTAGATACGTTTTTCCTGCAAAAATGTAAATACCTAAAGTTTGGCGATTTTTGGCCAAATTCAAACAGAGGGCGGGGTTTCCATGAGTCGCAGAACTCTTCCATGTCTGCTTAAAGCTACACAAAAGATTGATTCGCGAAAAAAAATTCACGCGAAATATATATAAAAAAAATTCCCATCGTCTTGTGTGAACCTGTGTAAAAAGGGTAAAAATAAAAATATTGTCCGAAATGGGTTGAATAAATAAATAAATAAATCAAAATGTTTAACTTATTTATTAAAAAATTCGCGAAAATAAATCCTCGCAAAATATAAAAAAAAAATCCTTGCGAAAATAAATTCACACGAAAATTTCTCACCGCATTCCCTCTAAAGTGCCTCGCTCTAATAACCACCCACCCAAATGTCCAAATAACTTTATAACCAGGTAACTACTGAGAAAAACGAACTTTTGAAATTGATATTAGCAGTTGACATAAAGATGACATTAGTACTATATTCATAGTAACCCAAATTTTACATTACATAAAACGATACATGGTTTAGTGAAGTGTGAAAGTATGTTCTGATATTAAATGTTTTGTAATCTGCAGTATATAAGTAATAGAATGAATTTATTATTAGCAGAGTCATCTAAAAAAACCTCCTAACCTTCTGCAGGATTTTTTTAACTTGTTTATTCCAAACTGTTGCAGAAATTTAAGATTTCAAATTAAAAAAATTAATTTCATGAAATAAAATTACCAATTACGAATGTTGAAAACACAATGGATAAGAGTGGGCAAAAAAATTCAAAATAAACATAGGATGATAATTTTGCCATTATTAACATCGGGGAGATCAGGAGATTCCCACAAGAATTAGGGGTGACATTCTCATCATTTGATGTGAATTTAGTTTTTATTTAACAAAAATTTATAGAAATAAAAAAAAATCACGCCCTCAATATTGGTAAAAACATAATGGCAGCCTAACTCAAATTTTGTCATACGTTTCTGGTTCATAGGGACTCCATAACTCGTTTGATATTAATTTCGTAAACTTTCATATTGTTTCTTCGGTGTTCGAAAAATTGCGCCAAAGGATGAAAAACATTTGACCCAGCCACCAATTTGGATAAAACCACAAGCATGTACCTCTTAGGAGACCTTCACCTCAGTATGGTATTTCAGTGTTGTTAACAAAGTTGTATAATCTTGTACTTGTGAAAAAGCTATTCCAACATTTCCTTGTATCTAGATGTCCAGTAGTTTCTTTGTTTACTCTTTTACTTTTCTTTTAAACAACGACACAAAAAAAAGCTAGTGTATACACATCTATACTAGCTAGAGCTATCATCCAATTATCATCATATCATCCAGTTAAAAAAACTTCCTTTTCATCCATTCACACAAGGCTTACTAATATAATGTGTTGAACCAATAAAAATCAAAACACCAACAAGTCGTTTGACCAATCAAAAGACCGAATTTAAGGATAAGGCATACAAAAACGGGCGAAAAAGAATACCAGTTTTATTAGGGTGCTTATGAACGGCGACATTACACACGGATGGACAGAAACACAAGGGAATAAGTAAGTAATAAGTAAGTGAGTAATCATTTATTTAGTTTCTAACTCTCGTACTTACAATTACAATGAAAGAAAGAATAACTAGGAGACCACTCCATATAGAAAATTCTAGTCAAAGGGAGTGGCCACCTAAAAAAACAAAAGTGATAAAAATAATAATAATGATAATAAGAAAGATCAGTTGCCCCACGGCGTTGATTAACAAGTATATATAGGGTAAAAAATAGCTAAAATTAGTAATGCAAAAGTCAGTCGATAACATGTACATTTATCCTGTTTTCACCATCCCTGGACGCCATCCCATCATCTTTCTTTACTTTTTTCTTGTTTTGATTTTGGGACAGTAGTTTTTTTCCAAATTTGACTAGCGGGTAGCAGGTATCGCTCGCAAGCTCCAACTCTACTGTCGAGCTCGGGCTATATTCCTCCATGCTGATGCTTAAAAGACCATCTTGATAACCCTCACCTTTGCCTAGATAATATATGATATCTTTCTATCATGACTTACCATACATATATTTTTGAAAATATTTCAGTCTCTTAGAATATATAACAATTCCAACAATACACAAAGAAATTATAATAACCGAATAAATAATAAACCATTTCATTATGAATGGTGCTGTCATAAGGGCAACAAGTGTACCAAATCTACCAAATCCTTGTCGAAAGCTTTCTGCAGTTGTTTGATGTTGTGACGAAACAATGTTTGAAAACAAGGTTGGTAAAACGATTTCTTCAGCAACCATCATAACAGGAAAAATAAGAATCCATGCTACCCACAAGGAAATCACCAGTTTAGTATGATTGTGATACATAATGATAAGTGTCAGCACAACCTGGGTAAATGCCATAATCACAAAAGCAGACGGAATAAGAAAATCAAATACTGCATCTGGCAATGGTCTGCATGAAATTGCAATCATGATTGAAATGCCTGTTATTGAAAGACCAAAACTGATTAGGTTTAATCTGAATAAGCTCCATTTCAAAACATCTCGTACAATCATAGGGATCATCATATCATAATCAGTGATAGCATACAGGAACAAGAATGACAGAACCAATATAAAAACTGAATCAAAAGTCTTGAAATATGTCCATATTGGTTTTCCGAGTCCTAACCGTTGCTTTTTCTCATGTACTTCACCTTCATGATGAAGTAAGGTGTTTCTGACAATTGAATTTTCCATTACCTCCTTAAGATCAAATTCCTTTGACAAATCATAAACATAAAAGAAAGTTACAATTTGTAGAATCATGAAGATGACAGCCATGTAAATTCCAGTGACATTTGCTTTAGTTATATGCCATTCTCCAACGTAGAAATCAGTTGTCGTAAAGCCTATATTTATTGCAGGGCCACCAATAAAACCAGCAGCGAAGGCTAAACCAATAAAAGCAAATTTTGAACTTAATTCATTTGAAGGGTACGACCTAGCAATTTCACCAATAATAATCGATTTCAACGGAGCGCCAAATCCAGCTATCAGTCGTCCTAGTATGGGTAGTGCTGGTGTGAAGGGTAATGCATAAATGATATTTCCAATTATAAGGAATGCATTGGACATCAAGAATGCTACACGGATACA
This sequence comes from Turritopsis rubra, assembly GCA_039566895.2. Taxonomy (NCBI): domain Eukaryota; kingdom Metazoa; phylum Cnidaria; class Hydrozoa; order Anthoathecata; family Oceaniidae; genus Turritopsis; species Turritopsis rubra. The sequence continues at coordinate 15,178,261 of CM077627.1, forward strand.
TCGGTATTTATCAACGATTCGGCCCAGAACAACTGCAAAACAGATCGCAGATATGAAATATGCTGACGTAGTTAAACTATATATAAGTTTTGCTTGCGGTACCTTCAACATGTCTTTTATGTAAACCCATAATGTTAAGATAAATACGGAGTATTCCACACCCAGATAAAATGCTTCTACAAAGAAAACTCGCATCGTGATCTTTCTTTTTGACATCCAATCTTTCGGTGGAGTGATTTCTATTACAGATTCCATCTTTTAGTCTGAAAAAAAAGAAGACTAGTAAATTATCGTATAGTATTGTTTTAAAGTTGAAGCATATTAGTCAAGCTAATTCCCATTATATTGAAACGGAATGGCATCGGTCGAAAGAAAGAAAGAAAGAAAGAAAGAAAGAAAGAAAGAAAGAAAGAAAGAAAGAAAGAAAGAAAGAAAGAAAGAAAGAAAGAAAGAAAGAAAGAAAAGGGGACATCCCCTGTGTAGGACTTATGTCATTGGGTCAAAACAAACAAATGCTGGTGGTAGAAGACTGGTGGTAGAAGATTCAAATTTAGTCAGTAGAATTACGAAAATAAGGAGCTACTCACACCTGATTGATTTTGCCCACGATTTGTTTTCTTAACCTTAGGTGTCCTTAAAAATGACACGAGATTAGACGATAGGGTTGCAGGGGCGGACGCAAGAATTTTTCAGGTACAGCTCAAATTTTCACAATCGAATCGTAAATCCAATTTTCCCGATCTTTGGTCGGAATAACCCGATTTCCTTACAAATTCTTTCTGGAGATAGGGGGCGTTTTTAGCAAGTCAGCGTCCTGTCCTAGCTTAGTTATCCCAAAACATTCGCGAATATACGGCGTTTTTCGATATTCACACATTTTTCTGCGATTGTTTTTCTTGTGATTTCGGACAAATAGCATAGCGTCACGCCGAATTAAAACACATGCCTTCTAGGCTACGCTAACTTTTACTTGTAAGTTTTTTTTGTAAGTTTACACAGCCACCCAAAAATCTATCTTTCGATTAAATGTTGGATAATTGAATTTGGTATTCGGTATTACTGTGAAAGATGTACTTAAGCGGCGTTTACACAATTCGATTGATTGAACGGATTTTGATTGTGAAAATAAAAACAAATCGATCAAATCAAATAATTTAAGAATGTAAATTATTACCCAACCCTCGTTAGTGTGAAAATAATGGCTTTCCCAAGTTCAACAAAACATTTCTGTAATTATCACAATTAAGAATGAAGTTTATCAATGGAAAACAAAGATATAAAAATCTAACAGTAACAAAATTTTCTATAGCTTTTCTTTGCTTGCTTGGGAACTGCTTCATATTGATGTTTACTGGTCATGATTTTACTGGTCATGATTTTACTGGTCATGATTTTATGTTCTCAAAACAAAAAAACTTAAGTTGATCTCATTTTTGAAGAGGCCGTTTAAATGTAAAGCTAGGATTATCCATCATGTATACTTCAAAAATATGAATTGATGAACTAAAACCAAAGGAAAATAAATTAATAAAATACAAAAAAATTCTTTATGCTATACAAAATATTCCTTACATCAGAATGACAATCAGCAGAGGGGATCTGCAGCTTGCAGGGGAAGAGTTAAGTTATATTCAGAGTAGAAAAGAAATTGTATTACATCACTGTAAATAAAAACCTCCACTTAATCTACACCAAACACTTCCTCGTGAAAACAAGATTTTTTTTCTATTTATCCACAGAAAATTAGTCATTTCATGTTTCACACAAATTTTAGTGCATGGACTTGCATATTTAAACTTAAAAAGAGAATAACATAATGGATGATTTCAGATTTTTGGGATATCAGAGTAAAGAATTAAATTTAAATTCGTCTTGAGAATTCGCATTTTGTCGCAAATTGAAGGGTGGGTTAATTTTTTAAAACTTTTTCTGTTATTAAATATAGATAATTATCGCAAGTTATCGCAAATTGACGCCCAGTGGGAACTGAGCTTGAGAAGCCATAGCTTAAGAATTATTTACATTGGCTCTTCATCTGAATATTACGTAGGTGTATATGTTACGGGGATTGTGATAAATTCGGGGATTATGCATATTAACCAGTTATTTTACATAATTCCCAGCCAAATTGGGTAGTTTGATTAATACAGATTTTTCATCAAATTTCCCGGTTATTTTATATAATTCCCATAGAGAATGGAGAATGTGATTAAAAAGTGTTCTATTTGTCAAATTCACCGGCTAATATGCATAATTTCTAGGTTCTTTTGGGGAATATGTAAAATCTCCGGACCGGGTTGGGAATTGTGCTAAAACAGAATTGAAAGGAAAGGAGACGTATCGTTTCTTTGTTTTACGTCGTTTATTAAGCTATACCTTACCGCGTCGAGCTTGCTCGGATTAAAAAGATCTTCTCGGAAGAAGATTATTAAGCTATAAAAAGCGTAAAAGGGTATGTTAAAATACTTTTCAAGTTAGTTAATGTATTATCTCCAAGAAAAATCACGTCGTTCTATTTTTATAAAGCTGTTTTTTTTTACTCTAAAATAACCAGCAAATGATGATAAAACAAAACTAGAAGACTAAGAAAATAAAACTAACAAAAGAGTAAAACTTAACATATCAATGTCTTTTATTTATTGTCACAGGATAAGCTGCTGTGGCACTTAGAAGTACACAGTTTTTTAGCTTTTCTACACGAGCACGAATTGTTTCGGCAAGCTGTCTTACAGTTGCAGCGCTTGTAGCCTTGCCCGCCAGATAACGATGACTTTCCCGCGCATTCTCGTAGTGATATATCAGTTGAAGGGATATCAGCAACATTGACGATTCCTGCTGTGCAAGTTCTGAATTGATTCCGAGCGTACCACGATTTGAGCATTCCTTTTTTGGTGCCAATTCTGTATAAACCTTTACTTAAATTGACTTCAGTGATCACTCCTAATATATTTCGTGAGTCGCATCTGCCACGATCAACATCTGGCACACGTACTTTGACGGTGTCTCCTACCTTTCCTGGAGGAAACTTTTCTTGTGACTGCCTGGTCATTCTTAAGGCCTGAGCTTCAAGATTGCATTTTGCCATTTTTCTTTTTTCTTTAATTTTCTCTTGTCGCTGGGATATCATTGAAGGTGAAGGTGAAGGTGGTGGTTCATCGTCGGTTGCAGCAGCATCGTGTGCCTCAGCCTCTTCCATCTCATCTTGACTTGTACCTTCGATCTCCCTTTGTCGTTCATCAGTCTCCACTACTTCCATTACAGTTTCTATGGCATGCTCATTTTCATCATTGCTAGCTACCTGATTGTCAGATTCGCTAGGTAAATCTTCAATGAATTGGAGATTTGGATGGAAATCCGGCGCTGCATCTACGTCATGCGTAGAAGAAATGGTTTTCTCGAGCTCCTCTTCCGTTTGGATTTCATTAATGGTTTCATTAGGGAGATTTGAGGTTTTTAAACCCACTTTCATCTGCTGTCCAAACATAGTCTCGTAAGGTGAACACTTAAGGCCTTCGTGATAGGCTCTATTCTTCATGACTTGAACAAAACGGAGTCCATCTGCCCAATGGGTCGTTGAGTTTGAATGCAACCATGTTGTCAGCATGTCTTCGATGTCTCTATTTGCTCTTTCTACAGATCCCTGACTCTGGCTGTGTCTTGGTTTCCCGTGCACTATTTTTAAACCTTCCCACATTGAACGAAGCTCTTCGATTATCGAGTTAACAAACTCTCTTCCATTATCACTTTGTAGGATGTTTGGAGCACCGAATATACTGAATACATCCAGTAATTGGTAAGCGATTTCAGGTGCACGTTTAGACGTAACTGGTCGAAGTTGCACAAATTTTGTTAGATGGTCTTGATATACAAAGATCCATTTGTTCTCTCCATCCGCCTGACTCTGCATATCTATCAAATCAACTTGTGCTCGGGAATTCATCTCACTGAAAACCATTGGCTTGATAACCAAACCCTTTTTCGGAACTTTCGACTTTTTTAGACATGGAATGCATAAGTTCAGATAAATCATTATACATTCTGCTGTGATGTTTTTGTACTTCGTACCCGTTTCCTTAACCATTCGGCTTCTTCCTCCGTGGCCAATGGAAACATGTGCCTCATGTATTACATTGAATATATCCTCTATGCGCACGTAGTATTTAACTGACGTGCTACCCTCAGCTACAGGATATATCAGCTTCTCGGCGTTTCCAATTTGAACAACATCGTACCGTTTCAAAAGCTGGTAATCATTCGGTTCCTTTTTGCGGTTACCGTGTTTCAAGGTGTTTATTTGTTGAATGAGCAATTCATACTTTTCTCCACTCAAGAAAGAATTGTTGTGCTTTTTACTTTCGATCAACGCACTCAATTTTTGATAAAACTTTCTTTTCATTACAGCTTCCATCTTGAGTTCTCTTCTTGGAACACTGTTTCACAAAACTCTATAAACAACCTCATATTATGCACAAAAATCTTATTTTCTCATTAATCTTATTTTCATCCTATACAAAAGAATAACAGGTTGATAAATAACACTCCCCAAAAACGAATGGTTATTATGTAAAATAACCGGTGAAAGTAACGAACCTCATGATATTTGTTACATTTCCCAACTTTAATGGGAATTATAGAAAATGACCGGTTATTATGCAAAATTACCCAAAGAGAAACCTATTTTTGGTTATTATGCATAATAACCGGGGAATATGCATAATTCCCAATTTATCATATTACCCGTAACATATATATGTAAATTCTGTCAATATAAAATTCAAATATTAAAAAATTAAATTAAATAAATTAGGAACATCTGACGAAAATGACACATATATTATATACAACAAGAAGACATGTAAGACATCAACATGCCAAGAACAACAACAACAACAACAACAACAACACAAGAACTCTACGGGTTTTTTTTGTTTTTGTTTTTACGTAATCAAGTTTTTTGCAAACGCTTTATCGCGTATAAAGTTTTTCGTCTCACTTTTGAACGTACGTGGGTTCATCGATTCTCTTGTTGATTTTGGTAGACTATTAAATATTGTTTTAGTTTCTCGTTGGAAAGCGTTGTTATCGTTGCATCTCAGCATCGTACCTATCTTCTTTGCGTTGGACTTTGATATTCGATGGAGCATTTGGGTCGTTGACACCTTTATATACAAGAACAGTAATTGGGTATTCATACTGTTCGACACCTTTTGCAATCGCATTCTTAGATATTGTGGCGTTGTTCCCATATATACTGAGTTTCCATAATCGAGTTTGGACAATATGAGCGACATAGCCAACTTCTTTTTTAGCGTGAAAGGAACAGGACGTTTGAAATGTTTGAGTGTTTCCAGAGACTAAACCAGTTTTTGGTGTTGACATGTTTTTTCCATTCAAGATGTTGATTAAATGTCCAACTGCCGCCCATTGATTGATATTTTGTTTGCAGTATTGTTTATGTTGTGGACACGTGATAGTTTTTGGCACTAAACAGCATTGTCTTAGTTATCTTGTCGTTAAAAACTAAATTTGAGTTTGAAGACCAGCTTTTCAGATTCAGTAGATCATTTTTTAGTTCAAGTGTTTTTTCTTTGATTTCAGGTAGTTTGTTATGATTGTAAAGCGTTGTGTCATTGGCATATTGTACGCAACTAGATGTCTTAAGGTGGTGTGGCAAGTCGATAACGTAGAGATTAAAAATGATTGGCCCTAGTATTGAGCCTTGTGCAACACCAAACTTCACGTTATTTGTCGTCGATTGAGACGTAGTCCTTGGTTCTTGATGTATTCTGTAAGCCAGTGTAAAAATGTTTTGGAAAAATTGAGCAACATTTGTAGCAAAATACCATAGTCAATCGTATCAAAATGCTTTGAACCAGTGCACGAATAACACAATCATGACTCCTTTCTTAGCTTTTTCCAACGAATGTAACGTGAATTTTCGTAAAGGAAGTTTCTGCCCATCATATAATTGTGAATGAAGAACACAAGAAGACTTTTTATCAGAATCATGATAAGCTTGATATTAACAGTAGTACCTTTTTTGCGCTCGCACAATTTTGAGCATTGTTCCTCCACTAGACAATTTTTCTGGTGCGCTTTGGAAATCAAAATCAAAATTTCGTGCAATCCGATTGGTTTAAAATTTGACGATATAACAAGCGAATATTTTCGCCGCGACGATCAGTTATTTTCTCATGCACGCGCGTGTGTCGTCTAGAAAAATTTATGACGATCGTCGTAATAATCGTCTAGTGGAGATCCGGCTTCAGCCCGTTCTTATAAATCCATTTCGAACGAAACTGACTCGAAAATACTTCAGTGGGTAGGTGTAATCATCTATGGCTGCGTAATTTTAAAAATTTCAACGATTCCCACTATTCAGAAAGAATAAAATTCCTAAAGTCAAATTAAATAAAATATTAAACATTAAATAAAATATTTTCAATAAAAAAAGTTTTTATATTGTCAAAAAGATTAAGCGAAGAAAACTTTATAAATATAGCAACCCCCGTCTTGCGACATTTGTTTACATTTTTCTTCTTCTAAAATCGTTAGATACCAAAAAAATAGTTGACAAGTTTTTTCGACACCATGCACTCGATATTTGACATTTTGCTTTGAAAAAAAATAAATGCATTTGGTGGATTCACGACTTCCAGGAGAAAAATGTGTTGTATGGATAACATTGGCCATGTTTTGAAATGTCCACATGATTTGTAAATGAAATCTAACACTGCCAGACATGCAGACACTTTGATTTTTTTTTCAAACAATCACAAAGTTATTGTTGAGTAACGAATTTTTTTTATCAACACAAAGAAATGTTATTGGATTTCTCCGTAGGCATAGAAATCCTTTAAAACCGTCCGTGTTTTTTTTTCTTTTTTTGGTCAGCGTCGCGAGGCAGCCTATCTTTCATTTCCCCGTGTCTGTCAGTCAGTTAGTCAGTGTGTAATGTTGCAGTTAGTTCCGCCCTTTCACAACACCCTCCCGAGTATCAGAGTTCGTTATTGCCCGTTACTTCGACGCCTACTCATCAATTCGATCTCTAATTGGGTTGCTAAGAAAACGGGTTATAAAAATGGCATAAAGTTCCGGGTTTGTGGATAAGGATTCTCGAACGTGGGTGAAGAAGACAGAAACTTTACTTCAAAAAAGGTAAGTATTCTTAGTGTATTAATACAGTTTTTAATACATTACAGAACTAAGTTTTGTGTGTATACTTTGTAATGATAATGGGGATTGATGTTTGAGAGTGAAAGTGTAGCACCAGCTTCTTCACCACCACCTCCAATTTTTAAAACTTTATTTTTGTTCCAAATAGCTCAACAATTTTCTGGCTGCAGTTTCTGTTTGTTTTTAGGCTTCTGCATGGCTGGCAGATTTTTATAGTTGACAGCACACCCACAAGGCATTCCAGTGTACACAATGTATATATAAATATGAAATCATTTTTATTATTCTTTACAATTAAAATCAAAAACGTTAACTGCCAGTCATTTAAGGCTAAGAAAACAAAAGAAACTGCCGGTCATGCAGACAAGCGTCTCATATATATACTGCCTTCAGCGGCGGATCTAGAGGGCAGTCGCAAATTGTGGAGGAGCACGTTAACATAATTTCTGTTTTCAGTCTGTATCACCAATGGAGTTATTTTCACGCTTTTCTTTAATACTTTAAAAGCGAACTCCACAAATTTTGACTACCCTCTAGATCCGCCGCTGGCCTTTATGTTATGGATTAAATCCAGGTATGCATGCGTATAATAGCAGTACTACTATTATTTTCTTATACTAATACTAAATCTTGCTTTTTTCTTACCTAACTTTGAAAGAAAGAACTTTAGGAAAAATATCTCGGAAAGTTCGTCAATGGATGTTTATTTTTTCCGTATTAGTATAGGGAGAATCTCCCATTAGGAGAATCTCTAGCTCCATCTTACGGGGTTTTATTACTTCGTGGAGTTTTGTACCTTAAGGAAGACATCATAAAGCCGCACGGAGGAGAAGGCAATGCAATGGTTTTTGCGTTCGAAAGTTCATCAAATTTTTTAAACGTTCATTTCTTTAAACGAAAAATGAAGACCATGTGTGTAAAAGTATTTGTTTTTGTTTTTATTTTTTTATCCAACGCTTTAAGTTTAGTAATAAAGAATAAAAACATTGATCGATGAAATCATTTGTCTCAAACATTGTACTGATTCAATTGTAATAACTGGTGTGAAAATAATAGAAACAGATAATCGATGTAGACCTGTTATGTGAACGTATTATCAGTTCATCATTTTCTACCGATGTCTATTTTTTAATGTGTTTGAATGTAGCTTTTTCGTATCAGTTAGTTTTGACTACTATGCCGAAATGTGTAGCTAGCAGTTTATTTGGTATTTCATTGTAGTATGTGGATTGTTATTATCAAGGTTCGCCTTTAGGGAAACGAAGGTAGCGAGATCATTATTATATTGTTTTGATAGTGTTTGACTGATATCTTTTTGTTTTAGATTAGAAAATTGAATAGTATAGATGAATGTTATACAAGAAGGAATGTGTAAATCATGGTTATATACATATTTACATGTTTTTTGTATCATGATGCACAAGTGGAGTTGTGGGTTTTGACTTTCCACAATTCATAGCAGAATAAAGATTTGAAAGATTAAAACGTTTGAAAGTATTTTCTTATATGTCAGAAGTTTAACCGTGGTAAGTTAGGAGTATACATTGGTTAGGTAGGAGTATACGTCGTATTGTCTCTTTTCTAAATCTCTGAACATTGGAATTTTAGCTTTTAGACTTTAGAAATCTCTAAATAGGCCAAATAGCACTAAAAAATAGGGATAATAGCATTCTTTGAATGATCGATCCAAAATATTTGTGTTAAATATAATATAATTTCAACATGGAGAAACACAACAATTTTTGTAGATACACAGATTTATCATGGCAGTATTGCGTGTAAAAACAATTTATGGAGAAAAACTGTAAAATGTTTTTACACGCTACACTATATTATATATAATTGGATTCATGCATCAAAACTATTAATCTTAGGAATTTGCATACTGTATACTTAAACTATATGTGAATTAATTTTTATGTGGATTTAACTTTGTTGGATGATATTGTGCAGGCCTGAAGATTATTTTTTCCATCTCGAACAAGATGTCCACCGGTAGAAATGTAAAAACCCGGTCCAGACATAAACATCATCACAGTGTTTTCTCTGTATATATATGAAGCGAAAAGAACAGTGAAGTGGGGGACGATTTAACCTGTGAACCCCAAACATAAGGAGACTCGTCTGTTGTATGATCTTTCTTTTTGTTGCTCGTTATTTCTGTGTGCAGCACTAAGTGATTGGGATAAGTGGACTTTAGCCGTTGGGTTAAACATCTTTACGTCAAAATACGCTACTTGTCCACGTACCCAAAAACCTTGTGCTGCTACATCTACTCGAGCCTCATTAGATCGAATTGTAGATAATGGCAGATTTTCAACTGTCAACTCTTGCAGGATTGGTTCTGTTGCAACTGTCAACTGTGAAATCTCTGATCTCATTGTGGCGAATGGAGATAAATCCACCTTTTGGACAAAGAGCATGATCAAGCTTGAATGGAGCTCCACAAACGCATAATGAGGGAAGACGCTTCAGCGGTATATTATAACGAATATAGAGGCTGCCCCAAAATGCTTGTTTGTCAAGAAGAAAACCGTATTTTTTTATTGGCAGAGTGGTGAGCCAGTTTGATGTTCCTTGTTCAATGCTTGCTTCCATTGTTCGTAATGTGACTGTACCTGTAACTGCAGATTGTATTTTATTTTATTTTGTTTTGTTTGTTACAGTTTCATGCCTTAAGCAATCTTCAGTTACACTTGGATATATATACACTCTTTTCGAAAACCATCCAAATTTTATCATTTGTTATCTTTGATACTTCATCGCTTTAATATTTAGACCGTCATAAAATATATTATTGTTTCACAACATTCCGAGCCTCAAATATTTAGTTGGTAGTTAGTCGGTCTCTATTTTGTCAGGATTTTTAGATTTAATTAATACTTTAATTAATTTAATTAATAAATGCTCCCCGTAAGATGGAGCTAGAGATTCTCCTAATGGGAGATTCTCCCTATACTAATACGGAAAAAATAAACATCCATTGACGAACTTCCCGAGATATTTTTCCTAAAGTTCTTTAAAAGTTAGTTAAGAAAAAAGCAAGATTGTGTATTAGTATAAGAAGATATTTGACGAAACTCATTCAACTTGTTCAACTCCTGTTAACTCATTGAAGTTCAATTTTTAATGCGATTATGATCTGTTGCTTTTCTGGCATTATTCGAATTCATACTGACAAACGGTGAAGCCTTAAAAATATTCTAATACGTTTCCGATATGTACAAGTTTTCAAGGTTAACATATACATATACAAAAACTTCATATGCTTTTTGAAAACCATTCAAAATTTATTTTTTGACATTTTTGATATTGACATCCATTTTTTACTCAGGGACCGTGTTACGGTGCTAAGTATTAAAATAGCCTGTTTTCTTGTCGTCCAGCTCCGATGAAAGGCCGGTTGTTCCTCTAGACTTGTTTCCGTCATATAATGGCGCATGGAATAGCGACAACCGCGTGACATAAGTTTTTAAAAAATTGGAATGTAATGTGCCACCTGCGAGGTAAATAATTCTTTTATCACAGTTTGTTTATCAGATGAAAATAAAACATAAAGATAACATATTCATATCATATATCTTTCAGATTTGCAACTTAATGCTGATGTTATTTCAACAACATGCAGCTGGCTGTAAACCAGAGAAAAGAAACACACTCAGTCAGCTGTAAATAAATTAAATAAAATCTTTTTGGGAGCAGAAACACAACAAAATCGCCAGTAAAAATTTGCAACATCAAGTGTTGAAGGAACTTTGTCGATCATGTTATAACAGATATTGGAGTTTTATGGTCATTCATTTTTTATATCATTTCTCTGAAAAGAATATGGTGAGGAGAGTGTGTCGAACTACCTTCCTGATGTTGTCATTGAAATCGAGAAGTCATATCCGTACCTAACTTTATCGCACCATCACACAAAATATGGTGAATAGAGTGTGTCGAACTACCTGTCATATCCGTACCTAACTTTATCACACCATCACACAAAATGCACCATCTATTCAACTATCGTATTCAACTATAATTTTACGAGCTCTGCGTGTAATTCCCGTTTTGATGCGTTTATATTCAGAGATATTGAAATGGTGTAGGCCATTATTACCGCACGAGTGATTCTTCACGCTGATAATTGGTGTTCATTCAATTCTGGTTTCATAAACATTTTAGTATTTGTGGCGATTTTGTTGAGTACGGGTGTATATTTTGTTAACCAGACAGGTCTGTTTATTACTTGCGTTTGGTATTAGGAAGGCTGCCTGGAATTAGGCACATTGACGGTACATATATATATATATATATATATATATATAGGTTGCAGAGGAAATTAGCTCTGCGTGTAATTCCCATATATATATATATATATATATATATATAATATTAGTTTTGTTTAAACACATGATTGATGAAATCATTCTTTCACAGTACAGCCTTATGCATTTGCAAAGGAATTTAGAAAACACAAAGCATTTTGTTTACTGTATAGTTTTATCTGTTACATAAAGACATGTTTTCAATGTGGTTTTTATGAAATCTTAGATAAACAAAATACCGTTAACTTCTGAAGATGGGGACTCTTCATGAAAGATAATATTATCTTACATTTTCATGTAAGATAAAATTACTTCCAGAAATAGTCGCCATCTTTAGAAATTGTTTATCTAATATAAGATTCCAAAAAAATCGTGATGAAAGCATAATGATTTCATGTAACAAATAAAACTTTAATCTTCTGTATTTTTATGTCATTCATTCCTTTGCAGAACCATAAAGTTTCTTTCAGGCTGTACTGTAATATTTTTGTGGAATTAATTTTTGTGAATTGTTGGTGATGATTGTAGAATTTTGTTTCACATTTGAAGGTTCTCAGATTTTTTTTCAATAGTGTATGAAGAAAATAGGCAAAACGTTTTAAAGTTATGAAGTTTATCAAAAATAAAATAAACTTATGTTTTGTTGACAGAGAATCTCCCTAAATTTTTTAAAATTTTGTGCAATAAATTTTTACGATTCATAATAATAGAAAAAAAATTGTCGAATTTATTTTCGCGATTGATTGAATTTGGCGCACAAAAAATATCCAGCAAAAATTATTTCTCCAATAAGTAATGCCTCGAAATATTAATGCCATCAAGGTAATGCTTTTACTGCACTTTCACTTCCAAATCGAATATCGGAAAAGTTGTATTCATTGGAATAACAATAATTATCAGGGCCAACCAGACCAGACCTTGGACTGTTTTTCTAAATGGTATCTTTGTGGTAATTAGAAAGTGCATTGTGTGAATATAGTTTAAAATATATACATCACACTGCATCACACTGGTTCCATTATAAAGTGTATTTTTTGCACTTGTGCCAAAAGAGAATTTCTTCTGATCTCAAGCATTATATTTTAGAATTAATTTTTCATTGCCAAAATTCCTGTTATTACTTGTTTTATGAAGAAAAATTGCTGTATTGACACATTCTCTTTATATGAACTTGTATTTCTTTGGCCCTGTTTTCAAAAGTATTTATTTAAAGGAACAATTTTCATGACTCCATCGTGGACATATTTGAATCTACAAATCTACTGTAATAGTTAAATTAACTAAATCATTGCTCATTTTTCCGGTATTGCCGCTGAGTTCGCAGCTCCGGGCTCCATTTTACAATTAAAATTACAAAAAGATAAATTAATTTTAAGCGATAGTCGGTCTAGCAACATGAAACAATATTATTTCTTATGTTAGCTTTAATCATGCGCTGCATTTGTTCGCATTTGATTATTTCAACAGACTTGGCTTTCACTTAATGAGAATTTTCAGCATTTTCGATTGTTTTGCAGAAATCCTATATATAGACAGTATGACAAGTAAAATATGTTAATAAAAAAACATGATAAAAATGATTAGAAGGTCATCTATAACTGTAGAAATACTAGATAATTTTTATTCACGCATCCTGCTGGAAGAGGCTGATCATAATACCAGAGCAGAAACCTTTAATAAAACTTGAATAAATTGGAAGTATGAGAAGTATACAAGTGTTTGGAACTTGACGTTGTTTTGTGTTCAAACTATAAGATATTACATATACTGGCGTTTTCCAAAACAACAACAATGTTTTAATATCTACGTACCTTATCCGACGATCTTTATAAACCAAATCCAAATGAAGCGAAAGATGTAAAAATTGCTTCTCTTTGCCTGACTAAACAACAAAATTTAATTAATTAAGAAAATAAATGAATCATGACAAAAGAATAATAATAATGACATTGTATTTCAATTAGAAAATATTGTTGACATTAAAATAGCGTACGGTAGTGTAGAACAAAGAAACTATTAACGATAACATAATTGCTTAGAAGTGGAGATAAAGATAATATGTTGTTGTACCACTGACTTTTTTACAGACTTTAAAGATAAAATAGTCCAAGCATATTTTTGACGAATGACCACCTTTAGGGGGAAAATTTTGGTTACAATTTCGGGTTTCTGACCTATTAGATGGTCAGAAAAATGATGTTTTTCAGTCCAACTTCGGGGCTTTATTTTTCTGAGGCTACTTTTACAAGAACCACCAAAAAGTTCTTATTACAAAACACTAAGTGGGGTGGGGTGCTAAAAATCAAAATATCTTAATCAATATTTGTTTAATGTTATTGAAACTTTGCAAATAAACTAGAGATAGGTCATATACCATGTGCACAAATTTCTAGAAAAATTGCCATATCAGTGCGTATTTTACAGACCAGAAAGCTCAAATATTTCGAAAAAAGTCCTAATTTCTTAAAGAAATTGAGACATTTAAGTTTACTTCTACCAAAAAGCATGGTCTTATCTAGTATTCAAAGCAGTCCAAATTATTCCTTAGTTGCACGTCAAGGTACATTAACCAAGTAAACCTATAGATCAATGATCTATTTAATCAGGTCTGCAGAATATCTATTTTTAAACTTTTTTTTAACTTATCATCAAGATCTCAAGTTAACTAAACAAACTGATAAAAATGTCTTTACTTTTAGTTTTTCCAAAATAAATCGATTATCAATCCTCTTCGTAGTCGCTCTCATTATCACTTCCAATTTCTTCGTCACAGTCACTATCATCTTCAAAAAGCGAGTCTTGAACTTCGGATGGAAATGGATCACCATTAATCCATTGGATCTCTCCTAAGTGATTCCACCCATGCCTATCGAATTCTGGTACGGATATAATTGGTTATAAAGCTTTTTTCCAGATCCCAGCAACGTAGTTGGCTCTTTGTATATGCAATTGAAGTGAAGACAAACATGGTGGTAACATTGACAAATCTATAACTTTGTTATCTTTCAAGTGTTTTTCTTGAACAGTTCCCTTTGCGCTTCATTTAATCTTTTTGTTGCAGTCATAAAGTTTACATACATAATCCTCCAATACTGTCACAAGATTTCTGTCAACTTCCCATCGATCACCTAGCTTTGAAAAAACTTCCAAAAACGTCCCGTTCTTAATCATAAGATTCCAACATAGTGCTTTTCCTTTTCTAAAGAAAGCCGAAACGTAATCGTTTCCTGAAAATGCATGAAACCCGATCAATGCTTTATGGTTATCATCAGGGAGAATAAAATTGCTAAGCAAAGTTTTTTTCCTGTTCTTTCCTACCCCGTAATCATATACAATACGGTGTTGTTTGTCAGCATCAAATAGTGCTGCTGCAAGAACTAGTATATCTGTGTTTGCAGAGGGTGACCTGAGAGTAACATTTCGGCTGATTTCGTTTATCGCATGATTGGTGTGTAGAATCACTTTGGTGTCCGCTTCTTCCTGGTTCTTGACAATTCAAAAAACTCTTCGTCAGATGCTTCTGTAAAAAGACGTGTTACATGATCAGTCGAGAAGTACAAATTCTCTGTTTTGACTTTTCGTAACACCAAACTCTTGTTTTTGGCAATGTAATCAACCATCATTTGAATCATCGATGATCTGTTCTGGTTGTTCAACATGAACTTTCCCATATCAGATGGCAGTTTACTTTTTACTGAGCCTATGATAATTCTAGCAGACTCTCCACGCTTATTTCGTTCCATTGATTTGATCCTATAGTCACGATATGTATCGGCAACTACATCAACTCTTCTGTACGATTTCGGAAGGCTACCCAAGAATCTGTAAAAGAGATCTTCAAATGTTCCTGTTGCACCAGTCAGAGAAACACGAAGTTCAGCTATCAGATCGACAATAAAAGCAGAATTTTCTGGAGCACTTGACTCTGAAGTATCGATGGTGGAACCGAATATTTCCAACAATTTACTTTTTTGAGTTACTCTCTTTGTTCCATCAGGATTCGCTAAGCTTAAAGAAACAGTATACAACGGATAAACCATGACTGCCTCCAGATTGATCGGTCTTTGTTGTTTAGTGGAGAGGGAAAGTAGTTTTCCAAGTATGTTTCTGTTAGCTTCAACCATCTTGATTTTATTATTTTTGTTGATCTTTATTGGATGTGAAAGAAAAGTTGCAATGTTATTTCTTGGCAAAGGATCATGAAATAACTTCTTTTTGGTTACAAGTCTTTCCTGTACAAATGAATCAGCCAAATCTTTTCCTTTACTCCAGATGTTCAGAGTCTCGTCAGCCTTGTTTCCAACTGGTACACCTGAACTAATATTAACCAATTCATCTGTTTCGAGTAATGGACTAAATGGATTTAGGTACTCATTTTGCAACACTTCCGTAACCTTTGTAACAAGTTTCTCCTCCTTTGTAATTTCGTATGGTCGTAATGCCTTGTAACATTCTTTTTTCTTCCAACAGTAGCCAAGGATTGTAAATCTGGTGCGATTTTAGCTTGATGTGCGCGATTTAAACACCATTTCAAAACCCTGCCACGGTCTGAAGCAAACCATTTTATTCCACCTAGAGAAATAAACATATACAATTAATGTAGGGTAACACTACAATAACCTTGCCCCTGTATTTTCTTGAATTGTAAAGTTATGTTACCAATGGTTTCGGGATCCTTATTGATTGTTTGTTCCCCACGTTGATCAATAGCTGTCCCGAGTGAATAGTTACCCTGAGCTTGAACCGTCATACCCATATCTTCCAAAAACGTCTTCAATCCTGGATAGATACTGTCAATATTCTCCATTTAATGAATATAAAACGAGGCATACCTGTTTTAAAAAAAATAGTCTTATTGCCAATAGACAGAATGATTGAAAGCGTTATTAAAATACTGTTTGACTTACCTTGCAAAGTAAAATGGAAGAAAGGTTTTCCATCCATGAATAATCATTGTAAAGCTGTTTTCCTGAATAGCAGAATGTGATAACGTTTGATAGCACATTAAGTTCATGTACATCATCCAAAATTATAATAATAATAATAATAATAATAATAATAATAATAATAATAATAACGGATTATATTTCAGTTCCAAAATATTTATAATTGGCTATTCTACTGAAATAGCGTAAGATAAGCAGTAATATATGCGTAAGTGTTGAATAAAAAAAAATATAAACAAATTTTTACATATATATTATTATTATTATTATTTATTTATTTTTAACAATAGAACCCATGCAATTCGAATACTAAGATGTGAATTGTGAAGGCTATGAGTTGAGACATGAAACGAACAGATTGGATGAGATTGGTAGATTGGATATTTAATATAAAAATATAAAAGATATAAAAATTGTGCAGTCTTTCCTAGTTTGCCTTCTCGTGCTGCTTCTCGGTATCTGTTGTATCTATCATAAAGCGTTTCCAAAGATTCCATCAATGTTCCAGTAACTAATTCTGGTTTAGGTACAGCTTCAAATTCTTTTAATTCTTCTGGGATGTTAGGCTTGATTTCAGCGAGGAATCTTTTAACAAAAAGTCTTTCGAATGCTTCGGACATGATTTTATGAACAGTCCATGCCCGGTTATAGTGAAAGCCTTTCAAATCACCTTGCAAAACTTCCTGATGAGCATAGCTCCGATTGGTATACTCTTCAAATCCAGAGTCTTTCACGATCGATCCAATAACTTGATGAAAAACAACACATATAATCAAATATATTTTATCAAAGATTTTGCTATCCCATATGAAAATGATTATCGTCAAGCAACTTCTTTTTAGGCAAAAGTTGATTTGATGATGATAATAACTAATAGAAAAAGAACTGTCTTATGCATGACTTACTTGGAAGTTTTCTTTCAGGAAATGTAAACCGCCCAAGTGAATGACAACATTTTTGTAAATCTCAGGGTGATTCTAAACAGTTTTAAAGACGTTGATTGCTGCTCCCACATCAAGGGTAACAATGACATAAGGCGTATTGACGGAATTCGAAAGTTTTTGGAGATTTGTAAGATATTTCTGTATTGGGTGAAAATCAGTGACCTTGACAGTTATTGGGGAAAGGAATGTTTCTACTGTCTTTACTGGCAATGTCCTATTAATTGCTTGTCTGATTTGAAGAATAAATCTTTTAAAAGACGGTATAAGTTGTTGAAACATATTCACATTCCGGATGTATGTCCATAGGAAGTAAAACATGACAAATTCCTTATCACCATAATTAAAGCTATTATGTGTTGTAATTTGTGGAGGCTCGATGCTGTTGTTGATTTTCAATAATGGTATGTGTAAATCTTCATAACATATTGGCCTGCTCTTCTTTCTTTGGACTGTTAGATTATTTTTAACGTAACGAGTCCCATCAGTAGTTTCTTGAAAGGCCATTAAATGGGTATTATTGATAGCTCTCTCCTCCCTCCTCCCTTTATTTCTGAAGAAAGTTGTTCATCTCTTTGTTCTGCTGCTTTTTTTGATGTTTTTCTCTGCATTATATGTTGTAATTTTATTTGGCTCAACTTTTTTACCCTTAAACTTTACTTGAAATTTGTTACATATTTGGCATTCTTTTGGAAACAAACGCACAATTGAAAATGGTGACGGTAATGGTGACGGTAATTGTGACGGTAATCGTGACGGTAATGGTGACGGTAATGGTGACGGTAATGGTGACGGTAATGGTGATGGTAATGGTGATGTGAACCTTATAAATAAATATATAATATGTAAATAATATACATAGTCTAACTAGAGTCAAAGATGAATCCTTTGTGTATTTTGGGGAAAACAAAACTGGCAAGTAACTAGAAGCGTAGAAAACAACCATCATGAATCCCCTTTCGTCCAACATAAAAGTTGACGTAATTATTACAAATTGATATTACATAAACGATAAGTGTGATTGAAAAAAGTGTTTGCACCTATACAATTACCGTTTCTATTATGAACAGTGGGATATAAATGGAAGGTAGTTACCTCGTGTAACAAGGTTTAAGATGCACGCCATATTTATCATGATCAATTTCTTCTTGTACAAACTCGACCTGTGAATCACAGTGAACACCACCAATCTCCTGCGTTTTCTCTTTGCTTCTTTGCTTCTGCTGATGTTTGTTTGTGATAACTCTTTTAATTTACTGTAAGAACTTTGACCTTCGTAATGGATAATACATTTTTTACGATTCATTTTGGTAATTTTTATAATTATATAGTATCTTCACATTTTCTTTTATAGAATAGTGAGAAAGTATTATCAATCAAAAACAGAAAAACAAACTTGATTGTATATTTTGTTTTAATGCACAAAAGCCTTTCGCATGAGTATGATATCATTGATTTAAAACATCCAGGTAACGAGATTAAACTAACATGAGAGGCATATTTAAAAAGTTTAATAGAATTGTAATCAAAATCAAAATCAAAACCTGAAGCAGAAATGGTATAAAAGCTTAGTTGGCATAAAAAACGAAAAAAATAGATATTCTGCAGACCTGATCAAATAGATCATTGATCTTTACTTGGTTACCTTGACGTGCAACTAAGGAATAATTTGGACTGCTTTGAATACTAGATAAGACCATGCTTTTTGGTAGAAGTAAACTTAAATGTCTCAATTTCTTTAAGAAATTAGGACTTTTTTCGAAATATTTGAGCTTTCTGGTCTGTAAAATACGCACTGATATGGCAATTTTTCTAGAAATTTGTGCACATGGTATATGACCTATCTCTAGTTTATTTGCAAAGTTTCAATAACATTAAACAAATATTGATTAAGATATTTTGATTTTTAGCACCCCACCCAACTTAGTGTTTTGTAATAAGAACTTTTTGGTGGTTCTTGTAAAAGTAGCCTCAGAAAAATAAAGCCCCGAAGTTGGACTGAAAAACATCATTTTTCTGACCATCTAATAGGTCAGAAACCCGAAATTATAACCAAAATTTTCCCCCTAAAAGTGGTCATTCGTCAAAAATATGCTTGGACTAAAAAAATATGCTTGGACTAAAGTTCGACTCCAGAAATCTTTGACAAAAAGATACGAAAAATAAAAAAGTAACCACGAAATAAAAACTAAAACTTCAATTACATTCAACGTGTGAACCGTTCCTTTGAATACAAAGATTTGCTCTATTTGAACAAAGTGGACATAACAAAGTGGACAATACATAGAGAAAAACAACATTTTGTTCATATAATAAGTCTGTGTATATACAAAAATAGTATCCCGTGTAAAAACTTTTAACGATTTCACTTATAGGATACTAAGAATGCAATTTACATGAGAGTCGTACTGAAATACTGATACCGGTTTGAGTTCAGTACGGCTCTCATGTAAACTCACTTTTAGGGTAACAATTTGAAATCACTTTCTTTTCTTTGGTATGAAAGGTTCTTAATTTCGTTTGGTTAAAGAAGGCAAATTTTGTGAGATCACTCATTCTTTAAAATTAAAGTTTGAGCTTTCAAATTGTTAGTTGGATAGCATAAATCATGGAAGTATAATTAGAGAACGACTTACAACTTTCATTGATCTATTCAAATAAACCAGGCGTAACCACTCGAACTGTTCGAACGATGATCGAACTAATCGAACCTCACAATTTTAGGCCTCCCGATTAGTGTTCGATTATGTTCGATAATCCGCTCGATAATGCTCGATGATCGTTCGATTATGTTCGATTTCCATTTTAAGTTTTCCGTGATTTCTGTCTACCGTATTTCTGATGAAACTCCTCATCACTCATAAAAATTTCTCCCAAATATCCTTTCCCCAATTTCTGTTTAAGCACCGTATTTTTGCCTAAGTCAGCAGTAATCCAACTTCGTTTTCAATGTTAAAATTCCTTTTAATCATTCCTTCAACGGTAACTACTAAATAATTAAGTTAAAAAATCAGTGAAACAATATATTGCACGAAAACGAGGCTGGATGTATTGACTGGGCAAAAACACGGTATTTAGACAGAAATTCTGGAATCTGTTCTATTTTCCAACCTTTTGGCAGGCAGAAATTTTCGCGGAACAATTTTTCGAGGTAAAAGGGAAGAAAAACAGTGGATTTCGCGGAATTTATCTTCACGATCATGTTGTTTTTTTGTAAATTTCGCGGAATTTATTTTCGTGACAGACATATTTTGAGAAGTGAGCGGGAGATAAATAACGAAATAATTCACGTAAAATGTGTATATTTTCGGAGGGAATCTGCAAATTAGCAAATAATTCGAAGGCATTTCGAAGATGTTACTGGTTAGTTATCAGTTACTTTGATGTTAATCTTGTCAAACATGGATGTTTGTACAATATATATGAAAAAACAATGATGTATTTCTTTTTTACCCATCCATCGCAAGTCTAAGGGAACCTTATCTGATCTTCTCGAAAGGTCCACTGCACCTGAAACAGAGAGTGGAAAACAGCTTGCGCTGGAGAGAACAGACCACGTACGTTCAGTTTTCTTTTCATTCAATTCAATACCATTTTCTCAGGTATTTTTTTTTCTCTCTTTATCCCAGGGCTGCTTGTTTGGTTTTATTTTTCAATTATCGAGGTAAAAATGGTTTTTACAAGTCTCTAAGCTGTCGCATTTCCTTTATTAGCAAGTTAAGTATATGGACCATTATATGTGTTACCCTCATCCAGCTCGTCGCGCGTTGGAAATGCGACCACTATATAGTTTGGGACAGTTTGCAGAAATGCACACTGGGCACATTACTTATTTTTAATTATGTGCTGATTCGCAAAAAGCTTTAATGGACATTAGTGACATGTTGTGGATGATCATTTTATATATAAGACTGTTAACACGGTCGTTATAACTATTATAACTGTCACCGCCACTTTGCTCGACAGTTTAGACACTTACCTGGGTTATATTCTTACTTACATCTATTCTACGCATGCTATTCTGACTACTCAATAGTGGTTTGAATGTTTCAATGAAGTTGACTCGTAACTAGGAAGTTGACGTACCGCCAGAGATACGTATAACATTGCTCTAACTTGCCCTAATGCCAGTGTGCAGTCAGTCAGTTGCTCCAAATGGACTTGTACGCTGCTTGACGAGGCGATCGGACACGAAGTAAAACACTAGTTGAACACTAATCAAACGCTAATCGAACAAATCAAACACTAATCAAACACTAATCGAATTCTAATCGCATAATTCCATGATCCTCAAAAAATTGTGAGGTTCGATTAGGGTTCGAAAATGTTCGATAATCGAACACTCATCCTTCCATTATGGTTCGATTAAGTTCGATTACGTTCGATTACCATTTTTCGTTCGATTACATTCGAGTGGTTACGCCTGGAATAAAGCTCGTCTCGGTTTATTGAAATGGAAAGTTATTGAAAAGGCTGTTTTAAAATTCCCTCAAGCACAGTTTAAAGTACATGTTTTTATTGCCTTCTGAGATTTTAACAACCAACCAGAAATGTTTTCAAGATATTCTGTTCACTTTGTAGCCTCAACCTTGAAACTTTCAGAATTGAAGGACAAGATATTGTTCTTCCTGTAGATTTCGCGACGTTTCCCGGCATCTGTCTAAGTTGTGAATTTTTCCTAAAAGATGTATCAAGTTAAATTACGCAACTCGCTAAAATTCGCTGTAAACGCCTATCAGACATCTTGAAAACATTAAACATATCTTTAAAACAGTAGTTTTGAAGTACTAATGAAAATCGCAGATATATATGCAATTGATATTTTTTAAATTTCTGAGATTTTCCGCAATGTGCGAGACCTAAACGTACGTTTAAACCCGCCCATGTAAACCAAAAATCCAGTGAAATGCGAGACACGCTTTATATCAAAAGAATGCCGACATAAAAGATTTTAACGATAGAATCTAAAGGCTTTGGAAATTAGTTGTAAGTCCATAAATTAAACAAACGAAGACAAAAGAACATTAGGTGGATTAAATATTTTGATCGAAAAGTAAAAATGCAAATAACTTTTTAGTTAAAAATTTCAAACCATTCAAAATCGTTGGTCCTAATTTTGGATCGAAAAATTAAATGTGGTTTGTAAACTCCGCTTAAGGTGATAAATTTTTGCTCGGATTTATTTTTGGGAGTACCATTTTGGTCACCTTTTGCGAGGACTTGATTTTTTCGGATTTTACGAACATTCGCAAGAGGTAGCATCAGTTCAGTAAAAATAAAAAAATGAGCAAACCAAATGCTACTTTGAAATTAATTCAATGAAGGAGGACAATACAATATTATTGGTTTCCCAAAAATTAGAGATCAATACTCATCCAAACAAAATAATAAATATTCCAAAACATCTCACAATGTACCATGTTTAAAAATGCTCACTTTGCGCTGCATTGACAAAATTTATCAAATTTGGAGAAAAAGTAAATATTTCGATTCATTTTTGAGAATGTGCAAAACACAAATTAATGAAATGAAAAAAGATGAACGCAATTTTCCATTTCATGAATTGAGGAGAAAACTTTTTTTTACAAAAATATATTTCCTCACGAAAATTTCTCAAAATAAACAGCAATATAAAGCGAAAAAAGTATTCACAAACTGTCCAAGAGTGTAAATGAAAGAAAAGTATTGAGAAAATGTACGAGATATATAAGGCAGTTCTTTCTGAAAAAAACTCCCTTCACAAACTTGTTGGTCGGCATGCTTCGCCGTGATTACACGTCCCATCTTAGAAAACTTGATGAATTGACCGAAAGTGGTTCAGTGCGATTGACACAGGTCCGCGCGGAACTCAGATCGCACTTTCCTCAAAAAAGATTTTATTGGCAATGCTTTTTATTTAACTTACTACGAACTTAGATCTTCTTTTACCCTGAGTGTAGTTAGAGTATCCCCAATTTTTTTATAGGTAATTTTTATTACAATCAACCCTGAAACCTCAAGTTGGATGCAGCTACTTTATTCTATGCTCTCAGGTTCAAAACGGTGTTTATGTCCTGTGT
The DNA here is from genome assembly GCA_039566895.2 of Turritopsis rubra. Taxonomy (NCBI): domain Eukaryota; kingdom Metazoa; phylum Cnidaria; class Hydrozoa; order Anthoathecata; family Oceaniidae; genus Turritopsis; species Turritopsis rubra. The sequence goes on from CM077627.1 coordinate 15,201,696, forward strand.
TTTAGTTATTTGAGAATGAAGTAATTGAAGCCTATGCAAAAATGACAGTATGGAGACGTAACCTTTTTCAAGGTACTTTAGGAAAGAAATTGTGAAATGACTACAGCAATCCAATTATGGAACAATAATTCACCTATCAGACATGTGAGTCTGAAAATACTCATGATTCTTCCAAGTCTACTATTGCAAAAAAAATCACCAAAAAGTTCGAATCAATGTCGTCTGACGAAAGAAGTTTTTAAAATGTTTAAGGTGGTAACCCCCTCTAAAATGTGAAAAAAATGAGAAGTAAGATTTTACGTTTGGAAGATACTACACAGTTATGAGAAAGTTTTCCAGATGATTTTTTTTGGCTTGCTAGCCCTCTGTTCGCCACAAGCGTTTCAAATGCAAATGAACATAAATAAGCAGAATTTCTATTCTCGTTGGTCGCGCGCGTTGATCGACGCCCTTTGCCTCTTTGGCGAGATGGCGTAGGGGAGTCTTTGAGTGCAATACTTTGCACCACATCGGATTTTTCGTTTTCGAAAACCCAAAAAACTCTCGAAATTTCTGTAATTTTTCTTTAAACGTAAATTTCTCAGAAGTTGTACTTCTGACTCCCTGGGAAAGATATCTTAGAAAATATTGGTGGAATTGAGTTGCTACTTTGCATAAATATTCTTCGCAGTTGCTGCTATGCAATTAGCGGAACGATTTTTTTTAAAGCTCGATTATATAGCCGTACGGTGGGTCGTCAAATCTGTCCAAAATTGACCAATTTCACCAAATTCTAAATTTAATAGTCCTAATTTTTCTTAAAATGGATTTTTTGGCAAATTTTCATCGCTCATTGCACGCTCCGGCCTCTTATGCTTCATTTAAATGCGACACAACGCCCTCTTGACAACGCCTCTCTTCCAGAAATTTCCCAGCGCGAGAGCGACTTTTTGGTAAGAATGGCATAGTTTGGATCACATTAGTTAATCATGAGATGCCGAAAACAATTTTTTTCATCAAGTGTGCTCACAATTTGTTACGTCGTACCAATGAAATAAAAAAAAATGCATACCACCTTCTTAAATATGTGTGTACAGGTTTGTTGACTGAACGTACTATACATGGGAATTATTTTAACATTTCAGTTCAGTCAATATAAAAATATATTCTTTCCTTGCATAACTGTACGCAACTCCCTGCTGCTACAATCGCAATTTCACCTAGTTGCCTTTTTGAAATTGACAGCAACCACTTTTTCCCAACACAGAGCTTCTTGCGCCATTTTCGATATTCCAATCGTTTTTTTTTTTATCGTTTTGTTGTTTGGTAAAGTATCCCGACTCCTGATCGAATGTTCGCGGGATTTTTAGCATAATGGTGGATATGTTATGAAAATAAAATTCCGTCAAACTTAGGTTTTGTCAACTGAACTAAGTTTTCGATTCTTTATATATTTGTTGATAACTATTTTTATGTGTTTATGTTTGTTAATCGGTGGCTAGCATATACACTTTGCAACCGGAAGAAAATAAAGATAAAACTAGCTTGTACAGCTATACAGAATAAATAAATGTTTAATTTAACATGGTGTTTGGGGTGCGTATATAATAAGCTAGAGCATGTAAACAAACGAGCATATATTCTTGTCACTAAGTTTAAAAATGAAATTATGAATTAATAAAAAAAATTGAAAACCTTAAAAATGGAAACTTGTAGGGTAATGAATGTTGACCCCCAAGCTAATATATAAACAAATTCAAAAACAAAAAAACATGAATGAAATGAGGTTGTTGATATATATTCCGAGTACTGTGTTATCACCACAACTGTTTTACTACTGGAATGGAAAGATTGCCCTTGGGGATTAAAACCATGATTTTAATACCCGTTTTAAGTGCAGATTACCATATGCAAGGCATTTTCTGCTCTGCTGTTCCCCTCTGCTGGTGTATTTTCGTCATTTTTAAGTTGATTATCAGAGTTTGCTTGCATCATGATGTAATGTTTATGAAAATATTATGAGTAATATCAAGGGAAATAAGTGGTAAAGAAAAGAAATAAAATGAGACTATTGGGCTTCAGTCACAAATTTGTCCCAAAACCTATGTACAACTAACATGGTTCTCAAATCTGTACTCCCCTGCTTGTTTAGTAGATGATGATTATTTCTATGTATATACTTAGGGACTGAAGTGGACTAGATGCATCCATACACGATTTCGGAGATAATGCAGCCATTACGGATTTTGATGTTTTTGATAACCTTGGTGGGGCATACTTCACTGGATGTGCGCTTTTTCGCTATGTTTACATAGGAGAAGTAAGACCTGTCGTGCGAAAATGTCTTGGTTGTTGATTTTCTTTTTCTTTTTTAATCTGGGCTGTTTAGGAGAACTTTCTGCACTTTTGGAAGAAAAACAGAACTTTTTAATTAATTTCTCCTATACTGTCAGGCAAAGCAACTTGCCCTACTGGTGAACCGAAATCACAATAGAATCCATAATGGTTGCATTATCTTCGAAATTGTGTATAGTTGGTTTGGCTGTCTTGATATGAGAGCAATAACGATGTGTTACGTATATATGGCAAAAATTTGGCCGGTTTTAGCATTATATCAAATATTCCTGACCTCATAATTAGCCAAATACATGTTAAAATTCTTTGCAGGATCATGTATCTTATCAGCGAAATAATCCAAGTTCGTAGGCAAAAAATGGGTTTCCAGTAAATCCAATGGGGAACGAGTTTAGGTCAGAATACTGTTGGTCAAAAATAATGCTGTACTTATAACACTGTACTTATAACACTGTATTTTCATCACCTCCTGGTAATTGTTGTTGCCCTGTAATATGAAGACTTAGTGTTACTTCTACCTTCATTGGTCAAAGGTATTTATCATCAAACCTATTTTGGTGGAATATCAGGGACATATATATTTGTTATTTCTAATGATTTTCTTATCCAAATAGGAAATTGGCTACGAGATACCATACGTAACATTGACTGTGATCACTGGGCACATCAGTACACAATAAGGTTCATTGCCCTTGCATGAATTGCTGACATACAAGTATACTAATAGGTGTTTACATAAGTTTTTTCTAAAGGGTCTGCTAAGTGTGTGATAAGGATTGTGTGTTATGTACGGTTAACCTAAAATGTATGTAGCAACTTTTTATAGAAAAGGAATTTTAAGGGAGGTTATTGGTATAATATACTCCTGCGATCACTTTGTTCCCCTATTTTGACTGACTCATAGTTTATATTTCCTTCTATAGAATTACTAATAATGATACTGTAATTAATAATGAACACTTTCAAGGTTATGTTATATAACTCTAAGCATGCCTGAGCTAGTGATAAATGGCAAAAAGGCACATACAGGCAACTATTACTTCCATCCCGCAAAATACGTCACAAAAATACATAAACTATATTCACTTTAAACTTTCTTGCAGATGATGTAATAATGTAAACCAAGCAAAACTCAAGTTCCTTCACTTCCCATCTGGTGGGAACGTATGTAACACCTATTTTGGAAATTTTATAATTCCACAAAAAAATGATTTTCAAAGTTCAGTTATTTGTTGATAGTAACCATTAAAATATTTTTTGAGCTGGTAAAGACTTAGTTATATCAAGTTCTTTGCATATATTCTTATATATTCATATTCTTATCCATAAACATTTCTGCGAATGAACTTTAAGTTCTCATCTGGCAATTTGGCAATTATTTATTTCCTTTTTAAATTAGCTGTTTGCTATTGCTGAACCGAACTGTCATTACTCTCGAGTGCTTAATACCAATTTATACAAGGATATATAATGGTGTATGTCTTGCTTTTAGAATAGAGTAGAGAAGAATACATTAAGAACACAAGGTTTTGGAGAATAAAGTTTTGGTGAAAAAACTTAGAACAATAAACTTTTGAACAAATTTTGGAAAATTCGGATGATAAACTTTCTGACAACTTTGATAAAAGGAGTTTATTGTGCTAGGGAGAAATCTTACTTCATATCGAGAATTGGCCTAGTCTTAAAAAGCAAAAAAATTTTCGAAAAGATTTTTGGCCAAAAATTTGTCACACCAAAACCTTTCGTTCTTAATGTAAAGTAGAATTTATTTGCTGTTCTTTAATAGGTTGCACAATGAGTAATCATAATTACAAATTTTGTAATTATTACTCATTGTGTATTGTATATAATAGTTAAATATTTTGTATTGTATACATTGTATATTTTATATAGTGTATGTCTTGCTTTTGTATTTCAGGCCTTCACAAATGCATACACTTTCTTTCAGGATGTATTTTATAAAAACAATTATAAATACGTTATAATGGGATATCCATCTACATTATAATTATCCAAAATCTGCCATTCATGAAAATAAACCTATTAAACTCTATCAATTCTAATGCTAGAATTTAAAGAATAAATTGGCGAATTGACAGACATTTTATCCCTTTTAGGCCTTTAGATTCTGCGACATCTAAATTGATTGGCTATGGTTAAATGCTCAAAACGTTAATGAGTATAAATGATGACTGAGTTCCTTGGTGAATTTGATGCTGCATCACCCGCACCTAAGTCGTTTTGTGCCCGAATTACATCTGCACAATTTGATCAGCAAAGTAGCTTCAACACGGAAAGGGCTTTACAAGAGCTTCTGGACTACCTGGAGTACAATCCAACAGCTTTTTATAATGTAATTATGAAAAGAAAGGAAGAAGAGAATCCTGGTGGATTTATGTCATACCTAAAAACAAAATTAATTTCTTGGTTTTATGATGAAAGCCCTAATGAATTCAATGTAAGCAAAGCAAAGGAGAAACTCCAACTGTTGAAGGAAGATATCATCAAGTCATACAATTATGGTCAAGGTACATCACTACCTAAAGGGAATAAAGAAATGTGAAAAAAAGAGTGTGGAACAAATTATTTCGCAATCATTAATTTTCGCACTTTTCTTTCCCTTAATCCTATATATTATTCTCTATCTGTTTGTTTGTTGAGTCAGTAAAGTAAGATTACACATAAATTATTTTTTCTTTTGCGACATAAATGTGAAACTGATGCATTGCGACCCAAATCAAATGCAAGATTTAGGGAAAATTATCTGGAAAACCAATAGGGATAACTGACATATTTTGGGTCTGCAACATTGGCGACGGGGTGAAAAAAGAATTTGGGGAATTTTAGGGAAAGGGTGCAGTGACTTCATTCAAATCTTTGCTCTCTGTAACAGTTTGTCGTAGAGACATGATCCTATACATTTTCTTGATCAGAATTTCGAGCTCTACAAGATGGTAATACCTGTTTATTTAAAAATAATATAACTTTTAAAAACTGAGAGTGTTGAATTGACAGTAGAAAGTTTAATATCTGTTAATGCCTAGTTGGAATGAATATGTGTTGAGGTTCCATGCTGGTGCAACCCTAAAACTGAAGGACTTTTTGTACTTGCAGTCTTGTGAGGAAAGCTGATTAGCATACTAGATCATACTTAGGTCTAACAAAAAATTCCTTTGAGATGTTGTATTCTTATTAGCTTGGTACATAACTTCTTATCATTGTTATGATCATAATGCTTTATAGAAGCCAAGGGTTATGGTAGAAGATTTTCTCATCGTCTTGCAGAAAAGAAATGGAGAAAAGTTGGTGAAAAAAGTCGAATTGTAAATCAAATGTCTACTTCATTTGCATCAAATGAACGTAATGACATAACTCCCAAATTGGACAATACCAAGACTCAAATTGTATTTCCTGTGCCACCTGCACTAGAAAATAATGTCATTTTACAGGTTCCAAGAGCAGAAGCTGTATCATCTGTTTACCCTCCACCACCACCACCACCACCACCACCATTGCCTCCACCAACGTTGTTCCCTGAATTACCCTTACCTAAAAGAAATAAAAAATGTGAAAAAAGGAGTCATGCTGTCTTATCCTTACGACCTGTTTCCAATGGTGACGTAAGTTTGTAATTACAGACGTTTTTCAGTATAACTACAAAAAATGTGAAAAATAGTTCTTTTTTCAGTTAACATCTGCCATTTATTTTAAGATTTGTCAACAGAGGAAGCTGTTGAAACCGGCCCTTAAAATTCAAAAAATGGAGAATTTGCATGGTAGAGATGATTTCACAGAGATCATGCAGTACATAAGGAAACCAAATGCAAGGGAAATGCTGAAGCCAATTCAAAACAGGTAACCTTTTGAAATGCTTTTTAATTGTAGAATTGGTATTTATAAAGACACAGCAACACAGAGACAATTTACCTAATTACACACCATAAATGACTATGAAGTAAGTCCGTTGCCAATATTCCGTTTTCCAAGTCGTCGAATGGTTTCAGAAGTATACGCGTGCGATTGAATATTGGCATAAATGACCGATTAAGATCATTATCATCATCATCAACAACGTCGGTTTTCCATGCTTACTGGGGTTGGACGGATTCTGATGACTGACTTTCCTACTACCTTAGCCTTTGCTAAATCCTTACTAATTTTGTTTTCTCTTAAGTCCTTCCTTAAAACTTCACCTCAAGTCTTCTGAGGCTGACCCCTTCCCAAACTGCCTTCAACTGAAATAATTTTCTTTCAGAAATAATGAAGAATATGATACGCCAGCTCAGTTTTACAGGAAACGAAAAGCAGTGGAACGGTGTGCAGACTCTTGCAATATGTTCAATGAAAAACTTATACTTAAATTCAAGAATACTCACGGGAGTCCTGCTATTGATTCACCTCGGTCGGACACGGGTTTTACCCCATGAAGTCTCCATGAATACAGGACGTGCTTTTGGAATGGATGATGTGTAAGAACATGCTGTATTTGCTTCCGATGATATCCACAGTGACTTATTGATATAATAACAAAGGATGTGGAATAATGTTAATAATACAAACCAAGACAGTACTAAGATATCAATTCTTACGCCACAGTTACGCCATCAATTCTTACGCCACAATGGAACGTCACAGTAAAATCATCTTCAAAACTGTTTCTTGTGTTTGTATTTTAATTTTTTTATCATTTGTTGATGATAACTTTAAACATTTTATTTTCTGATTAATTTATTAAAGGATTTCTCCCCTTCAATTGACCCTACCCCCTAATTCTGTTATCTCTTTAATAAATCATACAACTACCACAATGCAATGCTCTAATTACTCGCTTTTGGGTAGTTAAACTGGTCCCTAAATGGGTATATCGGTTTCGTTCACGAAAACCTTTCATTATTCTTTTCATATATCGGTTTCGTTCACGAAAACCTTTCATTATTCTTTTCATATATCGGTTTCGTTCACGAAAACCGTTCATTATTCTTTTCATATATCGGTTTCGTTCACGAAAACCTTTCATTATTCTTTTCATATATCGGTTTCGTTCACGAAAACCTTTCATTATTCTTTTCATATATCGGTTTCGTTCACGAAAACCGTTCATTATTCTTTTGACACGTTTTTATTGATTTTTTTTGGTATCGCATCGTGGTAGCGAGTAATTACAGCATTGCATTGTGGTAGTTGCATTATTTAGTACCTGGCAGTGCAGAGTCTTCTCGCAATAGATTATTATGATTGGTTAGTTGACATCACGTGGTCGGTCAATTAATGGCTTATTACCCGCTTATTCGATACAAAAAGTTCGCGCCATCCTATTGGTCAATTAAGCTTAAATGTGACGTCACTCCGGTCTATACTCACCGGTACAGCCCGCTGAATAACAACTCTACAATGCAATGACACCAGAACGTTCCAATTTGAAGCGAAACTAATTTATAACAACCTACCGAGAAATGAAAAATGAAGAACTTCAAATTTGAATGCAAAAGATATAACTTGGATAAAGCATTGGCTAGAAGTTTATAAAGTTGATAATATTTTTAAAAAATTAAAAATATTCTAGTTTTTGTACACGTTCAGGCATACATACAATCTTACAAACATTGCAGACGAACACCAATGTAAATTTGGATCTGCCTAAATAAATCCATTATTATTATTATTATTATTATTATTTATAATAATAATATTAATATCGAGTTCCGTCACGTGCTTTACGATGACGTCAGTCAATGTTCTCCGGTAATGCCCTCATAACCAGTTAGTATGCGATTAGTATTAACCGGCTAAACGGTTAATAACATACACCAATATTATTACTTTAGTCGTACAAACTTTCGCGAGCAGAAACTTTCGCGATTTTCGCGAATCTTGGCCCAATTCGCGAAAGTTAATGTCTTCAAAAATTCTCGACTAAGTGATTCGCGAAAGTTTATGCTCGCGAAAAAAATTTAAAAAAGCTCATTTTTTTCAAGGTTTGAGAAGAATTTTCAGATACTGTATGTATTCTTCAAAACGAAACGTCTCAATATAAACAAATTTACACTAATCTAGTCTATTTGAATAACATCACCAACTTTCTCTGTATCGTTCGCGCGATTTTGGTTTCGGGGTCTTGGTAAAGCAGGACCAAACATATCCGTTTGTTTAGCACGTTTTTTGGGAGGAACCTTGTTCTTTGGAGGATTCTTGTGTTTTTTTTAGGATTCCTAATTTCTTCTTGCTCGATATCAAGAAACACACCTTTTTTAAAAGCATCATGTATTTTGAGTTCAGCCTCGGCTATGCTAAAAAATCTTAAGAGTCTAGCCTCAAACATGCTTATAAATTTAACTATTCAAATATCATTAACAACTCAACTATTTCGGTTGATAAAATTTACTTCTTTATGCTAAGATATCCTTAATATATGCTTAAGATATTCTGCCTCTGTACGCCTATAAAACACTGGTGTATCACGCAACTGTTGTATATACATATTTTTATTCTTCAAAATCCATGCATTTAAAATTTCAGTTTGGTCTTGATTCACGAAAGTTTATGCTCGCGAAATTTTCTAAAATGCTCGATTCGCGAAAATTTATGCTCGCGAAATAAATTTTTCTGCCTCATTCGTGAAAGTTATGCCAAGTTTCTGCTCGCGAAAGTTTATACGACTAAAGTACATTTTTTACATATATACCGATAGATATTACGGGGTTGTTTTTTGTTGTTGTTGTTTGTTTGTTTTTTAACATTTTTATTTATTATTTCATCATTGATTCTTCTTCGACAATCTTTAAATCAGTATCGGATAATGATTGGGCTTTTAGTTGGTCTTTTATGCCCCGTAATCCTTCTGATTACAGATTAGTTGTGACCTTAGTAGGTTGAAACTGAGTCTGGTGCGTATCAAGCTTTTCGTTACACTTAGTTGTTCCTTCCTTCGCTCGGCCAGCATTTCACCCAAACTGTTATAGAATGTTTGGCATTCTCTTGCCATTCCACCAAAGCCTATAAATACGTGTGATGTGAACGAACCTTGATCCACGTGATTAATGTGGTTGATATAGCAACGCATTTTCTGCTGTTTATTTCTTCGATGTGTAGCTTTCAATGTTTTGATGTTTTGATTAGGGTAGACTTTGGCCATTGGGTTGAAAACCTTTATGTCAAAATAAGCCACTTGTCCCCTCTTGCTGCGACATCTACTCTAGCTTCAGCTGTTGATATTGTTGATTTCGGTAGTTCTCACGTCTTTGCAAACCTCGGATAATATTTCCGCTGTCATATCTCTAACTTTGCTGTGTCGAAAAGTGATAAAGCCACCTTTTGGACATGACAATGCATGTTCTATTGTAAAGGAGGCTCTGCATACACAAAACATTTTGTAAGTCTTACGGAAAACGTAAGCAAGCGTCCGCACTCAAGTAAGAATTTACGTAAATGTAAGAGAATGAATGAACATTTATGCTACGTAAGGCTTACGTCAAAAAATACGTAAAGAGGCGCAAAGCTCCATTTACGTGACCCTTAAGCCGGATCTCCACACTAGACGGAAATATCTTGCGGCGGAATTTTTTTCAGCAACGTGATTATCAAAATGTCGCCATGCGAATAGTAGAAAGCGTTTCTACTTTTCGCGGCTCGACATTTTTCCGCCTAGTGGAGATCCGGCTTTAGGCACCTTTGAAAAGTGGACACATTTTTTGGAACGGACCAGCCGAATGACAGTGAGAGAACAACATGATAAAACCTAATACATGCTTTTTTATAAGCAACTTTCATTTTAAAGTTTCCGAAGCTTAGTCGCAAATTGCAAAATTTTTTTTACCGATTTAGAGGGGCTGTTTATATGAGACACGGGCTAGCCCGCTTATAGTGAGATCTCGGCTTTTTGGTCATTTCAACTAAGTTTTATTTGCGTGTATATGAAAAAGTGGGCTAGCCCGCCAAGCGAGTTATCACTAGTTTTTGCCGAGATCTCGGCAAACGAGCTGGCGATTTTCTCATATTAACATTCCCTTAATTTCTCAGGCACCATCCCAAAGAGGCATTATAATACTCCCCAATGATATTACACCCGGAAAAATAAAATTGCCGAATATTAAATGGAAAAAGTACTGTTATAAAGCTTGAACAGCTGATCGAAATATAAATATAATAAATAAATAAAATAAAATAAAATATTAGGATCAGTATTTTTGCGACAAATAGGTATTGAGATATCGTTGATCAATCATTTCACTAACGCCCTATGTGACGTCACAGTTCCAAAAGTCCTCAAAATATTGTCTACGCTTCATGGCCAATTTGGATCCCAAGTGAAGTAAGTTATTGACAAAACTGCTAAACAAAAAAACTAGTTTAAGGTGGATTTGCCGAACAAGCAAAGAACAAACAAACTGAGATAAAACCTATATAAGGAAAGAACAAATATTGAAAGACATTTCACCTTCATTACTATGAAAACAGTGCCTTTGTTTTATTTTTCCCAGTATTTTGTACAAAAGTTCGAATTAACGGGCATATTTTGGTCAAGGGACCAAAACTTTTGTTCGAATTAACGGATGCCCTTATAACTTTAAAACTTCGGAATTTCTTTTAAATATTTTTATATATTCGTAATTAATGAGGAAAGTTTTTAGCATACCGAAAATGAGCTACGTAAAGTCGCGTAGAAAAAAAGCTCATTTTTTCTTCTCTTTTCTTAATATTTACGAAAGAATATTTGTTGTTAGATGTTGTGAAAATGTTCCCTTATTATATATAAATTTCTTTGTTCTTTCTTCAAACTATGTCTCACACCAAAAACCGTCTTACACTGAAGCCCGATACAACGAACCCGGAAACTTCAGACCCTTAAAATTGATATAACGAACTCTGAATCTTGATAAAAATCCCCGAATCTCGCTATTACGGACCCTGAATCTCGCTATTACGGTCCCTGAATCTCGCTATTACGGTCCCTGAATCTCGCTATTACGGACCCTGAAACGGACCCTGAAACGAGCTGGAGATCAAAGGAATAACTATCTGGATATTTGATTTATATATCACACACCAGATGATGAACTAATAAAAAATAAAGAGAATTTGTTGCAATTTAATAAAAGCTGGGCACGAGATGTTTAGAAAACAAATCTGAACAAAAAAGGACTCTCTACGAGTTCTGAACAAAAAAGGACTCTCTACGAGTTATAAATAAAGCTCTAACACTATAAATCCCAAACGGTCGTAAGAATAATCGACTACAGTGACGACAGAACCGTCTTCAAGATTTGATATTGTCCACGACGTACGGCAAGACAATTTCGCTCATTTCTGGAGTGAGCAGAGCTGACGTCACTTTCAAGATCTATTCCAAAGCTTGTTGTAGCTGTAATATTTTCAACGACCCTAAAAAAAGAGATTTCTGTTTCGTACTTAAAATAGTTCATCTAGCAAGTGTTCTTAGAATGGAGGGATGTAGAAGTCAACTCAAAATCTGTTCCACTTTTCATTTAAGCGTGAAAATACCTTTTATTTCGTAAGAAAAAAACATTGGACTTACTTCCTAAGTGTATCTTTCCATCTCGTCAGCAGAACTGCATTCAATTTTTCTAGAGAAAATAAATACGCTCAAACTCTTATCGCTGACTAGCTTAGTGAAGTTACGAGATGATTTAAAATGATAAATGCATTTGCTTTCAATGTTGTGCATGATATCGAGCCTCTTGCGAAAAATGCATACCAATGACTTCATCCAGCATTGCCGGCAAATGCATTGAACAGTTTCCTTCCTACAACACGTTGGATTCATTTTCGCTGGTCTTAAGTCATCCTTCTTCATAAAAAATCTTAAAGGGTCGAGTCTCATGAGAGGAACTAGCTGCATACAAGTCTAACATCAAAGAATAACGATTTCCTCAGATATCTCGTTTTCCACTGATACATAAAAAACATTAATAATGATTAAAGGCAATGAATCAAACCTACCATATGATATAGCACAGCCAATATCTTCACTTAAAAACTCAATATCGTCATTGTCACTTTCTTCGCCTGAATCGTCTGCACCACTGACTTTGGCGTCGTCGTCATTGTCACCATCGTCATTATGAATGTCAATTCCGTTCAAATTTCCGAGATTTTCGTTTTTATCGTTATTCTTAGGAACAGTGACGTTATAATTTAGTTGTTCACCATCTTTATTCTCGGATGTATTTTGTTCATTAAGAATGTTTTGAATTTTAGGAGAGGCAATTTCACTTTGAACTAAGTTTGTGTCTTGTTTATGTACAACTGTATCTGTGGATACATTTTCTATAGTGCTTTCCGTTAGATTAGTTCCTGAAAATACCTCCTGAAATGAATCCACGACCGCATTCATCTCGCACTCTTCTTGTTGGAACTTATTTACAAGTTGCTTCACTGCAATGTCTTCAGAAGAGTATCGCGTACACACTTCACCAGAATTTTTACTTTCATTCATACTAGGTTTTTCTTCTGGGATGTTTGAACAAACCTTTTCATCACGTATAAGTAGAGCTTCATTCTTTTCGTCATTTTCAAGATTGTTTCTTTTCATGGTTTGACTTTCAGTGTCCGTTTGACCAACCTCATCGAATTTATTATCCGATCTCGATTCTTCAGTGACGTCAGAGACAATATTATTCTGACATTTTTCTTCATGACTGTCACATGACTTAGTTAATGTTTTATTTTTATCGCTACATTCATAATCTGTCATTTGCAGTTCCTTGTGACACGCGTTTTCCTTTTCCCGGACAACAGTACTCTCCACTAGACATAACTGATCAGTTTCCATTTTCTCCTCATCGCCACAATTATTGATTTTACTGCAAGGTACACCGTGAGTATCAACTTCATCCGACTCATCATCTTCAATAAGAATTGCACTGGACCTACTATTCCCAAAAGAATTTCTTATTTGATCATTGTGGTGGTGATGATGATTATGCATCACTACAGCATCTCTCAAATTTCCCACTAAGTGGATCGGCATTAACGTCTCTTTATCATGACCGTCACAATGACGCTTGGAATGGACGTCGTTGTCATTAATTTCTTCTAGCTCTACCGACTTGCGTTTATCAGTTTCAACGTCCAACTCGGTTTCTTCTTCAGTGATATCGATAACGGCGACACCTGTCGACGTGTCGGTTTTCTTGGCCAGCTTTACTTTTCGAAGTAACTTTTTATAAAAGCAATCTTGCCGTTTTCCAGCACGTTTCCGAAGAACGTTCTCGAATTCTCCTTCACTCATATGAAGCACCTGAATAAGTTTTTTCGATTTAAGAATGAAATTATAATGGTTAAAACATCATGATAAAATCCAGAAGTATTTACATATTTTTTAAGAAGGAACAAAGAAACAACAAAATAAATACTCGATGGTTCAAACATTGTGATGTGTAGAGCATTAAAAATGCAGTAAAATAACAGAGAAAAAGAGGAAGCCTACTACCTTTAACATTTGCAGTAAGTCTGGTCCATTACGAAATCCATTCTTATCAAATAAAAAGTATTCACCAGAGGGTGCGATATCCTGCATGAATTTTTAAAAATAAATAAACATCATCTGGTGAAAGGATCGATCTCAGTGTGGGAGAGTATCCTTTCACTGAAAACATTTCATATAAAACTGTTTTACACATCAAAAAATAAAAAATGTTTTAATGCAATAACCCTTTGAGCAATCACACACATCTTTCTGCTTCTCGTAAATAATCGAGCAAAGAAACACTTCATGAATAATCGAGCAAAGAAAAACTTCATTCTACATATAGCAGGGAAAGAAAACATCCTATTTACACTCACGATGTTAGGAAGGTATGCCAAGTAACTGAAAGCAGTGTGACTTACTGTTTTATGTAAATAGGCAGACATTGCATGCACGTACGGAGAGGAGATCTGTTCAGAATGTTCGATTACCTCAAAGAAGGTAGATACTGGTAAAGCAACCTAAAAATACAAATTCCCATCATATATCAATCTGCTAGTAAGAAAAATGGAAACACATTTTAGAGTCAAACTACATTTGTGATACTTACCGAATCAAATTGATTTGCAGAATCTTCAACATAGCCGTACATTTGCAATAGTTCAGAGTTACCAAGTTTTCCAAAAGTATTATAGATTTCTTCATTCTAACAATCATAAGAACATAATTAGATACCTAACTAATGGGAAATCGGTTTCTAAGATGAATTAAAACTCAGTCCCACTACAACCAAATCTCATACTTCAAACTTCCTTTTCTTCTCATACAACATTGTATCATGACCACAACATGCTTCTCATACAACATCATATCATGATCACAAGACGCTTCACATACAACATTATATAATGACCAAAACATGCTTCTCATACAACATCATATCATGATCACAACATGCAATTGATACAACATCATACATGTTTAATCATGAATAGAAAGACACTACTGCCTGAGTTAGTCTCACCTACCTTGGAAATCTTTTTTGTACTAATCATTTGTAAACAATCTTCATCAAAAACTAAATGAGCATTATTGCTGCTATGGTGATTCAAAATGTCTGCCATCGGAACCATGCATGGTGAAAAGGTTTCAGTGAAACTGTAAGCCATGACAAATGCCACCATTTGCTTGTATAAATCCAAATTATAAAGTTCAGGACTGAAACAATGATAGAAATCATGAAAATGATGACTGATATTGAGATCAGGATATAAAGAAAATAAAAAGCTTGTTTGGTAGAATAGGTTATCTTTAAACATGCTTCACAATGGGTGATTAGAAACGAAGGTGGTGTAGGGGTGAAGAAGGGTGGAGTACTAAAACTAACCTGCAAATATCTTTATTTCGGTAAATGAAAGGGACAACAAATTCTTTATATTCTTGTTCTATATTAGCAACATCTTGCTGCACATCAAATAACAAATTTAAACCTATAAATATAAACAGATTCAAAATCTAATATCAGATGTTTAAAGAAAAAATGCAAGGGAAAAAACATTGGCAACATTCATTCAAATAATAACAATAATTATTACAACATTTTCTCTCACAACTGGGAGTACAGTAAATCCTCTAATCAACACCCACATCTTCTTCACGCCTCCTTCTTATTATAAATAAATAAATTTAAAAAAAAGCCAAAACTCATGCCATTATGAGTTCCTTCCGGTATGAAATTGATTTTATCAAACCACGCATGCACAATTAGCGAAAAAAACATCATGAACATAATGAAATCTCATACTGACATGAGTTTGTGTAGACTCTCATGTCAACACTGTCCCTCATAATTAAAGGGTCTTAATTTGACATACCATGCAAATTTTTCAATTGTTCTTCCTTACTCCAAAAGAGTGGATGTCCAAATTCCTTCACTGTAGGTATCAATCTTAGGTATGGTTCCCACATGGAGTGTTTTCTATTATATTCATACATCAATGTCAGAAGAAGAGGCACCCAGCCACTACTGTCGTCTAAGCTAAAAAACACTTCACATTGAATTTGTTGCTACTTTTCCAAATAGAAATGAAGAATGTATAAAAAATAATAAGATGAATTACTTTAATGTCAGAAATTTTTGCGAAAAAAGTATTTTTCTTTGATTCGCGAAAATAAGTTCTTGCAAAAAAAAAAAGGTGATGTGTATTATCATCCTGATAGTGTTGGAAATATTTTCGATATCTTTAATGAGGAGTAATTGTAATTTGTTTAAGGTTCAAATTAGTTAAAAATATGTTGAACGTTAACCATCTTTCTTCTTATACCGATCCATTCCAACAAATAAACAAATTATTGTGGCAATTTTCCAAAAGAAATGCTCAAAAAATGTTTCCTTTTTCATCATTCGCGAAATTATATTCTTGAATTTTTTTTTTGATTTTTGCTCATTCAGGAAAATAAATTCTCGCAACATCTTCCACTTCAGTCAATTCGTGAAAATTAATTCTCGCGCAATTTGCTAAATTTCTGGATTTCTGACATTAAAGTATGTGATAATTAATTGTGCTTGTGTTGCTTTAAGCATCAGTTTGTTGTAATTTAAAATGAAATTTTTGAAATAGGAGAATTTCAAATTATATCAATGTCTTCATCTATGTTAGCCAGTAAATTAAATGTTGCTGGGATGTTTGTTATGTTTATGTTCTCTGATCAGCCTCATTTTCATGTAAAAGTTCAAGAGTCCCTATTTAAAGAAGTTGACACAAAAAACATTTTCCCATCAAGCATCATGATTGTAGATTATAGGAATTGATGCCTAGCATATTGAAACATAATTACCTCCTGTCAATTTCATCAAGCCACTTTTCATACTCAGCAATTCTTGCTCTGATATTACTATTATCAGGATGTAAAAGTATGGAGCGTGGAACAGTAAATAATATTTCACCTTTCTTAATGTTACAGTTGGCAATCATGCCGTACCGATGACTTGTTCCTTCATATTTCACTGACACCTAATAAAAGATACAATTTGTCATGTATCATTTCAAACATTAAAGCCAGACCAGACCAAAAAACATATCACTTATTTCGTAAGGATACTCAACTCTGACCGAACTTAAGTTGAGCTGAGGAATTGCAAAATACATTTTGTGTCACAAAGAACAAGATTTAATTAGATTGAAAGCTTTGTGTCAGTATTCCTGTAATAATAATGTTTCTGAAGATAATCAAGAGTGGAAAAGAATCTATTCTCAACCTGGTTTGTGGTTGAAGATTTATAGCAGTTATGATATTCCCCCAAAATATGTTATTACAAGATTTTTATACAAACATCTACTAACAACTTAAAGAGAAACAAATAGGTTAACTTGAGAGTATTTATTATACAACAGTTCTGGTGTATAAGAGTGGAGGTATACATTTTTGTTTTTTGTTTTCTTATTTTGAATATCAAGAATATGGTGCTTGAATTTTTCCTACTTTGAAAAAGAAGTTTCAGAGAGCTTTATCATTTATCGTTAATATGAACATGCTTGAACTTATACAAAACAACTGCACTAATCACAACAGTGACAACAGAGAATTTCCAAAATATAATCACTTAAATAGAACGAAAAACAAACATGACGTCTGAAAGCTATAACCTGTGGTGACAGGACCAGTGAATTTTCATCACACCAACTCAAGAAGCTTTTCAACTTTGTCTCAAGAGTCCATTCATTAGAATAAGAGTTTCGTTCATTCAATTCGCCTTCTGGTGGTGCTGATGCAGACATCGGAGCCGTTTCATTATGTGGCTGTTCAGTGGTGGTTGTCCCTTCTGGTGATGCTGCTGCAGACATCGGAGCCGTTTCATTATGTGGCTGTTCAGTGGTGGTTGTCCCTTCTGGTGATGCTGCTGCAGACATCGGAGTCGTTTCATTATGTGGTTGATCAGTGGTGGTTGTTCCTTCTTGTGATGTTGATGCAGACATCGGAGCTATTTCCTTATGCATCTGTTCAGTGGTGGTTGTTTCCATTGTGGTGGGCACTGCTGGAGTAGCCATTTCAGTAAATATGTTGTTTAAATATCTAAACAAGTGTTTAATAGAATTCATCAATTTCATTTAAATGAAAAAATTCCTGATGGATGCAATAAAGAAAATGTTCATCTAAAACAAAATTTAAAATATAAAAAATATCTACGGTAACTATTCTAAAAAATAATTATTTGAAAAATAATTATTTGGACATTCTGTTCAGGGTAAAATAATGAAACCATTTTCTGATAAAAAATGTTTATAATCTTTTATATAATACTATAAGTGTTTTAAAGCTCTGGTTGCGAGTCCTAAGCAAAAAACGAGACAAATGAGGCAATGGTTTCCATATCTGTATGCGTATTAGTATAGGGGGAAACCATTGTATTGCGTCAAATGTTTACATTTCCGTTTGTTGGCGAAGAAACAATGAAAAAAAGAAAGATAGTCAAGAACGTATGATAAAGTTAGATTAGTTAAAAGTTGTTAAAAAGAGTGGTGTATAAGAGTGGTGTATCTCACAAATAGACAAGGAGGTATGATTAGAGTTTGTTTCAGTTTTATAATTAAAGATTGTCTTTATGATACAGAGTAATAAATTTATTTCAGAAGTAGTGGCATGTAGAGGAGAGTTTTTAATTCACAAGTTCTCTTTATAATATGCCCGGGTAAAGTACAGCATCTGGCTGTAGAGACTTTATGCATCAGCAAAAGAATGAATTTTTACATGGAAATATGAAGTCATTATTAAATTAAAAATATTTTGTATTCTACGCAGTTTGTTTTAGACTGAATATCTCAAATCTGAAGGCAAATAACCCTATGCACAAAATTAGAACTGCTGCTTTTGGCAGAATTAGAATAGTTACAGTTTCCTCAAAGGCCGTTGTTAGTTAATAGTTTGTTCATCCTCAAACGCACACATGGTCATGATAAATACTTATAATAACTCACAAAAGTTTATTATCAAGACTATTTTCCAAAAAAATATAAAAGTGTTATTTTAGTAGATTCAATGAGATTAAATTCTGAAAATAAAAAATTCCTTGAATTGCAAATGTAATGTCATGACAACTGTTTTATTATTTACAAACTCGTTTATTTTCATTTTATAGAATAGAAGAATAGAAAGAAAAAAAATATTCAGAAATATAACAGGACGTTCCGTAACCAAGAAATTAAATAGCTATACGCAGCAAATTTATAAGATGTCTCATAGTTGGTCGGCCATGTGGGCAATTCCATGGATGGTTAATTTCATTCATGTGGGAAATTAGTTTCTTCATAGTTTGAGCATCTAACGCTGTGCCAACCATAACAGATGTACGACAAGCTCTGCTTGCAAACATCTGTCGTACACGAGATGGCCTACACATAACACCAGGGGCATCACTTAACATGAAAATCAGTTCTTCGACATCTGAAATACCGAAAGTCCAATTTCGACTTGATGGAACTTTGATTAGTTTAATGGTACTGACTGGTGTGACTTCTCTACTTGGAATTTCAAAATCAAAACCATTCTTTTGCATGATTTCCAGATTATCAATAAGGATGCTTTTATTGACGGATGTCAATTCCATTGGTAATGGCTGTATCAATTTCTGTCCCTTTAAACAATGTTTTGTTTGCAACGTTT
The DNA here is from genome assembly GCA_039566895.2 of Turritopsis rubra. Classification (NCBI taxonomy): domain Eukaryota; kingdom Metazoa; phylum Cnidaria; class Hydrozoa; order Anthoathecata; family Oceaniidae; genus Turritopsis; species Turritopsis rubra. Next base: position 15,221,116 of record CM077627.1, read on the forward strand.
CAAAATTATATTTCTCATCAGTAGCATGTTGATCAACAATGAACAAATCATTATCAAGCTTCGTAATGATGAATCCAAGATTAAACTGACCAATTACTGTCATTTTCAAAAACATTTCTTTAGAAACATGTTTTTCTAATTCACATTCGGCAGCCTTGTTATCAGTTGGAGCAATTTTGGCATGAAACGAAGTTAACTCTGTGCTCTTGTTCTTTTGCAACACATAAGTACTGTGTTCTTCCGATCTTCTCTTTAGATAATTCAAATCAAATGGAACCAAGACATGTTTTCGATCATCAGAAGTAATTTCCACATCTTTGGTTTCAAACAACTCTGACACTACTGATAATATTGGTTTGCTAGTTACTTCATTTGTAAATTCTATCTTCTTGTGTTTTCCTAGTGATGACGAACCATAACTTGGACACATCTTATCATCGTCTTGTGAATCTACGAGGTTACCATTGTTACCATTGTTGTCAGATTTCTCATTTGATCCATCGGTAATAGGTTTTGTTAATGAGCTCTTGATGGATTCAAAGGAATGACATATTCTTTTGTTTGAATTAACTGCTGCAAATTGAGTTATTTTAGATGGCTGACTAGCATCCATTTTTCTTTTTTTTTCGTTAACTTCCAAAAAATTTTTAATATCAAGTTGACTATGATTTTTCCCGGAATTTTTTCTTTTAGAGCTATCAACTTTGGATATAACATAATCACTGCAAAATTTATCAAATGATAAACGGTTTGTTGGAATAACATTTTCTCTGACAGGATACAGACTTCCATGGCTTGTTGAATTTTCAGCTTCTGAGTCAAGTAACGCGTCAGGGACACATTGGAAATTGTTTCGCTTTTGCATAATCTCAGGTAAATTAGTTGAAGATACTGGTGTGACATGATTAACATTTTCAGAAAAATATGTTGCACACCTTTCAAACATTATTTTCAAACTGTTTCGAATTAAACCAAATAAAAGCTTTTCTTGCTGAATCAAGATGAGTCTTTTATCCGGTGTGACATTCACATCCACAAGCTTCCTATTCAATGAAATATCTAACAAGATAAATGGGTATTGGTTTCGATTAAACATATGATAAACTTCGTTTATAATTCTAGAGAGTTTGGGATAATCACATGGCCTACTGTTGATTGAGAAAAATTGTCGATCTGGAGAACTACGTCCACATCCATGTTCTACCTTGGACAAATAACCACTAATTACAAACTGGTCACCAAATTCTTTTAGCAGATGAGCTGGAATGTTGTACTCCTCCAATGATGCATCTGTCAAATTATGCTGGGTGATTTTAACAAGATTTTTGCTTTGAGTCGGTCCAAAAATTCCAGTAATAATATCCAAAACATTTTTTTTCCCATTGGTAGACAGAAGCAAGTGTTTCTTATTGGCAACTGTATTTATAAAATTGAATCGAATACCACAGTTTATCAAACTGTAAGAGTAAACAACATTAACCAATTTAGCAAATTCTTTTTTGAAATTCCTATGGAATTCTTTGTATCTGACTGGCAGAGTGTAAAAGATGTCTGTCACCGTAACAGTTGTACCAGTTGCACGAGCAATACAGCCCCTATTCAGTAATTTACCATTATGATCAAATTCCAATTTCGCACCAACATTGTTGTTTTTATGCTGTGTAGTAATAACAACATTTGAAAGTGCAGATAATGAACTCAAGGCCTCTCCACGAAAACCAAATGTTTCCACTAACATTAAATCATTGAATTCTCGTAATTTCGAAGTATAATGCTTCAATGCCAATGATTCAAAATCTTTTTCTTCAATACCTGAACCATTATCAGACACCTCAATGATTTCCTTTCCATATTCTTTTGTTTTGATTTCAATATTAGTTGCATCAGCATCAAGACCGTTCTCAATCAGTTCTTTTACAGCAGTGGCAAGATCTAAAACAACCTGTCCAGAACAGATCTGATGCACAGATGTTTTGTCTATTGCTTGAATGGAATTTTGCATTTCTAAAGGTATAATTTAACCAAAAAATAAATTAGCATAAATTAGCATTGTAATGCTGTATGCTGTAATGTATACCTGTAAAAAGGATGCAGAAAAAATTATTTTCATAAATTTCTCACAACCTTTTGAAGACAAACAAAAAAACAAACAAACAAACAAACAAAGTTGTTTCTGTATTATTAGTAGCAATATTAAATTATTACATGTCTGTATCAATTCATGCAATGTGTTAACAAATCTTTCTAAAATTTCCAGCAGTAAATAATTTTAAACAATGCAAAAATACAAATATTTGCTTACTAAAAGTTGCTCCCCTAAATGTCAAGAAAAGGGCAATAAAAGTATGGAATTCAGAGGTGCTGTAAGGTCCATAAGTTTTTGTAGGGGTTCCGGCAAAACCCAAAACCGGGTAAACAAAACATGACGCGGTTGTAACAGAATGAATATGTTCAAATTAAATACTAATGCACTAAGAAGTAAACACTGGTAACATAAACCCTTTTTACGTAACTCTGCAAATCGCTACCGGGGTGACATATCAACGAAGATCTTACAGGTAAAATATTGAATAATTTAAGAGCCTCCTGGTCCGGATACTGCTATATGGCCAGGTTCACCAAAATATGCACATAGATTAGATAAAGTGTCACCTGTATAATGGATGCTTTAATTGGTGATTTCAATGCTGAGGGCACTGAGCCTTGTTTATTTGAGTTCTTGGATCAGTATGACTCAAGAAATTTGGTAAAAGATAGTATAGGTTTTAAGAACCAAATAACCCTACTTTAAGGGAAGAAACCGTGAGGAGTGAAATTCGCATAATTTAGGGAATAAACTTTCACGAATGACCAAAAATTTTTAATATCACGGGAATCAACTCTCACGAATGACCAGAAGAGCATTTTCAAACTTCTTTTATTTCTCTTCATTTTGACGATAGGGAAAAGACAGTAATTAAAAAGACTATTAATTAAAATTGGAGATTTTTGGCATGAATACACTTCCATGAATAGCTGTCATTTTAAAAAACATATATATCTACTAAACTGATATAACAGTCATCTGATGTCTGCAGCAAAGTGCTTTTAAGTATTTGGAATAAGGAGATAGTTAAAGAAACACCAATTCATAAAAAAAGAAGATACTACAAAAGGCAAAGCGTTAAGATCGTTACAAGAGTGAGTTCACGGTCAGAATTACTTAAAGGGGTACCACAAGGGTCAGTCCTTGGGCCTATACTTTTCAACATAATACAAGTGTCACTTATTAGGGAAAAGGCATGAACAAATTTTGGCATGAACAAAAGTTGGCAATCAGAAGATCTGGGAAGAATCTAAAGTGAAGCTTTTAGGTGTTATTGATAATAACCTCACTTTTCAAGATAATGCTCTTCTAAGATTGGTAAAGATCTTGTTATTTAAAAAGAGAAATCTCATGAAAGCTTTCATTGAACCTCAGTAAGCCCATTGATTTGGATGTTTCAGCGAGCGAGCGAAGTTTTCATTTATAACAACTATAAAAGAAATTTTGAAGAACTTCTTATAAAAGATGGAAATTTTTGCGTTCACCATAAGAACTTACATGCTCTTGTCATAGAAATCTATAAATCGATATGTGGCCTTTCAAAATCTAACCTAGACAGTATTAATGGTTGATCATCACAAAAGATCAGTTTCAAAAATTGTGTTCAAGTATAGGCGGTCTTGTGCAAATTCATCATGCAGCAGGTGTTGTTGCACAACAGGATGAAAATATAACTTTAATCCATTGAGAATTATAATTGTTCGATTTGAATTTTTTTTTTCTTTGCTATTTATTATTTATTATTATCAATTTATTTATTCTTGATTAAAAAATATATCAAAATTACATGGTAAAATGACATATAAGGACAAAAAATAAATTAAAAATAAATAAATAAAAAATGATTAAAAAGCTACAGTATAAACTGAGTTATTTACACCGAGAGAATAATACACATGCTTATACACGCTTTTCATTTGGAACTATATTGTGAGTGTTTGCTCACTGTCCCTACGTACTAAATAAAAAATCGAAGAAAAAAAATAGTTTTTCTTCTTTTGAGGAAGCGCAATGTAAGTTCACACAAAAAATGTTGTTTAAATTTTTGCAAAATCATTCCATTGCATACCCAAATGTACACAAATACAAAGGGAAACATCTTGATAAAAACTTATTAAAAACGTAATTTGGGGTTCCACATTTTGGCCACATAAGACATAAGACATAAGAAATTTAGGTCATAATATCATAATCGATACATTTATAGTTTCCTTTCCTTGTTTGAATGGTATGTAATAAAATAATAAAAAAGATTCAAGTTCGAATTTTATTTTTAATCTTTTATCATCACTGCAATTATTTGTAAATAAAAAACTTGGAAATATTAGATCACATGAACCGGTAAAAAGAGTTTCGTGCGCATAAAAAACCAAGCACCACACAGGTGATTCGGGATGTCCTTCCTAGGGTTGCGTATTGGGCCATAGCTATTGGTTACGCAAACCTTTACATAGTTTCATAGTGATTTAATAAAGCAAAAAAACTTACTAAATCTCAGCGACGAACGCAGAAACGATACATTGTATTGCCACCATTTCAAATCTGAGCACATGGTTGAGCAAGACAAGAATCAAGACGTATATTTCGCGGGAAAAACACGACATTTCTGAGAAGGGAGAAGTAAAGAAAGTGAAAGCACTAAACTAATGGAGACATTTTTATGTTTATTTCTCAGTCGATTTCTATTTAAGGATATATTATTATTTCCTCACAAATTTTTGTATCTAATGTTATTTTACTTTAGTTAGCTACATCACGTGTGGTGGTGACTACTTTAAACAACTGAGGGGAATATGTCTCTCGAAGGCAATAAATATGAACTGGCTGCCCGGATAAAACATTTTTACCGATTCAATTCTCAGTAAGTTGCAGTCCGCCCGGTGACATACAAGAAAAGGAACTTGTGAATAAAAAAACCCCTTTGTTAGAAACTTCTGTGAAATCATTTTTACATAGATATATTGATAAAGCGGAATCCAAATTCATTTATTCCATTGAGACAAGTAATATCTGAGAACGAGCAGAATATTACTTTGGCAATTCTTAAACTCAACTCTGATTTATGGTAAATAAAGCTGCCACTGGCTGCAAACCTCTGCACCGTTGCCATATTTGTCTCTTAAACAAAATTGGCACCTGCTTATCAATATATAAGACTTGCGCAGCAGTGCCGTGAGCTCAAGGTCACTATGTTCACAAGGGAAAGTTTTAAAAACATAGCAGTGGTTATTACTTATGAAAATTAAAATTATAGAATAACAAACTTAGAGTGGTACCATGTTGTAGAGCTCAAAATACAGATCAAAAATGTATGGGATCACATATTGTTTTGATTTTGCTGACATCATCACATGTGATGTCACAGTTCCAAAAGTCCCCAAAAATTTTCCACATGCCTCGTTGCCAATTCGGACCCCAAATTACGTTAGTTATGGCCATTAGTTATAGAGATATTTAGCCCTAAACGTCACATTTTTTTGGGTACACAATGCAATGTTATTTCCAGTGTTCAAAAAAGAATCCAAACTAGAGATCAATATCTTTGCAGTCTAACATTGATCTTCGAAAAAATGACATATTAACGTGCATACCAATTTTTATCTCAACACCAAATTTGTATTCTCACCAGTTTGTTTTCAGACAAAAACATTCAACTGCTGAAGCTCTTCAAAATAAAAGTCAAAATAATAATGGATGCCCTTGATAATGGTCAGTTCGTTTGCAGTGTTTTTATTGATCTCCCAAAGGTCTTTGAGGCTGTTGATCATGAAATCCTTTTGAAAAAACTTTTACACTATGGTATCTGAGGAACCTTTTTTGCTCTTATTTGACTGGTAGAAAACAGAAAACTGACATGGTTTACCACAGGGCTCTGTTTTAGGCCCACTGTTGTTTATTAGTTATATTAATTTACATGATGCTATTATGTGTTCCATGGTTCATCAGTTTGCCGATGATACCAACCTAATATGTTTTGGTGCATCCTTGAAATCCCTTTCTAAAAGAATCAACCTAGAACTGAAATTTCTTTTCAATGACTCAATGACAACAAAATAAGTGTGAATGCAAGTAAAACTGATATGTACTTTTCAAGGATAAACTAAAACCTCTAAATTAATTATGACTTTAAAATTTTTATAAATGGCAACAGGCTGTCCTCGAGTAATTGTATTAAGGATACGTGTAATGAAAAATTTAAAGAAAATAAACATACAAAGAATTGGATTCTGAAATCAGATTATATATTTTTAAAATATTTTTTCAACTTTTTTTTTTATTTTTTGAAACTTCCTGTTTCAAAAAATATTCACATTTTTGAATGTTTTAATGATGAAACAATTTTAAAGGAGCTGCTTGAAAGATTGATCTTTTTTGGCTAAAATTCAGTATTATTGACGTTATTAAGTTAAGTGACCTTTAGAAATACATTTGTTTGAATAAACGAAATTTATAACACAATAGATTGTTTCCAGATAATCATAACTAAACCCAGGTACACCAATAAAGCATAATGATAACAGGTATATAATCATAATACTAATCGTAACAGGTACACAATGTACCACAATATTACAGCATCCCCACCGAAGAAATGTTGGAGAAGCAATGAATGCCCCATGAGGTTGCTTCTGCTCCTGGACTAAAAACCTTATAGTTATGAGCCAAATATAACATACAAGGAAAAATGAAGTGAAGAAAAAACAACAAGAAGGCACATTGCAAATAAGCCAGTAAATCTGGTCAGTAAATCTATAATCTACCCATTGTGTGGAATTATCCAAAATGACGTGTTGATATCTCATATCTGTATTAAGATATATATATATATATATATATAAAAGAAAAATTAGATTAAAAAACAAGCAAACACCAATAAAAAGGGAGGGTGGGGAGGGTGAATCGTTAATGTTGACCGGCTTATAAAGGCTTATAAAGGCTTGTAAAGGCTTATAAAAGTTTATAAGAATATATACTGGCCAAAAAGAGGCATCTAACAAGGTCATAGATTTAAACAAATACAAAGTAGATAATAATCAAAAATAAAACAACAAACAAAATGGTAGATGATGATCATCTCAATTAACATGAGCCAAACTTGCAATTTGGCACCATTAAATTATTTTTAGTTTTCCAAACAAATTCTGCAGAAAAAACATTTGTGTAAGATTTTTAACGTTGTGAATCGCCAATATTTATTACATTAAGAAAAAAAATGTCAGACATAAAATTTTCAGATATTATATTTCAGACCCAGTAATTTTGGACGTATTTTGGACTTCAAGTAAAAAGTGGTATTTGGAAAATCAATGAAAATACAGACGTCCTCTTTGTCATCTTTCTTTTAAAACATGTTAATACAAATGTATAAGCAGGTCTTCCTTCCCAAAGTCTACATCTATTTATAAGGCTTTCATTATCGGAAAATGCACGATGGATTATTTCTTCCAAATTTCTTTATAACCACATAATGATCCAACAGGCATACTTGATGTGGATGAAGTTGTTTTTTTTATGACAAGGAGAAAGACAATGAAACATTTTAACTTCTTGTAGTTTTATTCAAAGACAAAAAATACACTTTTAAAGCATATTTGGACGTTGTAAATTTCGGACGTTCGTATGTTGGTAGAGAAAAATTTGAATTAAACAATAAAACATGGCAAACTTTTCATGATCCCTTAAGTATTGTTCTGAAAAAAATGCAATTACAGATAACATGTTTGTTAAAATGGATAAGCTATTAATTAAAAGGGGAAAGCTTGGCATTGGTTGTTACTGTTTTTTTCCCATAGAAAATTTGGATCCCCAATAACATTCAGTAGATTCGTGTATTCTTATAAACAAGAATCCAAAGAAACTTTACTTGTTTGCAAATGAATGTATTTCTACATGAAAACACAAAAGATTTTTGTGTTTCTGATACATGAAGTCTTTCTATTATCATTTTTTGTGTTTACTGCAGTTTGTTCAAACATACAATATTCAACTGAACATGAAAACCCATGTTTAATAAACAAAAGACTGTCAACCTCTTACATGGACCCTTAAAGTTTCCTTTGGCCTGTATGTTGTACTGACGTCATGTTGTGATGTGAAAGTTCCTTCTCCAAAACCTTTTGCCACATCTGTTGTCATTTTTTTTGGGTATGCACCGTCTGATCATAATAATTTTTGTTTGTTGTGTTACTATATTATTAAAGTTATCATACATTTTCTTTCACTTTTTGTTTTCACTGGGTATAAGGTTTTTTTCTGCAATGTTTAATTCTATTATGTCAGTGTCAACAATGCAATAATTATGTAGAAAATCGGTAGTTTCTCAAATTTTGAATTTGCATTTACTCATATTAATTTTTCAACTGTCACAGGTTGAACCCAGCTACTCCTTGCCTTAGAGATTTCATGGCTATTATAGGTGAAAAGTTTACTTTGCTTCTTGTTATTGAGTATTAATATGAAACTGTTGTCGTGGTGACTAGTAGCCATATTACTACTGTGTTTCGATTTATAATTTAGATCATAATGACAACACGTATAACACCACCAGGAGAACCATTTTTCAATGTTTCCGAATTTTATGCATCACCACAGCTACTTGAAGAAAATTTGAAATCTCTTTCAGAAAAGAACCAAGCCAATTGTAGTAACATAACTGGAAATGATGGCTACTTCAAGGATGGAAAAATAACGGGTAAGGTTCATGTAATCTCTGTTATAGTGAGATCTAGAGTTTAGGTAAAATTCATGGAGGAGAGATAAAGTTATTTTAAATAGAAAAGAAAAACGTGCAATTAACCTAATCAACACTTAAGATTGAAAAAAACTTCATTACGCGGTTTTCCTCCACTTTTTTGCCTAACACTAGATCTGCCATGCTGTCTGTCAATATCTGTTCTTCAAGAAAAATGTGTATTATAAGATATAATCACTGTCTCAAATTTACAGACTTTTGAATTGATGTTTTTTTAAAATAGATCGAAGGGAAAGTTTCAGATATTTCACTTTCAGTTAGTGTATTATTTTAAACATAAAAATATCAAAACATTTGTGGATAGTTTGAATCAAAATTTTTAGATTCACTGATTTTATTTTTAGAAATAATCTTCAACATTTGTGCAAAGTTGAATTTACATATTGAAGTGAAATATATAGCTATTGAGTTGTTTGACAAGTTAGTAATATATTTCTTCAAAATAAAAGAAAGGATTGTAAGTTTAGTGTAATTTAATAATATAAACATTATTGAACAAGTCAGTCTATGTCTAAAATAATTTTCTGAATTATAAAGTCAAATGTGGCAACCATGCTGGAAAGTCATTCTTAGCCAAAACCCAGTAAATATCTTCGAGGCAGATGGAGGGTAATGGAGGATTATTACAAGGCGATGAAATGTCTTCTGACTCTTTATTCTCGTGTGTTTCTTTTGTACGCTAAATAACCCTGCTCTCCTCCATAAAGTTTGCCTAAATTCTGCCCTAAGCCTCTTTATCTGCAGTCACACCAAAGCTTTTTCTTCAGTTCTTGCAATCCTGTAATATTTCTGAATAATTTCAAGTATAAAGGGATATTATGCAGTTTTCTGTGAGGCTGTTCCTAATTAAATATTCTAATTGATGAAGTGAAATGTAATGTATAATTTACACTTGGGTTGATGTGTTTGAACAGGAACATCTTTTAATATTACCTTGTTCTTCTTTGTTTTTAGATTCATGTCGACACATATTACAGAATTGTATGAAATAGTCCAAAATTCGTCGAGCAAAGAGAAACAAACAGACTGGTCTTCCGTCGAGGAAAGGATCAAAGATCAAGTACCATTACGAATTATAACATGTGTTCAGATTGCCAGCAAGCTTGTGTCACATTACAAGGTCTGCTTTTACTAAAATAACTTTCTTTAGGTTTCTTTAGGTTCGTAACTATCCCTATTTATATTGTTGTTATATTTTGAATGATACTTAAGCGTGGGTTTCCACTTGGGGTTCATTACGATTGAACTGTTGCTCCGGGAATTTAGTGTAATTTAAAAAAGTATTCCATATCCATATCAGGTTTTAAAGTGCTTAAATTTGTATTCACATATGGAATAAAATGAATTCTGAGAGAAAAAAACTCTCATAGCTATTGCTTCTTATTACGAGATTAAAAAGAGAAGAAAACGCTTGCTTGCTAAGATGGAAAGCTAAGAAAACATAGATATACGGGAATGTTTTTAAAAACAAAGAAAACAGCGAATATAACACTTATTACTTAATACTCTGTTACATCATTTACAAAGCATAAAATCCCTTGACAAATTTAAAACAAAAGCTTTAATTGTGCAGGTGTTAATGTCAAAAAGTTTTGATATTTAAAACCAAGGTTTTATAAAATTTATTTAACTAATTACAATTATGAAATAAAAATTTTAATTTTTCCACTGAGGGTTTATTGGGTTTATTCTTATTTTATTCGTAATTAACCCTAAGTGGAAACTGCACTTAAGTATCTAAACCACCCAGAAAAATTTTGTAATAAGAAATCCCTGTCTGATAGCCAATCAGAATTGTGGTATCAACTTGCAAGGAGGTAGGAATTTCCTTCTTAATAGGATTGTGATTGTTAACCAAACAAATTGATTTAACATAAAAAAGATTTTATTTCTGGCATTGTTTGTCATCCTAGGCACACGATATAATAAATTTAGGACTCGTTTAATTCTTTCATATATTTTCAAAAACTTGAAATGCAACATATCTTAATTCACTGTCAGTGTTTGTAAGAGAGTCGTCCAGTCATTACTATCTCTATCTTCTGGACTGTACAACTACAGTTTTCTCATTTTCTTATTGATATCAAACATGGGATTACATTTTTTTTTACTGTAGGCATTATCACCAACAAAAGTTAAACGATTTTTATCATCATGCGGACTTCACTATTCACTTGCTTCGGTTTTTAAATCAGAATTGAGAGTTTTGCGAACACTGGATTTTCGGTTGTCGGCAACTTCTCCGCTTACTTACATACAAATACTACTGGAAGTTTTTCGTGAGTATTCTTCACAGTTACCTTTTCTTTTGTCTTCTTGGAGTTTACATACACTTATTAATATTGCTGTGAATAGGTAGAAACTGTCCTGGTTTGAATGCCAACTTGCTTCATGAAGTGTGTGTCAAAGTGCTGGATGCGATTTATTTGCAAAAATTTGTTATTTATCACCAACTGTGTGCATCTCTTGGTGTGGATTTTGATTTGAAGTTGGCAAGGGATTTTTTGTTGTTGGCTACGTGTATCATCATTGCAGCTTCATATATACTGGATAGTGAATCCAATGATTCGGTAGGAGTTATGACATATGCTTCGATGTTATTCAGAAATTATTATACAATATAATTTTCATATGCGGACGATACACGATCAAATTAATCAAATCAAATTTGTCAATTTTTCAACAATAACTACATTATTTCTAAACCTTCCCTCCTGTGCAATAATTCTAGTTGTGCGTCTAAAATCTCCATCTATGAAACAATTATCTCCATCTATGAAACAATTATCTCCATCTATGAAACAATTATCTCCATCTATGAAATAATTATCTCCATCTATGAAACAATTATCTCCATCTATGAAACAATTATCTCCATCTATGAAACAATTATCTCCATCTATGAAACAATTATCTCCATCTATGAAACAATTATCTCCATCTATGAAACAATTATCTCCATCTATGAAACAATTATCTCCATCTATGAAATAATTATATCAACAATAGAGTATCCATACAAGACATTTAATAATAATAATACATAATAATAATATGAAATAATAATACATAATAAATAATACATGTTTCCCAAATTTCTGTTTAAACGCCTTATTATGGCTTAGCCAACCATGTTTGTTTGCTCTGCAGTGCAAGGCGTGTAAACATTATCTCCAAAAAATGGCAGAAGTGCATTAGCTCTAATCTCACATAAGGGTTATTCTCATCAAATCTTCCCAAAATGACCTTTTTAAATGGTCAAATTTTAATAAAGGAATGCAGGTACCTCCTCAACTGTCTGAAGATTTACAAAATATGTCCTTCTGCAATTTTGAGGTCATTTCTACTTTCAGAGATATGGTCACTAAAAGGGTTGAAAAAGTCCCATACGTTACATGTTTTTTTGCAGGCACAATAGAATTATAGCAGGTTATATAACCAGGAGATCTTTCCGTGCTTAGTCGGGTACAACTTGATGGTCAGATTTTGGCTAAAGCGCACTGATTGGTTAATAAGTTTTTCCAATATTTTATCCTGGCCCCACTTACCAAATCACAGTTTTGCTTTGCTTTGTTCATACATTTACATGTCATTACAGATCCATTGATTTCTTTGATTTGGTTCTCTGAGGGGATTTAAATATAATTTTTTGACAATACTTTGTGAACTGTCATGAATTTTCTTTCATTTTTAGTTTACACTGGGTATAAGTTTTTTTTTCTGCAATGTTTAATTCTACGCAGCAAAAATTCCAATTCTTATTAAGAATGAATCTAGTAAGTATTTCTCATTTTAAGTAAACTTTTACTTGAAATAAGAAAATCAGATCTTGGTTAGAAATAATTTCTTATTTCAGGTACTTTTTGACTAACTTACTAAGATAAAATCTTCCTGTTTTAAACAAAAAATCTTATTTCAAGAAAAAAAATCTTGCTTTTCGGACAAGCAAAAAATCTTATTTCAAGAAAAAAAATCTTGCTTTTCGGACAAGCAAAAAATCTTATTTCAAGAAAAAAAATCTTGCTTTTCGGACAAGCAAAAAATCTTATTTCAAGAAAAAAAATCTTGCTTTTCGGACAAGCAAAAAATCTTATTTCAAGAAAAAAAATCTTGCTTTTCGGACAAGCAAAAAATTCTTATTTCAAGAAAAAAAATCTTGCTTTTCGGACAAGCAAAAAATTCTTATTTCAAGAATTTTTATCTTAAATAGCTTTATTTTTTGCTCAAAATAAGAAGTGGAATTTTTGCTGTGTATTATTTTTTCGTAATGTTAACGCCAAACATGGTAATAATTATGTAGAAAATCGGCAGCTTTTAAAATTTTGTATATGAATTTACTCATTAATTTTCTCAACTGTCACAGGTTGAACCCAGCTACTCTCGCCTTAGAGAGGGTAGCTGTGATTTCCTGGCTACAGGTTATAACGAAAGCAAGGTATTGTAAGAAATATGCGCTTGTTTTATCAGGTGAGAATAAGGTTCGAGTATCAAAAACATAATTAATTCTGTGCAGTCGACACTGTTTTATAATTTTCTAAGCTACTGATCTAAACAGTATGGATCAAATTCCTTATTTAACCATGCGATATCCTAATGGAACTCTTTACAAAACCTTTATCATAATATTGACCTTTCAGCCTTAACCTATAATCAGCTAAAATCATTGATCACAAATCACTTCCTTGACTGTTACAGTGTATCTGACTAGCTATATCTACTCTTTCTACATATCTATATATGTATTGTAATTGTTAATATATACTTATCTGGTGGCCACCCCCTTTGATTAGTGTTTTACTATTGGGGTACTCCAGGTCATTTTATTTTTGAATCATCTAATCATGCAACGACTTGATGTATGCCAAATAAAATTCTATCTGATCTCTATCTGGTCGAGGTTTTTCAGTCCAAACGTTATATTTTTTCAGTGCCTCTTATAGACAACTAACATTTTGTTACACATGGGAAATTTAGGTGTACTTAGGAAGGTAAATGATCAAACTGTTTGAATTAGTCACATTACAAAAGTTCTTTTTCATTTTTTCATGGATATTTGAAATTGACAAACAAAAATGTCCCATATGTGACACGGTAAATATGCAGCAAAACAAGCATTGTCAAACCAAAATATTTCATAGGAGCAGTGTTGAATTAAGTTTTCTTGTTCAAAACAAGGTTAACAAGGTCATTTCTGAATAGGTTCAAGGTTAAAGAGCTAGCTAAGAGATCAAGGATGCAAAACTTCTCTATTTGAAATTTCTACAGAAAGACCCACTACGGGAAATCCAGAACGAATCCTGAAATTCAAAATCAAAGTGATATTGAAGGAATTCATCCGAAAATGTTTTATGATATAACGAGGAATGTAACATACATGGGAAGACGGAACTTGGTACCAAATGGATGCGAGTGGCTATTAATACATTGTGGAATACCAGAGGATGCCTTCACTGAATAACTATCCAAATACACGGGACTGATCCTGAGAGATATCGTCACTTGTCCTATGCATTTTCTATGTTCCTCTCAAGGTCAGTGATGCTTAATGAATGTGAGACACACTTTGTTAAAATGCTTATCACCACTCATACAGGGTCAAGAAATAACAGCCAGTGAAGGTCCACAGTGTGGCAAATTATTTGTGCATATAGAATGATGAAACTGATCACCTTTTTCTGTTGTGGGGAAAAGTTCGAAATCATTCGGTTTACAACAATTGCAAGAACAATTCTCTCTTATGTAACAGACTGATGGCCTTGTGGTAGAGTGCTCGCCTCCAGTGCGGGAGGTCAGGGTTCAAATCCTGGCCGGTCATGCCAGCGACTATAACAGTGCAAATCGATCCACCCAGCTTAGCACTCAGATGGAGAGCAGGAAATTAAACTCTAGAACCTCCTACGCAGGATCCTAGGTAAACATTAATAATAATAAAAATGATAATAATGATGATGATGATGAAAAATCATGGATTGAAAAAGTGACAACTATTAGTGAATTACTTAATGATAACAATGCCAACACTCAGAAAGAGGGTGAAAGTGAGAAAATGTGTTAAACTATCTTCAGGTGAATCCAGGGTAAGCACACTTATGCATCCAGGGTAAGCACATATATAGATCAGAGTTAATAATATAAATACTTATACGAAATTGAACAAAACATGATTTGGCCCTGAAAAGAGAAAAAATGAATTAGAAGTCAGAAATATCATCAGTGGGAATTGTTGCTGGAGCTGATACTGGTATGCCTTGGAGAAACTAATGTCAAGATAGAGTCATCACTTATGCATACTTCGACTAAATTTTCATATAATTCACATTGTGTTAAAAACTACAAAAATAACCATATTTTAGATGGCTTCTGTCAACAGCATCTATAAGAAAACAAAGAGAACTCGCCTCATGGTCTGGAGATGACAATTATCGTTTTAAAAAACATAGGTTAAGGGACCTTGAAATTAATTCGAATTAGAGAGAGTTCGATTTATAGAGGTTGGAACTACGGCTTTAAAGAGATGTGCTGACATCATCATTACCGATGCAAACCTTTCAGTTACTTCTATGAAAGTCATCATTAAGCAACAAAAATAGTAGTAAACCTGGGCGTATAAACCTGGGCGTATAAGCCCACCCGCAGATAAGCCGACTCGCGTGTAAACCCACTCCTTTCACTTACGTTTTTTTCCTGCCTGCGTATAAGCCTGCCTGTGTATAAGCCCACCCGCGTATAAGCCCATCCGCGTATAAGCCCATCCCTGTAGACAAGATAAAAAACACTCTTTTTACAAGATCAATCTATTTTCACATTCTTTAATTTTATTTCTCACTTCTTTTGTTCCATATTTTGGCGCCATATAGACAGTACGTGCAGGGTATTTCAATTCCACCACCATGTCCCAGGGACCCATGTTCAATTTTCCTTTGAAATCAGATGAGCCCAGGGCTTACACGCCGAGGTTTACAGTAACTTATATTTATGACCAACGATAATTCGCGTGCTACTTTAATGAAGGTCAAACAATACAACAATATCTTTTCTTGTCTCTCACCTGTTGTTATTGTTCATGCTCATGTGCTGAGATCATCATGATGTCAGATATGTATTGTTTTCTGATACGGTTTCTTTATACGAGCGTACCACAGAGCATTATGTTATGAATTCCAAATTAGACGCCATGTGGGCGTCCTATTATTGACGTCCTCAGAATGAGTCTGTTTGGGCGTCCATAGTACGGGCATTGTGGAACTGCTTAAGGACGCCTCAATTGGATCGTCTTAGGGATGTTATGTGGACGCCTTTTCTGACACATACAAAGGATTTTCAAAATTTATCATCCTGTGGAAGTCCGCTCTACGTCCGACCTTTCTTGGGCATTTGGGGACGTCCTAAAGACGTCCATATTACATCTGTCCTATCCAGGGCTTTAACTTTCTTCCTTAGGGCGTTCACCTTTGGTCCGGGACGTCGGACCTGAATTAGGACCTAACGCGGACGTCCTAAGGAAGTTCTGTGCCTGCTGGGTATGGTCTAACATTCATATTGGTCTGTCTTATGTTGTTGATGTCGTCATTTTCAAAAAAACAATAACATTGGTGTTTCCACTTTTCCCTCCTTGTTATTTAATGCTTGACTTCTTTTAGTTTCTTGTATAGGTGGAAAAACTTTACAACTTACTAAAATTTGAAACTTCCCTATACCACTTGATAGCTTCCAAAATGGTCATACTTTCTTACTGATTCTTTGTCAGCATTTGACAGCGAAATTCTTCCTTAAACAACCTTGCTTATGAGTGTTACAATGTCATGCTTCCCGCTTTAGGTCTGTGAAACTGCTTAATTGAGCAATAAATATTTAATCATATGTTTATTTACTATATATATCATGCTATTACTGGTACTAATTCCCCCGTTCACTTTTAAAATATATGTCGAAAATAAATTCCGGGGAATCCTATGTTTTTTGACATTCCAACCGTGAAAATTTGTTCTGCGAAATTTTCTGCTCGCGATAATTTCTGTCCTTACTTAACGTATTTTCACCCTCTGCAAATTAGTTGTCTTATTTAAAAAACGCACTTTTAAGGCAAACTAACACGTGCTTTCATTTCTGTCCCTGTTTTCTTTTTCCATCTTTAGTTTTTTGTGTTTTTTTTTACGATGTTAAAAATCAACCTAAGGGTTTATTCTCTTAGATTTAGAGCAAATTTCAGCCTAATATTCTTATTAAATATACTCTAAAGCGTATAGACCTTTCATAGACCTTGAGAATCATTTCGGAGTAAAATATATCCGCGAACTTTTAACATACGATGGACCCTCGCATCTCTTCGTATAACCAATCATTTTCGACTTTTTAGTGTATCGAACAGTAACCAATCATTTTTGATTTTTTTTTTTTTAGTGTATCGAACAAATGTCGTTGATCACATGTATTGATGAGGCAGATATCATTCTGTTAACAACGATCATTGTAAAAGTGACATTGGACCTATAACACCAAAGCTTGATGTTGATCTAAAAAAGAGTTGGAGGCTCACTCGTGAAGTTTTAAATTATTTATAATTAGGAATGACAGGTCTGTAAATCTTACTTGTAAAAAGCGGTGAATCTGGAAGTATGTCGAAATGTTAGCTGCTATTAAAGCATAAAAGAAAAACGTGCAAATAATCCCATTGGTGCTACAGACTGAACAGAAATTATGATAATATGCTGCTCCACAATTTTCGACATATCCTCCGCTGTAAATCGTGATTATTTCTCCGTTCAAATGTTAAACATGTTCTTTCGCTTGTTTCGTGGTTTTTGTAGCACCTGTAGATCAAGCATTGGTTAACACATGCTCGATTTTAGATTCGATGATTTGATTTTGATGTCCAACATTTTGCATTCGTTTGTGATTGTGCATCGACCGATTTCTAACCAGCTGAAGTTTTATTGGTTTGCCTCTATCTTTCCAGCAATTTTTGTTTTTAACCGAGAATTTAGCTGGTTAGAAATCGTTTTATAGAAGATGTGTATAACTATCGCATTTAGTTTGAGGGAGGCGAGGTTACTCTCGATAAGTAAGAGGGTGATCATTATGTTCGAATTCTCACACTACGAACACTGTAAGTTTGGAATATTCCAACGACAATATACGAGATACTATGACAGAAAGCCATTGAGAGTTAGAGAGAGTTAAAACCATTGAGAGTTAAAGAGAGTTAAAACCATTGAGAGTTAGAGAGAGTTAAAACCATGTTGAAATATATTTTACATTAGCCATAGTTATATATATATAGACGCAAATGAAATGAAATAAATTATCTTCTGCAGTATTCATCCGCTATTTTGAATTAGCTGCTTAATTCGAACTTTTTGCTAATTGGAACAATTACTGTGTATACTGTGTTCACTTATTGTACTCACAGTCCTGTCCTGAATTCTTCAAGATGCTTATTTGAATTACAAAAGTTTTCAATTCATGGATGTTTTCAGATGATACATATTTTGCTCGATTGATATTAGTTTTCGAATTACATCGGTTTTACTGTTGTTGATTCGTTAATACACTGTTTCTTTTTTATAAGAATCCTTTTTATAAGAATCATTAGGCTCAGATTGCCCAAAAATTAAGAATAATTTAAGAATCATGCTCAGGCTCAAAATATAGATTTCAAAATTTCAAATAGAGGTGTGTATGTTTTCCTATATTCTAGATGCCTTTCTAATCCATTTAAACTGTAAACTTAAATAACCAAAAATCAAACGGCAATTCGAATTTGAATGTTTTTTTGAATTCGAATGTTGATCTCTGAATCGAACATTGCAGTGGTTTCATCTCATCGCATGATAGAACGCGAGTGTTTAGCATGGGGTTTCAGCTGAAGATTTTTAGAATGTTGTGATAACAAACGAGCAACGTGTCATTTTGTCGAAGGAGAGAGTCGAAAATGAGTGATAGCAGAAAAAGAAAGCAATTAACCCTAGCTTGTTGGAAAGGGTTTAAAAAAGAAGTGGAGCATCGGGGAGAGAAATTAAAGATAGATTTACCAACTGTCGCTAAGGATAAAGGAGTGACTTGTGATATTTGTAAGAAGGAGTTTGTAAACACTCAGGGACTTGGTTGTCATAAACTAAAATGTGAGAAGGAACACCGTACATCACACACCATCACGCATACTCATCATGAAAGGACTAAAGCTGCTGATAATCAAGTGGATATCGTTACACAAGATGTTGAAAAAGTATTGTCGAGTGTTGTTGATGAGGTAGTACAGTTGATTGAAAAGAAACCGAGCAGAAGAAGAGGGGCTAATCGTAGAGAGTCGTTTACAGCGTTGTTTAAAGCCAAAGTCTTAAAGGAGCTATTGTACACTGATAAGTCACAATACACTGTAGCAGAGCAGTTCAAAGTTAACCAGTCTATGGTTTCCAAGTGGCTGAAAAACAAGAATGATATTTTCAGTCAAGCTGCGATAGCAAACAAGAAAGCCCTGCTGAAGCAACGCTCTTCTAAGAAGTATTTGCCTTTATATGATCGACTGTTAGTCTCATTTAAGGAAGCACGTGGAAAGGGTTATCACGTCAATTTTAACTGGTTGTGGAGCCGTGCACGTAACATTTACCGTGAACAGCATGGTCAAAATGCGATTGTGAAGAAACATGTGATAGAATCATTCCTTCGTCGTTTCAATATTCGTATGAGATGTCGTCAACGCAACCGCAAACAATCCAAGGAATCTTTTCGAGAAGACTTGCGTAAATGGCATGGGCTCACTCGAGAAAGACTCATCAGAACAGGAAGCAAGGACGACTATGACAAAAAGTGGGGTAGATTTTTACCCAACCAAAGATTCAATGTGGATCAATCACCACTTCCGTTTGTTGTTGACGTTAAAAGAACATATGAACAGATCGAGTATAAGCATTCAGAAAAGATATGGATTGCACAACCGGGTTCGGGTTTGGATAAAAGACAGTGCACACTACAAATACTGACACGGGCTGAAGGAGAACAACCTCGAATTGCTGTCATTTTTCGGGGAAAAGGAAAGAGGATTAGTCCGGATGAGAAGATGTCATGGCATCAAGATGTTGATATCTATTGGCAGGAGAATGCTTGGGCTGATACAGAGGTATCCGTGGAATGGATTAAAGGAACTCTTTCAAAATCAGTTCAGGGACTTAGCCGCTTTGTCTTATTCTTGGACAATTTGAACAGTCAAGAATCAGAACAATTCAAATCTTCCGTTTCTGAGCTTAACGGAGTAGCATGGTATGGATTAAAAAATGCTACTGACTTGTGGCAAGTTGTTGACGCAGGTATAGCTCAGCTACACAAAGTTCTTATTGGCCAAGCGCACCGGGAATGGCTTGATAAGGAGGGTAATGCAGACAAGTGGTATGGAAATGATTCACAGTTTACCGCATCTGAAAGACGAATTCTCATCACGCATTGGGTTGGAGATGCCTGGAAGAAATTATGCTCTCCGGAGTATGATAATTTTAGAAGAAGGTGCTGGGAAAAAACAGGGTGCCTCTTAACAGCAGATGGAAGTGAGGATGAAAAAATTACACCCGAGGGACTAAAACTCTACAAAGTTCCACCCCCTGCAGTTTATTTGCCAGCAGCTGAAGAAGTGCCGAAATCCAATGAAGTGACAGAAGAAAGTATTGAAAGTGTTGATGAAGACGTGAACGAGGAGCTTGAACCAGATGGCAGGGACTGTCCCGATGATGATGGTGACGAGTGGGAGGACCACGAGGATGATCGTGTATTGGATGCGCCCTATTGTGGGATGCGTATGAAAATTCTTTATGAAAATGGTTGGCACGTCGGTAAAATTAATTACTATAATGATCATCTTCAAAAATACAATGTTACATTTGATGATGATTCAGAGGACTATGTTGGTGCAGATGACATCGACATGGTTGAAGTGTGCGTTTTTTAAAAGTTTAAAAGTTGTTATATGTGATAAAATATGTTATGATTACTGTAACTTGCGATTTGTTGTTTTTTCATGCCCTGTCCCCTGCCGTCATTTTTATTTTTCAAGAATTCACACCATTTCAGACAGTTTTAACGACTTAAACGCCATTTTTTAAGACATATAAAAAAATTCAAGTAAGAAAATTAAGAATCACTCTAGAATATTTGAGGCTCGTTTATTATGTATTTTTAAGAATCACAAGGCTTAGCTCGAATTATGTAATTCTTATAAAAAAGAAACAGTGTATCCAAAGCGAAACAGACATACTTTGAAGTATCAATTACCTTACGTGGATAAACGTTTGCGGTTTAATCTTACGCGAAAAGCACGTAAAAGAAAAAATACGGGATTTTTTTTAAACAATCTCTATGTACACTGCTTTGTCTTTTCAATAACTGACCTGATGTCAAGAGAACAAGGAGAAAGATTGCAAGTAAATATTGAGAAGGATAATAAGATCTTAAATCCCTCCAATGGCGAACTTAAATCCACATCAACTTCCATCCACGTAAAGTACCGGCACTTTCAAACGGGGACTTAAACTTTTTATACAGAAAATATCATCTGCACTTAGAAAACAGAAGTATCTTCGGCTGAAAATCCAAGAACGTCGGAAGTGAATGTCCGAGCAGATAATTTTTCTGGCAGAATCTCATCGATAGAATCCGACTGTCTGCCATCTTCATCATCCTGATTTTCATCAGGTGGACCATCTACAAGGATTGCCATGTATTCTGCTAATTCTGCCTCCGTGATATGCTCTCCTAAAACATGTTAAAAACAAAATGTATGTAAGGAGATCATAAAAAAGGGTGTTTACAAACCCACCGACCCATCAAATATACTCAGGAACCCGAACTTGGGAGCCAAGGAAAAGGGAATTGGATGCAAGGAGACGTAATGTAATGAACAAATCACCGAGAATATTTTTATTCGTTCTGTAAATTCTACTCTAGGAGGACAGTTTTAATAGAACTTCTAGTAAAGTTTCATGTATATACATGTATTTTGTATTAAATACTTTTAGTCTTCTTTGGTTACTCACATTGTAGTGAAGAAGATAAATGACCGAAAATAAATAAATATGTCAACTTTCTTTTCAACTTTTTTCTGATACATTTTCGAATTTTCTTTTGTATTATTTCGAACATTAGACATTCGAGGTTCGTACTGTTCAAAACAATAACGGAGTACTTTCATCATCGTTGAGCAATATTTACGAGTTTTTCATAATACAAAGAGAAAGGAAGTATTTTCATTTTAATGAGCTAGTTTTGAATTCTAATTCTCGAGAAATGTAGAAATTCCTTTTCATCCTCATTCTTTCTCCTGTTTCCTTTAAGCTTTCGATATTTGATTTTCTCGATTAGCAACAACCTCTTGCTTACACAAACCTTAATACATAATAGTGATTAAGTTTTCATCAAAATCTGAGGACTTTAAAATTTTTGGGACCAAATTCAATATTCGGTAATTGTATCCAATCCCTTTTCCTTGACTCCCAAGTTCGGGGCCCTGAGTATACTTGATGGGTCGGTGGTTGGTGGATTAGTAAACACCCACCCCTGCCATAAAAAAACACAAAACACATAAAACTGTTTTCACCAAAACAAACTCCCTTTTGATGGAAACAAAACTTTTCTGAGTACATGCTTATTTTTTTTACCAATTTGAGCCTTGCTTAAAACTAGCATATGGCTTCCACAAAATACCTGAATCTTGAAGCAACTTCAACAGCTCATTTCGATCAATTTTCACTTCTCCGTCATCTTCGTCAACGATACCAAGTTTATTAAATGCGTCGATAAGTTCCGATGACGACAAGCCAAACGCCGGCCGATGATTGACATATACTACAAAGAAAAAGCAGATCTGTTGATTTGAAACTTTAATGACGTCATGTAAAATTTTATTCTCAAGCGGAACTTTAAAGCTTAGTTTTCTCTGATCATCTTAACGCTTAGAGCCTAATTACCATAACCGTGAAGACACATTTCATCAATTTTCAAATGAAAACCACCTTAGACAGGCATCATTTATGAGAATCATCTTATGATGAAGAGCGTCTAAAGGCTTAAGCGTTTTAAGCGTTCAGGGAAAACCAAATTGTAAATCCTGCTGACAGAAAACTTACGTTTGATCAGACCACTCAAATCAATTGACTTGACATGCTTTCCAGTTGCAACATATTCGCTGAATTTCACTTCGTTTATCATCTCATCAATCTAAACAAACAAACAAACAAACAAATTATGGTGAAGTTGTAAGCAACAATTTTCTTGTGATGACATTTTCCTGTGTACAAGATTGAAGATCTTACTTGTTGTTCAGTAGGATAAAAACCCAATGCTCTCATAATGAAAGGGATTTCTTTCAAAGGTACTTCAGTCGAAACATCTCGCTGTGACATACAATCTATCCCTTGACTGAAAATAAATTTAAAAACATTTGAAGGACCAGTTTTAGAATGAGAGATTTATGAAGATTGTCGCCAAACCACGTCTTTATTAGTTTGTTGCATCTCTTACAAAAAGTCAGCGAATTATTTTCTTACTTCCTTAATTGTGCATGATAGAAATATTCTTCCAGCTCGGCAAAAAGTTCTCCTTCTCGACCACCTTCAAGTAAACTATAAAATGGGATCAAGTCTTCCCCTCCTAATGCTGCTGCAGCTTCCAAAGCGCTTAAAAGAAGATAAAAATTATCATTCAATTCAACGGCCTTACTTTCGGGAATATCAATGGACAGAAGAATTAACACTGTCGAAATGCAAAACAATTAGCGAAATCGCAAAAACTATCTAAGTAAGGTACTCATGAAAAATGTGAATTTAAAATCAATTCAATTGAACACTTTTTCAAGATAAGCTTGCAATGAAGAGAGTTGCTTACTTAAAATCAGTTTTCCACATAAGTACACTCGTATCACCACCACCGGCAGTGAAAATATATTTACCATCAGAACTACACGTTAGATTATGCACCTACAAAAATAAGATTTATGGAAACCTTTAGAAATAACGAATAATAACGTTACAACAACTTCCACGGAAAACGTCATTGTAAGTTGAGGAAAGGATACTATGCGGTTGTTTTTTACCATGCCTGGATGAGCAATCAGTGCCATTGATCTATGTGGATTCCCGTCTAACGGCAAGATGACAAGTCCAACCTATTATATGAAAGATTATGTTTATCATTACAGTGGATCCTCAAGATTTCAGGAAGCGATTATAAGCTATATGGAGGCAATTTTTTATTTTTACCATCGTGGTTCCTTCGTTTTCACCCTCAATCGACGGCCACAAAATTCAACGAAATTCGTGGGAATTTAAAGGCATACCAAACTACCCAGGGTCTATTTCAATTTCACGAAATCAAAATTTAAGCGAGAGAATATACAAACAGAAAGTACTAAGCTGTTTTCACCAAAAATTTAGTTTTTAAGTGTAAATTTTCTTCTAAGACAGGACAATAACGCTAATATTATACAATAAGGCTTTTATGGTTAACATTTTAGCAGGAAAATGTGATTTTTAAGAGAAAGTTCTGGTTAAAGTTTACCAGAGTGTCTTTGAGGATTGCTCAAAAAAAGATAAATAGAACCAAGAGAAGTTCTGTAGAATTGCACAGAACATAACTGGAAATATTAAAGAATACATTTTTATTATCTTCGTTACACTAAACTGTGTCTATGCATCGAATATTGCCACCAGAAATTGATCGTGATCGTGAATTTCTCTCCATGTTGTTTTGATTTAAAAACGTTGAAGAATTGTTGAAATAATACAGACCAGCTAACTTTTCCATAGTCAACAAATTAATGAAAAGCGCGATTAATAAAAAAGTCTTTCGTGAGATCTAGATTAAATTTAGTTGCAAGACCCAGTTTTTGTAAAATTGAAAGATGGAATTTCGCAGAATAGTATTTCGCGGTTGACGGAAAATGGCAAAATTCACGGGAAATTAATATTCGAAAAAACGCGAAACCGCGAATTTTCTGACAATAAAGTAATTTGATTTCTACACCCTCTGCTTAAGCAAGGCGTTCATCATAACTCACCTTATCATAAGTTACATAAGCCATATATCTGGACGATCGTTCTTTCATTCCTGGTAGGACAACCATTCTATTAAAGACAAAAATAGGCTCTTCACCTGTCAACTCTTAGGAAAATGCAAGCACAAATCAACCAACGACATGAACAGCATCGCCAAAATAAAAATAACTATGACAATTCTTAATCACATTACACATTAAATGGAGAACATCACTTAGTTCATTTAATAATCTTATGTTATGCTTATTTATGCTTTTGTGCGAAATTGCAACTTGGAGTAACACTGTGTTTTTGTATATATATAGAGAGAGAGTTCGTATCAAAAAAGTTCCTATCAAAGTTTTTATAGTTTATACCTTTGTATTGGTGATCCATAAGTTGGACCTAAAAATGTATGCCGACACATTCTTGTCGTGGAGTTGAAAAGTTTCATCTTAAGCTAAACCAAAAAAATGGAATGCTAAAGAACATTATAAACACAACAGTAACTAAAAGATTCAACCTCTATTTTGTTAGGAAAACATTATTATTTGGTTTATGAATATGAGTTCCAAATAAGCAACAAAATCATGATATTGAACAGCAGTTCATAATTGACTAGATAAAAATAATGACAAAATAAAGCATATCTGATGAAGTCTTAAAGCCTTACTTTATCATTAGCAATGAGTAGAAAATCTTCTTTCACAATGGGCGGGTAAGCAGTAATACACGTAGGAATTGCATCTTGTTCAATTCGTTCAGTAGTCAATACTTTCAGGTCATCAATACAGCTATTCTTCAAGTCATACTCGATCTAACAACAGAACCAAACAATCATTACCATTCAAAACATCCAACAGAATGGAGAATCAACACAACAAGAATAACTTTCAATGTTAAAGGAATTGAAACCATTATGTTTCGTTCAGTGAAAAAAAATAACAAGGAAAACTTGAGTAGATATCAGTGACAAGGAATGAATGACATAATTTGATTCACGTTTTAGAAATAGTCGGGAGCAGAATGCAATAAGTGATATAACTAAAATCTTGCGCGGACAACTACTTGGATAAGAAACACACCACATAAATGCGATAATCAACAACTGACAGATGATACACAGGACAACAAGAAAGCAATAGGTTAGTGTGAACATCTCACCAACATCCGGTCTTGACCGATGGATAATAATCGCGGATAATTTTCATCCAGAGCTGTGGTAAACAGTAGATCTAAAAAAGTGACAAACGATTGTAATTCCATAAGAGTGCGTTCCATATTCTCCTACATTTTCATTCCATTCTCTTATGATGATGATGAAGCTTCTCAGGAAGATAAAGGTACATACCTACAATTTGTTTGTAATGAGCTCTGTGTTTACCAAGATAATACCATGGAAAAGATTCGTTTTTAGGTTGATGTTTGAATACAACAACACATCGATCATCATCCTAAACAAAACAGAAGAATAATCCCAGATAAGATAATCGCCGACGATTATCATTTTTATGATTATATGAGAATTGGGCTTAAATGTTGTTTTTATGGAAACCTTTGTTTTTGTACATGAGAAAATGAGAATTCGTTATAAAATTATACCCTTTAGGTGTTCAAACTTGCTAAAATAGTGTTGTGAAAACATATCCGATACATAATATCTATCCGGTATGAAAATATTGCTGTAAAACCCGCTTTTAAATGGGAACAAAACGTCTATCCGATAAATTTTCATAACGTTGTGAAATCTATCCGGTATAATGGGAACATAAATGGAAACAGGAAGCTTTCATCGTCATAAAGAGAAATGCTATTACTTTTCAATGTGCTGACATTTTAATATAGATTTGCCAAAAAAACAAACAAGTGTTGCTAGAAGGACATCGAATTCTTGTCAAAAACATTACTTCATTTTGGAACAGTCAATTCTCTTTTTACGACCTAAACAAGGTCTGCACCTATACAAAATTCTTCGTTAATCATTCTGATGTCAGGGCAATGTTTTGAAACTGCAAGAGACGTGAAGAATAGAGACACGAACAAACATTTTTCCCAATTAGTTATAGGTACCTGTTTCAAAACGATTAGAAGAAAAAGACTTACACAACATGCAAGAAGATTTGAATCAAAAGAGAAAACCAATTTGATAATAGAATTGTGTGAGAAATGGAAAATAGATTTTGTTTCAGCTTTTCCATCTACTTGTAGGGTTAAGGAATCAAGAACTTGAACAGTTCCATCATCAAAACCAACAGCTAAAAAAGAAAATCAACAAGAATTTCCATTTGTTCATACAAAACTGATTCTTAAATAACTTGTAATTTTTATAAAACTCGTTTTATATGCTAATGAAGAAAGAAAGAATAAATTTAGCAGTCTCACATTCGTTTCTCTTAACAATAACTAAATAATATATAAAAAATGATCACCTAAATAATTTCCATTGTAACTGTATGCCAGACAAGTGATTGCCACACAATTATCTGTGAAATGTTTTTTGTGGACCAAACACCTAAAATTACAATGTGTGTCGTAAACAAAGTTCTTCAAAGTTTGATTATTAATGTGAGGAACGCAATTCAGTCAGACAAAAATAATCATTTCCAATTGTTTGAAATAAAAGTTCTCATGAGTCAATCTAGTCTTACAAAGAAATCAAAACTTTGTAGAATCAATTTTCATGAACCCATTTAATGAATTATGCCAATTTAAATTTAACCACCATTTTTAACATTTTTATCAATTTTGCACCAATAGCCTGCAAAACAATGTAACTTAAATTTTGTGGATCCTTTTTAATGAAAATATAGTGTTCATTAAAATAGTGTTACATGTTATTGCAATTTTTGCTATACATGTAACATAAAATAGTGTTCAATGAAAATTTTCCAAGGAATTTTCCGAAAATAATGCTGCAAAAGGGTTGATTCACAAAGATTTGGTATATAAACAAGGTATATTAATAATGTAAAAAGCAATGACGTGTCAAAGGATTAAACACAAAATTAAAGTCAGCATAACGATCATGTAAATTTTGAAAAACCTAGAATGTGTATCAAAGGAAAATACTTTACTTTGTTTCAAAATCCCAAACTTGAAGAAGTCCATCAAAACCACCAATTGCAAGAAGGGAACTAAAATATCAATAACGTAGCTTTTTGTATTACAACATGCTTTGAAACGAAATGAAATAGAAATAAAAACACTCTTTGCATGATAAAGGATACTCTTAGGAAGATGTACAGTGCACCTAACCAGAGAGATAATTATTATACATAAGTTATTACACTTACCTTTTCGGATGACAAGCTATTGCTTTTACATCATTATCATTTTCTTTGCAATTGTACTGAAAAATATGACCCATGACTTTTATATAATTGGTTGCAAATTAATTACACACACCGAATCACAAAGGTGATTTCTACATTTGGATTTCTTCCTTGCATGATACTTACTTCAACAACACTTCCATCTGTCTTGAAATAAATATAATTGGCTTTTGTTGTGCTGATAGAGAAGTCAGAGACAATAAAGGGAGTTGCCTTCAATGTTGAGCTGGTAGGGTACATGGGATCTTGAGATTCTACGGCATGTTTTTGGGGATGGTCATATGTAAATGATACACAATTGATTGGACCATGGCAATCAAACTTATTATACCTAACAAATAAAACGAAGTTATCGTTATTCAACTGTTTCAATCGATAGAATAAAAATAGAATAAAAATAAAACTTAAAAAGCCTGTATTGAACTCCAAAGATCATACATTAACAGGTGAATTTATCAGGCTCAATCTACTTCCTATACAAATCATTAAATAATATATCATCACCAATTTATTAATTTCAACTCCATATCAAAAAACTTGACAGTTCCAGTTACATCACCAGTCACAATGTAATCATCTTTTAATTGGAGCACAGTTATCGCCTGTTCTTGAACTTGCACTATTTTAAATGCTTTGTGATTAATGCCGATGTCAAGTGGTTGGGATAGCTCATGCCATACAACAATGTTCCCACAACTTGTAGCAGTCAATGCACTTGTTAAATCAGGCTTGAAAATTGATTGGCTATATATACCAACTGTTTTATTGAAGTCCTAAATAATGAAAAAAGTTTTCTGCTGAATTGAGAGATTAAAACATCCAAAGATTCAAACAGGATAAAACAGATCTATAAAATTCTAATAACTTCTGTCTTTATGAAATAAAGATGTTAATAAAACTACCTTATTATTTAAAGTTGGTGCTGACAACTCAAGTTTACCATCTAAAGTCTAAATAAATCATTTTTATAAAAAGCCAGATTTAATGCTATATTATATATATATATATATATATTTAATCTAAGTTATATTGGGATAACTTTGCAAAATGGTATTATACTCACCCACTTATAAAACATGACTTGATTTCCATTATTACTGATCAATTTGAATGGATCATTGGCATCAAATCTTACGAAAGTCTACATAGAAAGATTTCTCACATGAATACTATACAAAAAAAACGTTACGACATTGTAAACGTCTGAAAAACATTATGACATTGTAAAGATGTACCAAAAACGTTACACTCGTTTTTGGAATCTCTAGATTTTTATTTTTCACAATTTAAATCCACAAAGTAACACCTTGTATTGACAATAGCAAACTTAACACACCTGCAAACCATACATTTCATCCAAACGTATTGATATAACAGGGCTTTCTCTTTCCCTTGTCCAATCCCAAACCGAAAAAAACTAAACAAAAGCATGATGTTGTTAGGGAAACTTAATTACCAAGAAAAATTGTATTTTTCACATAAAGCTCATAATAATAACATAGAAAGGCATACAAATTTTGTACCTCTTATAGGAGATAAAGTTTTCAAAGTTTTCGCTGTTGCTATCACAGATATGTGAATCACATAAAAACACCATTTGTGGAAAGTCACAGTAAAAAGATATGAGTTGTGGTGCAAAAAATATGTCCTTATTGGTTAACAAAAACAAAAACTTGAAAGGAGTACCTGAGGGAAGGAACTGCCCAGCGTTGCTATGAATTTCATGCAGGATGAAAAAGTCATTGTAGTAACTCCAACTGGATCAACGTCAAATATTGTCTTGATGGGAATACTAAATCACAAAAGTTTACAGTTTTTTTATTGGATGTTTGTTGCTATGATAACATTGTGTAAAGTTTATGTGGGGTCCAATAGATTGTGTAATGCCATAGCTCTCACTTTTCCATAATATCCAGTGGAAATCTGTTTCATATATTATAGAATACCTTAATTCTGTGTCCCAAACAATCAACATACAATCTTTTCCAATATCTGCTGTTGCCAACCATCGTCTGTCAACACTGACACAAGTGCAAGTGATAGCATTGCACTACAGTAGAAACACTCAGAGGTAAAAAGACATGACCAGTATAAAACCATCAGTACCAAAAGGTCAGAAATACAATAACAAGTAAATCAAGAAAAAGACCACACTGCAGAGAAAAGTTATTGAAAAACCACAGTTTATTTCGACAATTAAATGAAGTGAACTAACAAGTGAAAATACTTATAAAGCAAAGTGGGCCGAAAAATTCTCAAAGCAAACTCTACATTATAAGACTGGTAAAAGAAACTGGTGGCCTCGTGGTAGAGTGCTCGCCTCCAGTGTGAGAGGTCAGGGTTCAAATCCTGGAGGAATCCTACCAGTGACTATAACAGTGAGAATCAATTCACTCAGCTTTGCACTCAGGATTGATGACTAGGAGGGTTGTCTAGTTGAGCATTTGAGACAGACATGTGGCTTCCATAGCCCAAGTGGGGGCTTAAAATGCTCTAAGACCTCCTACCCAGGACCCTCATTGATAACAGTTCTATCAGAACTGAAGAGGCTATCCTGGGTAAACATTAATAAATAAATAAGACTTACGTGTCCTTGATACAAGACTTCCGTATTGTATTCAAAGTTATACAATACGCCTGTGTGTGCGGTTGTGTAGAACAAAACCTTAAATATTTAAAAGAAACTTCCTGAAACACAAAATTCTTTTTCTGAAACAGCCACAATTTCTGAAGAAAATTCACTGTTTGACACAACATTCATGATAATGGTACATTGAACGTAGAAAGGTTTTCAATTTTTAGAATTTTTCACCAGTTTTCCAATTTTACTCACTTAATGTTTTGTTCAAATTTAACAGACTATAAACATCATAAAAAACAGAATGGAAGATGTACTTCTACTTTAGTTTAGTTTTTTAGAACTTCTACATTTCTGCCTATAAAAAGATGCTAAAACATATCATATCAATAACTAATGGCAATTATGTCTATCAAACATGATAAGATATAAAAGTTATATACAGAAAAGTTTTCTGAAAATGATCATTGAACTTTGCCATGTTGATGAAAAGAAAAATTGATATCATCGAAACCTAGTTTTTTAAACACATACCTTTCTTGTTGAGTTTGACAAATTCAAGACTGGTACATTTTTGTTGATACCAAAAGACCATGTAAGGTTCTAAAAAAAGAAAGAAGAAGACAATTAATATGCAGCATGTGAGCACATGTATGCATCTATGATAATCAGGAAGTTTCACAAACATATTTGAATTAATGGAAAATCTTTGGTTAAAATAATTTTGGTTGGAGTTGCTATGACAGTTAGGGAGGCATAGCAGATCATGTTACAGCAAGTACTGAAAGTGGTTGGGGTAAGCTCGTTAGCTAGTAGAGATTTTTGCGAAACTTTATTCTAGCTAATAAGCTTTTTGAAGCTTTTTTTCTTTCCTACTTCATACACTGCACAACATAGAAGCTATTAATAGTCATCTAGAAAGCTTGGAATATGAACAAAGAAACATAAAAAAATATATTTTACACATTCTATATATTTAGTTCTTTAATAGAATATACTTTGGTCCATCATTTTTCTGATGACACAACAACACAAATTTCATTGTAGACAAGATGTAATACAATATCTTAATTCAATGTTCTTGTTCAAGTTTATTTTGGCATTTTCCAGTCCACTGCTTATCATAGATGACTTTATTAATATATGGCGTTATTAATATTACTGAAGAAACTCACCAATTCTTGATAGATGACAATTTCCTAGTGGCACTTAAAAAACAGCCAACGTAAACCCTGGTTTCCTTTTTATGCAAGTAATCATTTTTAGATTAAATTAGCCCTGAATATCCTTATTTTTGGTAAAAAAATATTTTTTACTTGTAGTAGTCATAAAACCATACCAGTGCATTAGCTATATGTATTTCATCTTTTGTTGAAGAATTATCTTTATTGTCATGTTCTTCAACAGGAAACTCATCCATATTGAAATTATAAAACTAAAAATCACAAATCACAAATACCATAATTTCAAATTGTTAAAACAAGCTACACAGAAATTGTCAGTCAGGTACATCCCGTTACAGAGGCGGATCTAGAGGGTATGTCGAAATTTGTGGAGGAGAATGTTAGCTATTAAACCATAAAAGAAAAATGTGCATGTAAGCCAATGGTGATACGGACTGAAAACATATTTTTATGTTAATGTGCTCCTCCACAATTTTTGACATACCCTAGATCTGCCGCTGCTTTATATCATACCCTCTATAAAAGCTACTTTGGTTTATAGTTTGATATAACTTAATTAAGAGATTGACAGCTTAAGCAATATGCATTTTTGTTTTGTGCACTTGCCTACCAATTTCTTAATGGAATCCTGTACCATTGTGACAAGTCTCATCAAATTTCATCATTTCAAAGTTGATATTTATAGTCATATTTTTTTCGCGCCATATTTTTTTCAAATTACCTTAATGATCACTTATGAGATGTTCATCTCTTATTTAAACTATATCAAATAAAAACAGCATGTACCATAATATCACACTGTATTAACCTCCTGGTTTTTGTTTTCTCAAGTCCTAACTCATAAGAGTTATCATAAAATGATAGACACAATTTTTCCTCTACTAAGCATGGAGAGAGAACATAGCCGCTTAACTATCTGTCTCCTAAGAAAGAGTAGCAAACCTCGTAGGTAAACATATGCCTTAAAAACTTAATTTAGCAGCTGAAAAACAAAAAATGACAAAAATACCTTTGAGTAACAGTATTATTTTGCTTTCGTGAAAGCTATTATAAATAAAATTTCAATATTGTTTAAGTGTGTATATTTTCTGATATTTTGCAAAGGTACATCATTTTATAAAAAGTGCCTAGATGCCAGGTGTTTTTTTGTGTACGGTGCAGCATACCATTCAAACAATTTTTACCATTCTTTAACTTAAAAGAAAAATTAAGGAGTAATCAAACTAAAAAGTAAGGGGTTAGTGAAAATGGAGTTTTGAAATTATCATGAAAACTATTGATCAACGCCATAAGATTTTCCCTACTCCCAGTTTTTCAGGTCGTACTATTTGATGCAGTCAAAAACTGAAACGCCCATTCAGCAATTCTTCCAGGGTCTTAAGCTTTTTTTTCTTTCAAGAGCTAACCTCATCATGTACTTGTTCATCCAGTTCTGTGATGTTTGCAAGTGACCAGCGTGGTGCGCTCATGGCCTGTTAATTTTCTGTGCTTATCATTTCCTTTTACATCATGAATTCATCACCCTGGTTAATTGCTTCTATTTCAACATTTATGTTTTCTAGGGTTTAATCAATTTCTACTTTGATCTTATATAACACTTTTGGCTCAAAAACTCGAAAGCTGGGATTATTATTTGTAATATCTCCAAATAAAAACAAGTTTTCAATAGGTATTGGTGCAAATAATTTTTTGAAGATCCCTTTTACACATACAATACTTTTTAAAAAAACATGTACCACCCAACTTTGGAAAATTGTAGTAGTTTATATTCAAGGCATCTGCAGCAGGATTCACCTCCCCCTTGATTTGGCCAGAGTTTAGAAGCTTTTTGTAAGCCTCCCGGGAATGTTCTTGCTATATAGTATTGGCTCTTTTTACTGGGATCCAGTGGTGATTTGGATGTCAGGAGTTCTTTTCTCTGCAGGTTTCACAAGCTCAATTTGCTCAGCAAAGCTATGAACTTTACCCTCTAAATGTCGAATAACCTACGATGGAGAGTATTGAATGCAGAGATTTTCAAAGAAATTTTTACTGGTTTATTAGTGAAAGTTGCTATGTAAACTCAAATGTAAAGATAACAAAATTTACGGTGTGTTTAGAGATGAACTTTGTTCTATAAATAAAGGAAAGTGTTGTTGCTTGTGCAGATCCTTTGACTGCTCCCATTATTTGGGCACAAACTTTACACCAAACAAAATTCACATAGACTTGGAGTTAATTTCTTCCGTTTTATATCCAATAAAGCCTTCTGTACTTCAACTTTTATAAGAGGAGAGTTCCACAATATTACCTTTTTGTTTTGAATTTGATAATGTGTGTTACACGTTATACACTATGCACATATATATATATATATATATATATATATATGCTAGTTTGTACAAAGATTTCATAAATGAACATCGAACATACGAACATCGAACATTTATTTATATCAAAAAACATCTATTTATATCATGCACGTGGCTGATTCATCAAATCAATTTGCTTATACAGACAGCATGAAATTTAAAGATCAAGAAATTTATTATAAATAAATATAGGAATGAAAAAATGAACATGTCTTCATTTATTACACAGGTGTTTGAGAATAATGAGGAACATATTTCTTTAACTTTAAATGTCTTCAATTGAATAAGAAAATATGAATATGATGTCATGGAATATCATTATAGAATTATTTTGGTGGCAACATTTTTCTTTTTATCGTTGTTTGATATCAAACGATGATAAAAAGAAAAATATTTGATGTTTTCAAATATACAACAATTCCTTCCAGAGAAAGTGCTTTTTTTCCAACGTTTATGATTCATCTTCAAGGTAATTGTTGTTGTATCAAAAACATTTAAGGTAACAGATCATGTATATATGCCTAGTAGTGAATGATTATATAAATGATGGGGTTGTAAAATTTCAATTATGTAACTGAAAATTGCATTACGGATGGGACCTCCTATTACGGACAGGACATGACTAAAAAGCTTATATAAAACAACAACACAAAATTTTACCTACTATAACTATACTGTGTGTACACCACACGGACGGTGTGTGTAGCTATAATAGAATCCACCACACCGCGTGATAAAATGGTTTGGTATTGTTGTGGATAATTTAGAGGATATAAGACTTGATCAGCTTTCTGTTAGTGTACATTTCTTCCTGATTTTTCTCTGTGTGTTCGTTTGTATTGTCATTAGCAAAACTCGATTGGAGAAATCTCGTTCAATTCAACTGGTGAAATGAAAGATCATAGCGACAAAGCAGCCATGTCCCGTAAACAAATTCATGATCTTGAGTAACATGATACACGAAATGTTGTACGTGAAAACTTAAACAAAACAGTACCTGGAAAATAAAGCTGATTTGAAAAAAAAGGCCGAAAAATTTCATTTGAGACAAAAATATGAGCCGCGGCTTATTTCCAAGGAAATGCTATAGTTTAGTCCTTCTTAGGTTTGTATCATTTCTCGAGACAGTTTTAATTTGAAGTTGATGGTTGGTGTGGAGAGGATGGGTTAACCATGACGACCAAGATACTTTTATTTACTTATTTAACAGATATATACATATCAACATAAATGCTGTTTTCCATTATGTGTCCTGTGAAAAATTTGAATCGTTTATAAAAGTTAAAATATGATCACTAAATTGAACTATACAAAAAGGCACGAGAAAGACGCTATGAAGAAATGGAAGCTATCGGGTGTGGGAACAAAATATGCATATAGGTAACATCTTGCCTTGTTCTTTTTGATGAACAAAAACAGCTCGTAACATTTCCCACCTTACTTTCAAACACGATGGTAACGTTGGCAACGAAGCACCACAATGATTTCAATCGTGTGGGAAAACAAAAACGTTGTACATCAAAATGGTAATTTCCATTAAAAAAGCATTTATAAATACTAACTTGATGTAATGGTTACAACCCTAACACCAAGAGATATGTGAACCAAGAAGTATCGCAAACATACGAGAAAAATGAACTGAATAATGCAAGTCGAACATGGTACATTTGCGCCTCCTCGTCACGTCTCAGCACCTTGGGGTATGGATCGAGAGTGCCGTAATTTCTATTCTCGTCTTGCTGAGTACTTAACTGAGAAGCGAAAGCAAAGTTGATCTCTATCTCTTGGCGCAAGATTTGCTTTGCGCTGATGAACGCTGTTTGTATTTGTATATGTGGTTCTCGCTCTGTCTTCCGATCTCATTTCACTTTGTCTGTGTGGATCTAGCGGTTAGCGAAATCATATCACGAGTGCAGTGATGAAATTTGTTAACCCATTTTTCAATTCTTTCTTTCTTACAGAGGTTATATTGCCAGTCTTATCAAACACCTTCCCTGCCTTACTATAACTTGTTTACTTCATTGTAACAAAAGAGCATTTCTATGTTGTACATATTTTGTATAAATAGATATACATGTTTGTGTCAAAAAAAAAAATATATAAAAATACAAACTATATACCTATGCAGGCAAGAGTATGTGACCGACCACCTCGTATGTTCGATCAATTGGCCGTGGTCCCGCAACATTATTGAAGTGTTGAATTATGTATTGAAGAGATAACTGAATAAGGGGAACGGCCAATTGGTCTTTAAACGTTTCATTTTTTGAAGATTGAAAATGTTGTTGACATGTTTTTCACTATCACACAATTGAATATCCATTCTTCAAGTCGGGATGACTTCACATTTGGGGAAAAACAGAACACTCACCTGAATTGATTTTCTATGACTTACATAGAAAAATGTATTGGAACGTTTGATCACACTGTTTGATCACGCTGTTTGTTTCCCCCAACAATACACCAATCCTATTGGCTAAAAACCAAGCCACATGACTTTCCGACCTGAATAATAACTAGTAATATCCACATTGATGGTAAAAAATATATCATTTCCACATGTCAATAGGTGAGTTTTGGTGTGAAGATAAAAGCTGTTCGTTGAGGATTTTTGGAGAACTTCTTACGCTTTGAAAAACCTTCATAAGTATTAAAGCTTGGTTTCCACACTACTAAATGAAATTCTCATGCAAACTTAAAAATTGTAAAGCTTGGTTCCAACTAAAGAAAATTTGAACTTCTGATTAAGGACAAATTTTCAGTGGGAAATATTTTTACTGGTTTTGTTATTTAAGTAGAGTACCTTTGATCTATCCAATTTTCTAACTGAATTTTTCGCGAGAAAATCATGTTCACATAAATTTCTAATGAGCAATTCAGTGAGAGATTAAATTTCCTATTAGTGTGAAGCAAGCTTAACTGGTGCTAATGACAAAGAACTCAAATTCAACAAGTAAGAAAATATTGGTTGGCTCAAGGCTCATGTGGGAAGCTCATAGTCTAGTAACCACCATAACCTCCGTATCCAGCCTGCATTGGCCTTGGAACGGGTGTCGGTCGATTTACATTCACAGCACCGGTACGCAACAGTTGAGTCATCTGTTCTGATTTCACTTTCCTTAATTGATAAATAGTTCTTTCAGCTATATATTCTTCCAGAAATTCGTCCACAGTTTTTGTACCATCAAGAAATTCTTGCGATATTTTCTAAACAAAACAAGAACCATATGGTGCAAAACGGTAGCAGTATTTCAAAAATAAGTCGAAATACGAACAAAATAGATATTGGTCTCATCCGTCCGAGTTTTAAACTTTGTTAGCCTAAGTTACACTGACGCCATTTTATGTTTTATAAAGATTCGTTTGTCTTAAATTAAGAAACAACAGAAACTATATCGCTTAAAACAAAAGAAATATACACGCGTATATTTTAAAAAAAAATTGTATAAAGGTTAGTTTCCACTTCGCGATTTTATAGCTATAGCGGGAAAAGCGACAGCGAATTTTTGTAAGCATGCGCAGTTAGTAAAATGTGTTGCATCGTTTTTATAAACGTCAACAACAACAACAAGAAAGCCCAAATAATCAACATGAAGTGAACGAACGAATCGAGCAAGAAAGGTCTTCGAATCTGTTTGGAGACATTCGAAAACATGTTAAAAAATATTTATGGTCGAATAAAATAAGATCTTTCACCAGCAAATAGTAGAACCTTTTGCCTTCTTTCCTGAAATAATTTTCGTACCCACATACGCTTCTGAATTATTCTTCGGCAGATGAAACTACCAGTCCAGACTTTCAAATCCGACGCGAATCTGATTCGGTTGAAGATTCGCGTGACATGTCCTCTGTTTACTGCTCTTTTTTGACTAGTACTAGTAACAACAATACCGTGATTCTCATTTTGTTTTTCTGGAATAACAACTATACTGGAAAGCAATGTTGACGTGTAACAATTTCACGAAAATGGAAGGAAGGGAGCGTAGGAGAACACTACACCGTGCAAGCTCTCGTTACATGTTTTGATAAACAAACATCCGGTTGATCAATGAAATTCTCACTGGGTTTTAGTTTCAGGGGGAGTGAAGGTTTCTTTTAATGGATCAAACAAAATATGGACATGTTGGAGAAAGATATCGTCTCATTATTCACCTTTTTTAATTCATTCTTCTGCATGTCCCGCATAAAAACTTTTTAAGGTGGAGTAGACATTTCGAAATGTTTTTTGATTCATTCTTCTACACGTCCCGCGTCACAGGTGTGTTAATTAAAATATTTTTTTCATTTTGTAGAAAGGTCGTTTTTCACTGCACGATATTCAAACAATATTTCGTAAACATTAGTTCTTTCGCCAAAAACATCGGGGAAATATAAATTAGCCAGTTAAAAAATACGATAATGATCATGAATCATGCCAAACTTTTCAGGGAGCGTCTTTATTATACCCAATGGTCAAAATAAACATAGAATTGTAATGCCTATTGTATTGCTGCTTCTATTTTAATATGTTTGAAATTAATACTGCATTTCAATTTAAGTTCTTTGTTCCTGAACATAACATTAGTCAAGAGAAGTTTTAATTCAAAAGAAGTATTGTTTTTAAAAAATGCTTAGCATTACCTTTAATTTCGTTGTTCTTATTGTTGTTTCCCATTAAACCATTCGATGTCACGTCGATTCGGAAGATTCGCAAATTTTTCTGAACGAGAATCCGAATGGATTCGGTAGATTCGCGTATTCTCATAAACGAGAATCTAAACGCATTCGCGGATAACAAAGCCAGATTTTGTCTTTTCCCGGTTTCTAGAAGTTGTGACTGACATGCGCCCGAGCGAAAAAAACGCCATCGCTTTTCCGCTATAGCTACAAAATCGTGAAGTAAAAACTAACCGTAAGAGCCAAATGAAAAAAACGAAACAAACGTCTTCATCGAAAAAAATATTATTAAAGGGGTTCCTGTATTTTTACAATATTTTCAGAAAACAACTAAAATTAGCCAAAAATAACGATTCGATACACATTTTTCATTTCACTATTTTTCTTCTTAGTTTTGTATGAAATAATCAAGTTCACTATGTATAAAAACCAAAAATATTTGTCTTAAAATTCACGGAAGATGAAGAAATTGAGACCGCTTTTAATATTTTATTCTTCAAAGTATGGTCGTATGGTAACAATTTCCAGGTTATCCTGAAGGTGTAAAAAAGGTGCTGGGACGAGGCCCTCATTTGTAGTAGCGTAATATTTTCATTTGTACAACAATGCTTAAATACAACATTTTGTAAATAGTGTCGTAATATTTTCATTTGTACAACAATGCTTAAATACAACATTTTGTAAATAGTGTCGTAATATTTTCATTTGTACAACAATGCTGAAATACAACATTTTGTAAATAGTGGCGTAATATTTTCATTTGTACAACAATGCTGAAATACAACATTTTGTAAATAGTGGCGTAGATTTTTAACTTGCGTAACCTCCACCATCTCGTTTACGTCTCCTTTTCAACTGAAGTTTCTTTAAGAGACAACAGCTTAAAATTATTTTAACGTTTTATTTTTAATATACTTAATGAGCCCCAAGCTCAACCCCACCAAGGTCCCAAAATTAAATGAGCATCCCTTCGAGCAAAAATACGGTATTTGTTTAAGTAACAATGATCTGAAACATTGATTACATCATCAAAATTCCAGGGGTGAGCACAGGCCCCAGTCCCCCCTGTGAAACCATGCGTTTTCTTTCACTTCGCTTATTTTGGCACTCATTTTCAGTACTTTTTTCTTGTTTGTTGGGCTACTGTGGGAATTAATTTTTGCACTCATCCTTGGAGCTTATCTTTTTAAGGGTATTTTGAGGGCATATTGTGAGCTGAAAATTGTGCATTCCATGATCTTTGAGGGAGCTCGGTTTCTTTCAGCATATTATATACTGTTTTTCTTTATCTCAATATTTCAAAAACAGAGTAAAAAGGTGGAACGAATCATAATATGTATTTTTAGTCACCATAAAGGAAAGTTTTTAATAAAATTGAAATTGTATGAAGAATGTTTGGAGCTCGTTATCTCAGTGTAGTGGCGAGTTATCTCCTTACTTTCTTATGACATCACAAGTTGTAAAGGAGCTGGACCGGGTTTACATTCGGCTGATCGAAGCAAGCAGTTAAAAACTCATAATGGCGGACAGATATGAAGTTGAAGATCAACAGATATTTTGATCAGGAAGTAAATATAATTAAAAAGATATTATTTTTGGTGATCTTCGTATTAAAACTGTCTAATCTATCAAATATTGTAAAAAGTGCAGAAATCCCTTTAATATAAAAATGAAAACTCCATCCGAAATACTTTGTTTTAAACTTTAACAAAGTAAACAAAAACGTTCAAATAACAAGTTATAAGAAGGTTAAAGTAAGAACCGTTTCTCATGAAGCTTCTTATGATCAAACGTAGGTGAGCTTCGAAGCACGAAGCATTACTTACAACAAAATAATACTTAATTTCAAGTGATACTTCGAAGTGGAAGTAACTGAAATCCTCCTTTTTGTATTCCATGGAAATATGATCCATTTTTTTGTGAATAAGTGGTAAAATACAAAAAAAAATTTATTGAATGTTTTGATGACATTTTGAAAATTCCTAGCCTGCGTTCGTTCATTACAATTTATATAGTTTTGTAAAAAGAAGTTTGCAGAGTCTAAAGCGAAGGCTAAACTTTTCAGCCAGAGTAGTAGTAGTTATAGTAGTTGTACAAGGGTATTTTAATATGGTATTTGCTTTCACTGCTACACTAATAACAGTACAAGCTAAATCTTGAAACTGGAGATCTTTGAAAACATTCATAATTAAATACGAAGCAACAAATCTTAAAAAATGCTTACATCCGATTCAGATTCTTTTTCAGATACAGCGGCCTGTAGGATTGCCGAAATTGAATCCAGTGAAATCAGTCCCGCTATAAGAGACAACAAACAAATTGTTTCATTAACAGAAGACATCATCATTCACTTTGATATTGCATCTACCTATCTAGTGCACAAAAATGCTCTCTTCAGTTGTAGGTATCTACTGTTTGATATCGATTAAATCAATCATTTTGAAATTTAAAATCATAGTTTGGTTAAAATATAATGAAAGCATAATGGGAAAGCTTACTTAATTTCTGTTGAAGTTCAGTGTGTTTCTCTTTCAACCTATTTTGTTTTCCCGCTAATTCAGTCAGAGTTGCTTTTCGTACTTCGATTTCCGGTTCAATGGTGATATTTTTGACAGCTTGGTCTTTGTTTTCTTCTGCACAATCAAGAAGTTTCTTTTGAAGTTTTTTCGTCTAAAATGATGAGAAAGAGAGTTCAACTGCAAAAATAAATAAAATCAAATTTGTGTACTCATATTCAGAGAAACTACAAGATAACATAACATTACAAGTTGTCCAGATATTCTATATTTCAATTCATTGTTGTAACCTTCAGTTTGATGTAATCACATAATATAGTGGGTAAAAAAAGCAAAGCTATTCATCTTTAAGGGAAGGAAACAAACTCTTGGAGAATTTGTATTCAAAATTTGTTTCAATCATACAAAGTCAATGTTATATACAAAAACAAATTTATTAATGCAAGTGGACAGGATGATTCAAGAACTGCCATTGCCTCCCATACAGCCATGCCTTTCCAAACACATCTTCGAACAGAAACCAACACCAATATCAGATGAACTGATATGGTTGGGGCAAACCTTATGAAATATGGGACAACATCAGCAGAAAAAACATATTTGGATACTCCAATAATATCATCACAGACAATGGATCACAGTTTGTGTCAGATGAGTTCACCAAATTATTTCACTGACACAATATCAAGCACTGACCAGTCAGCCAGTACTAACCACAAGCAGAGATTTAATCAAACTCTATCCAAAGTTTTCTGTTGTGTTGAAGTTGAACATAAAGATTGGAAATAGCTTTCTACACAAAGTAAACAACTTGAAACAAGAGTGCCAAAACTCAAAGAGACATACCATCATTGAAACCATTGAGATTAAGACAGATTTCCAGTTATGTCACAAGAAATGAAAGAATACAAATGAAATAAAGTGCGAAAGAAAGAGTATCATACCAAAAAGGAGACAGTGCTGGTGAAAAATTAACGCCAAAAAAACAAAATCAAGCTATTCTACGAGACAATACGTTTCATACACTTAATCAATGAACCCAAGCTTGAGAACACAAAATGCAGATAAACATGTTCTAGTTCTTCGTTTTCGGGAGGATATAAATAAACTATTTTTCATCAAAAACAAGAGGGATGTTATGTCCACTCTGTCAGTTACTAATTCGACACCATTCTGTGTCTACTTTGTTTTCCTTTTAACTGGTGATCTTTTTTCTTTGAGAGCTTTCATCCCCTCTACCCACTTCACAAACAAACAATAGCGCAGTA
This sequence comes from Turritopsis rubra, assembly GCA_039566895.2. NCBI lineage: Eukaryota > Metazoa > Cnidaria > Hydrozoa > Anthoathecata > Oceaniidae > Turritopsis > Turritopsis rubra. Next base: position 15,263,851 of record CM077627.1, read on the forward strand.
ACAAGCTTCTGAAACTTCTACATTAAAATCCAAATACAAGTATTATAACAGGAACCAGGGGGTGGAGCAGGGCGTTATCTAGAATTGAATTATAGTGTCCATTTGATACGAATTGCGAAAGTTACCGCTCTATAAATGTTAGAGAATCTGGGAGTTTGTGGGATCTTTATGTCCCTGAAAGCTCAGACATTGGCATAACCTTTACAGTTATTATGATGCATGCACCTTATCAGAGAAACGAAATGTCAAACAGAAAACTTTGACTTTCTCAACACAGATTTATAAGTCTTATGGAGTCCTTTTGAAGCAACTGCAAAAAGTAAGCAAAGTGTCCTTTCCATTAACCAAACTTTCAACACAAAGTCTTGGGGTCTTGTGAGAGTCCTTTCCTTCTTTCGATTAGGAAGAGTGCATCAAACCGACACTATGGGCTAGCTAACACCCTATGGAGGACATTAATGCACCAAACCAAAGACTAATAATACCTGCTCAGCTCCTTCAACCAAGTTCATCAGTTTGTCCTCATTATTCACCAGTAGGTCAAGTTCTGAATTTGGGGCATCTTTCAACAATACTGTTAACTGGTGGACTAATTCATTCATCCACTGGTCAACCTGGAAAGACACAGAATTTTGTTGCATATTACTTGGGTAAGGCGAGCCCGTCAGTCCACTTGGGTATGGTGTTGCTGATACTGGCTGATATGGGTAAGCACCTTGAGGTCCACATGGCATTGGCATGGGAATCTGGCCATAACCAGGATTAGGATATGACATCATGAAATTTTAATGCTAAAAGTCAAAAGTAATGATAATTTTTCAAAATCATAGGCTGGTAGGCATTGTAATTACTGTTTCATATGCAAGGGTTCATGTTATTATCTAGTCACTGACAAAGAGTCATCATGATAACACCTGTGAATAAACAGTGTGAATAAATCATCTTGTAGCACTCAGGAAGTGTGCATGGTGACTCTCTAGTTTAAGGTAACAAATTTTTGCGTGAATAAAATCTTGAGAAATTGTCTCAATTTCACAGAATTAATTTCCCGAGAAAAATCGGATTTTATTGAATTCATTTTGTCTCTCCCTGTCTGTCAATTTATCCATGATTATCCTTAAAAAATAATGTGGAAAAATTTGCAAAATTTGCAAAAAGTGTGTTGTGGTTATTCACGAAATTAAATTCCACAAAAACTTCTTACCTCAGACAAGTTAGTTCGGGGATTCCTGTCTCACTTACTGACCCTTTTATTGAACTATGCACACCAGGACCACTAGAACAACCTGTGTGTGTGAAGACCCTCATAGACCACAATACCTCAAGGAACTAAAGAACATATCAAACATCTCATAAAATTGTATAATATTTTGGAGGTTTTAGTTGTTCGCATGTTCCACCTGGTTTGGTTGTTCACAAGTCCACCACACGTAAGATAATTAACTTTCATGAAGAATCAGTATCTTTAGAAGTTAACAGTTTTTTGTTTTTTCAACACGTGTTCATGTTCAGTTTAATCACGTCTAAGCAATCTTGTCGAAGACTAAAGGTTTTAATAATGACTTCCATTAACAGATAAAAATGTATGTATGTATATATATATATATCTTTTGTGTTTCATTTTAAAAGTTCTTCCTTCACAAAAACCTAAGTTTCTTTCCGAATATGCTTTCACGTACATTCAATGAAAACATTCAAATATAATAAACATTTAAATGTTAAAAAATTAATGGTTTTTACATATAAAAAGTTTTTCCTTTCACTTTCAAAAGTGCTATAAAAGAAAAAAAAATGAAAATTTACATAAACCTCCAAATAATATTTTCCCCTCATTGTTTTACAATTAAAGTAATACTCTGAGTCTGTCATTGCATGAAACTGGAAATACAAAAATTTCGAGTCTCTGTTGGCATTTGAACGTTATTGAGTTGGCTAGAATTTAAGCAGGTTGTAAAGTATTTTGAGTTTAAGAGACGAACTTCCTTCGACCAACTTCGGGGAAGACAGAACACACAAATCCCGATGAATATCCGAATTATAAATTTTATCTTGTAAACGCCAAAAACAAACTGAAGGTGTAGTAGTGTAGTATACGTACCACTTGAATTGTATAATTAAATTTAAACGTATTGTTATAGCAATATGCTTTCAATAAAATGGAGATAAGGCAGAAGAGAATTCGGAAATGTGGAACCCAGCAAATTCCATTGGTAGTAGCTTTTGTACTTTTATCCGGCACATCTGCGGTATATTTTGTGTTTGTGTAAGTTCCCTTTTTTGTTCATTGTTTTCTTTCTTTAAGAATTCTGTGAAGGACAAATTTTTAATGACACGTCTGTATTATCAGCATATATTTATGTATATTTCTTTATAACTGGGTCATAGTTTGCTTTGTTTGGTTGATTTTTAAACAAGCTGTTTTTGTATATTAGTATATCAGTTTTCATTCCTTGTGCTAAGCTAACATGATTTAAACTTCCTGATTATGTACTTTCCAGTAGTATCATATTATATGTCTGAGTTGTTTTGTATGCTCCGTAAACTCGAACTCAAACAAAATTCCTGAAAATACAGATATAAAGTGCTATATTTAATACACCATTCCGATATCTCGTGTTTTATGAGAAGGAGGTTTATTTTTCTGAGATATCAGAATGGTGTATATATTGAAAATAATCTTATTTCATTTTCATTGATGACCTCTCAGGACCAACAAACAGACAGTTTTTCAAAGTGAAAAGACCATTTTAATTAACCTACCAAGATGCTTGCACGTTTTGGTAGACCATCACTTGATTATTAAAGGTTTGGTACAACTTGGGCTCAAATGAAGAAGCTCACAAACAAACAATATAGAAGCCTTTTTCCCAAATTTTACATGTAACTCTAAAAACACGCAGATAGAGTTCACCTCCACACAATCAAATTTCTAAAAACCAAAAGCTGTCATACATAATGCAGTTCTCGATATGCCTAAAGTCTGGCAGAAAAACATCGAAGATTTACAACTTTATTTTTCACTTTTTTCCTTGAATATTCAACTGTTTATCTTTTCTACAATTTACAACTTTCCTTATGTGAGTCTTCCGAACTGGTTGGTTTCTACGATTCTTCGTTAGGCAAGAATATTAACACAAAGTGTTTGCATTAGAAAATAACAACCATCCCAGCGAAAAACAAACGTGAAATGCACAATGATCACTAATGGCTTGGTTTTTATAATCCCTTATAAGTTCTTCTTGTGCCATTGCTGCATCCAGAAGTGCCAATAGCAACCATTAAGGACATGTTTTTTTTCAAAATCATTGAAGAATACTGACTAGAACGCAGGTATTGGACATTGGCTATTGGACAACCACTTATTTACTCCCGTTTTTAAAAAAAAAAAAGAAAACCAGAAGACTTTAATAGATTGGACCATGTCAAACCACTGCGGATAGATTTCATTCCTGAATGTTTTTATTTTGGAGCCATATGCTGGTCTGTTGTATCTCATTGTATTGTTCACATATATATATGGTAAACCCATTTGAGCTAACATTTGAGTTAGCAATTCAGGAGCAAAATAGATTCTGATAAACATAATATTATATTGTGAACTTTAAAATGATAAATCTGTTTACATGTTGTGGATAGGGCTAATAAGAAAGAAATCCCTTCTGTCTACATGATGTGGTTAATCTTTAAACCTTAAATGTTCCATGTTGAAACGAGCAAATAACACCAATATTAGCTTTTTTATAAATCATTGGTAGCAATCCATCTTTCCTATCAACCTCCTATTGAAAACAAAATGTGGCAACAGAAGTTATCTATAAAAGCTTGAAACAGTTTCACTCACAAAAATATGACACTGCAATGGAGTTTCTATTATATGACACTGCGATGGAGTTTCTATTATGTTTTGTCAGTTTTGATTCTCCTATTTTAATGTCCCCAACACCGCAGTAATGTGCAGTGTATTTTAAGGTTATAAGGTTTATATATATGTTTGTAGGCAAGCGTGCAGAACAAATTGACCTTAAATACAAATATTGGCCTTCATTTTTCTGTAACAAACTCCACTAATTATACATTCATAAAGATGTCTTTCATACACAGTTGGTGTTAACTTTTTTGCATGTTCACGAGTTTGGGAGAAAAATTTAATTTCAACCAATTAAATTTTGATAAAGTCAGTCACATGTGTAACTGAAGAATACTTTCACAGTTTCTATTAAAAATAACTTCAGATGATTTTTTCTCATGATTAAATTCAGGAATTTTAATTTGATTTTGATTTCATTTACTGTTACCATTTTAGCTGTCCATTCCTGGTAAGGGAATATCACTTTTCAATTGCCATCTTGAATGGTGTACTGACTTTTATGGTCCACTTAATGTTTGCACGAGCGACATTCACTGACCCTGGAGTATTTCCGAGAGGTAAGACTATTCTATGTCACCTGCTTATTGCATACATTGTGAATGCTTATATGTTTGCATGAATTGATAATTAGCAAGATATGAAAATTTAAAATTGTATTATGTAAATAATTAAAGTAAATATTTTCATTACTGATATTATTATACAGAAATTAATTTTTATGGGTTGTTTATTGATGTTTGTTTGTAAGTGAAAAAGTTAAAAACTCAAAAACATTATTTTTGTCTTTAAAGAGAAGGTTTCCGTGAAACCCTGGGCATTATTTAATGAGAGGCGATTATACTGGAGGTTTGATTATAAAAAGTCTCTGTTATATTGACATCACATGTATATGATGTGGAGCCAATCTATAAGTACAGTAAAAGCTAAAGGAATTATAGAATTACAGGCTGTTTATTTGAGAATGAGTGATTTCCATAATAATACATTTTGTCTTTTTGTCCACATTTTTTCAATTAAACATAATAACATCAGAGGGTGACATCAATTTAAGATTTATAAAATGTGATATTTCACAAATAAATTTATCAAACATCTTCATTTTTGTTTTCTACTTTTAAAACATTAAGAAAGGTGCTTGGACAACTTACAATTCATTGAAATGTTCTCTATGTTTTTAATGATTTTAGCTCCAGAGACAGATGATGATGGTGATGATTTAAGTCAACCTTTATATAAACATACAGAGATCAAGGGAATCACAGTTAAAATGAAATGGTGTGAAACATGTCGGTTTTATCGACCTCCACGCTGTTCACATTGTAGTGTATGCAATAACTGTGTAGAGGTAGGCTTTTAACATTTTGTGCAACACGATCCAAATTTTTTAGATTGAATGACTTAACTTTTGTTTTATTCATTCATTCATAGGTTTTTGATCATCACTGTCCATGGTTAGACAATTGCATTGGCAAACGAAACTATCGATATTATTTCTTTTTCATTCTCTTTCTTTCTATTCATATACTAAGTATTATAGCTTTGACAACAGTTCACATTGTGCGGCATAAGGGTGAGCCCTTCACCAAAATTATAGCACCGTATCTTTTCATCAAAGCTTACTGAAAAGCAAAGAAACTTTGCATGATCTTCTACACATTTGCTTTGGAGATCAAAAATCAAAAGCTGAAGGTGTTGACTCCACTTAACTTTCATTTATTGATATTTTTTGAAACCCATGATTGATTTTAACCCTTAACATTAGATTTCAGAATAGTGATTTTAATTATCTGTTCCCTGGCAACATTTCCAGTAATTGGTCTAACTGTCTTCCATTTTGGATTGGTGGCACTAGGTAGAAGTACTAATGAACAGGTATGCAGGAATATTATAATGTGTTATGAACAGGTATGCAGGAGTTTTATAATATGTTATGAACAGGTACGGATGAGTTTTATAATGTACAAATGAACAGGTATGTAGGAGTGTTATAATGTGTTATGAACAGGTACGGAGGAGTGTTACATCAAAATCTGGTAAAGCAACTTGAAAATGCATGTTGTTTTTACATTTGATTTTTGATGAAAATAAATTAAAACAAGATGCCCTTGCGTGCAAAAGGATTTCTGCATAACTGCTGATAACATGCATGATTGCTATAGAATACACATGCACCAGACCAGACCAGACCTGGTGTATTAAAACATAATTTTACCAGAAAATCGTTTATCGGGTGTATTCATTTTTCTCATTTTACATGGAGAAAGTTTAGAAAACCTTAGAAAAGGCTGAGCGGTAAAACAGTTGTTTTTAAAAAACATTTAAAAAACCTTAACTAACGAATTATAGGAGAAAGACATTTAAACAACACTTAAGACCAATTCACATATACGTAATTGTAAAAGCTTAAAACACGTCGCAAGGTCTTACATAGGTTTCTTTCATAAGACTGTTCACGTACACGCAACTTTTTGTTGTAAGACCCTGTAAAACATTTGTAAGGTCTTAAGGAAAGTCTTTCGTAGGCATGTTCACATGCACGCGAAAATTGTTGCATGACATCAAATCGAATGTTTTTTTCTTTTTTTTTGTTCATAAGCCCTTACAACAGCTTGCTCTCTGCCATAGAACTTGCATAGGTTTGGACAGTAAGAATATGAAAAAAAACCCCGAAAATGAACACCGACTTACTTCGCAGAAATCCAATGAAGGAAATTGGGTTTAGGTTCAGACTTTCAAATGATCTGCCTAGGTTGCTAGGTTTCAATGCTTGGGTACAAAATTTTCTAGAATATAATGTGAGAGTGTGTTGGATCATTTTTAATGTCAGTTTTGGTTTAAAATTATCTTTTCAGTTTTAATTATTTTCCATTCTATCTTCACTCTGTTTTCTGTGTCGGTCATCAGATTTTTTGAATCCATCTTTGATTTAATAACGTTTGTGTGGAATCCATGTTATTTTAATTTTAATTGAATAACTTTCATAATTACTGGCAGGTTACTGGAAAGTTTGGAAGTGGTCATAATCCATTTGATTTGGGTTGCAGGCAGAATTGTTGTAATACTCTATTTGGTCCATTACCGCCTAGGTAAGTTTCTACCACTGATGTAGTGCCCATATTGTGCTTTGAATGTTTTGAAAACTAAAGTGTAACATTATTCTTTGTAAAGTTCGAATACGATAAAAACATGGGTGAAATTTAAAAAAAAAAACATAAATCGAAACTCAAAGTTTTAACAAATTCTGCGCTGATGGAAGTTTCAAAATCTACAAATTTCTGAAAATCCAGAACAGATTACCCAAAATGCTGTACATAGACGTCATGGTTTAGCACTTAGTGATAGTTCAAATCATAGTACCAGTACATTGTCCTAGTAATGACATGACTCCTTGTATCAACTGTACTGAAATTTCTAACTATCAAAGTTAAACCTACTTCTCAATCTCAGTACGGCTTTAAAAGGTTTGAAAACTTTCAACATTGTTTCATGCTTATTAACATTGTTAAGTAGGTATGTTTTTCTACCCGTACTGAAATCTCAAACTGATTTGAGTTCACTACAGCTCTTTTGTAAATCCACTTTAATTAGAAAATTCTTAACAATAATAATCAATAACCTTTTGAGTAATATGTACATTATAATATAAGAATGTAATCAGCAAGTGAAATTATTCATATTAATTCCTTTTCTGCATGAACATCAACAAATTTTACTGTAGTTTTGTTTTCTGTAGATATTATGGTTACAAGACACCCAAGAAGAAAATGAATAGTTATGGAAATCAAAATAGCAAAGAACCTTTACATACTGAACATATACAGATTGAATTAGAACCTATACCAAATGGATCTGTAAGTTCTTTTTCATCATTTGTTGTTTTTTGTTGAACTTTACGTCTGAGTGTTTTGATCCTGGAATTTTTTCTGGAAGCACCACTTTTATAAGCACCAGATGCACTAAAAAGATAAGCATCTCCTAACCACCACCTAACCACCACCCTAGGCTTAAAAGTATAGCGAGGAAGAAAAAAATTTGCACTTTCTCTGACTCAAAGGGGCAGGTAGTCCTTCCCTCTTAAGTTAAGATATAATATATAGTAGGTGGTTTTGGAAGTTTCGATATCAAATAAACAGTCTCAAAGTAGGCTCAAAATGGCAATCAAATAAGCACCAATGATTTTAACTGTTGCTTTTAAAATAAGCGTCTAGTGGAGGTAAATTTTTGAATTTAATGTTTTCTATACTCCTGCGATGCAAACAGCAACACATTCATATAACACAATAAGGATGGGAATGTGGTTATAAAGTTATTTGTTCCGTAGATATGATTCTCTTCAATTTATTCACAGCAGCATAATGAACAGTTTTTATTTTCATATTCTCTGAGTTTTAGTTATTTTGCTACTTTCTACAAGAAATTCTGCGTTACTAAACATGTGTTTTGTTGTTTTCAGACAAAACCTATCTTAAAGAATGGTGGTTGGACCGGTATACAACATACCGATAATATCTCTTTGACAAGCACGAGGAGCAGTAAAAACATAACCTACGAAGTAACAGTCTAATCAAGTGCTTCGCAAGTCATATCGTAGGCTAGTTCAAAAGTCCATTCGAAAGTTAAAATGCTCTGAGCTAAGAATATTTGGCTATTCGGCTATTCAAATCTCTCAGCATGGACGACATCATCCTGAGATTTATATTTGGTGGAGCCCCTGTCAAGATATCACTCTTGCTCTTGTCTTTTTGACATTGACCAAACTCGCTGGGAGAGTAGATCTCATACATAGAATTATTTCTTTGTTTTTGATTTTTTATGATTTATAAACTGAAAGATTATTTGTTCCTATCAAATTGTTTTATACTAAACAGACATGTAGAAAACGAAAGAACGTTTTTGTTATAAAATTTGAGCGGCAGTTTGGTGGTATAATGAGATCGTACCTCAACATTAATGGAGGACTGTTAACATTCTATTTTGCGATCACAAAATGTTTTCATTGAAAGTCTTTTTACTTTTGTTTGAAAGAACGAGCCAATTTTCTCGTTCAACCCGACAGAAATCACAATGTTTTGACTGCAAATTCGTGATAATCGCAATTCACCAAATGTTGATACATCGAGCCACGTGTACTGTGAACTGCTGAGAATATAAAAAAAGTCATAAACTTATGATTAAACCATGTAACAGGTGTTATTTTTTCTATTATAAAATATTTATATTTCTTCTTATTTTACGGTTAAAAGTTTTTTTTTAAACCTTTTCACGCATGCGTATTGAAGCTTGCAGTTCTCTAACTAATAGTATTTCGAGTTACTATTTCGAGTTACTGTTTTGTTGGTTTTTTTGTTATTTTTTAACCAAGACACTAACGGAGCGTAGATTAGATGGAGTTTTTTCAGTACGTGTTGAAATTCTTTATGGAACAATCGAAAGTGATCATGTTTATCGACTTTATTTGAGGATGGCCATTTGTTATTTCAAAGAAATCTTCAGCCATTTCATGAGAAATTTTAGTTCGTATAGCCGAGATCAAAATTCCAACCCCGGACTGAAAATAAGCAGCCATCAAATGCTTTTTCATGTAATAGACCTTTTCATTAATTACGTTACAACATCGATCGCCTCGTTTTCAAGATGAATAATAATGACATTTGTGTCGTTTGCAAAAAGAAACGATACTTTAGGGAAATAATTTTTTACGATGTTCTTTTATCATGCTTAATTACTTAGAAATTATTAACACTTCAAGGAAGTTATGAAATTATGAGGAAGACTTTTTTACAACAAAATGTCAGAGCTGATTTCGTCTCGTTTTCAAGTTGAGTAATAATCACGATTGTTTCGTTTACGAAAAGGAAACGGCACTTCGGGGAAAATTTATCTTCTGAATTTGAGATCAGAAACGAGGTGAAACCTGCTCTAACGTAATATACGGGTCCATTCCGATTTAATGATGCGTATATTGAATGTTAATATAGTTGTGTTTTAATTGCAAACGCTTTCGTTTTTGTCCGCAATAACATCAAATCTGTTCAAAGTTTGTCAATTAAATTTGTTGTATATTTTGTTTCCGATTTTCTTCACATTTTTGTCATTTTGATTTTATGCAAATACGACGGCGACATCAGTGAAACAAAGGATTGCTTTTCCTTGTGGATTTCGTTTAGAAAAAAAGTCCATTTCATATAGCACGCACATCGTGAAAAGTTTTGTTTTAAAAGGATGGTAGTATCTTGTATTGCTTTGATCCTGTGTCGATCGCATTTCTTTCTTTCTTAGTTCATCGATCAAACTTTTAGTTATAAGACCAAATCTTTAAACGTTCATTACTTTGTGATAAATTGTTGTCCGAATATTCATTGATTACTCTCACGTCGCCTTCCTTGTCGCCGTCGCAGTTGCGTATGGCCTCTATCTTAATGCAGTTGATCTTTCATTTCCCCGTGTCTGTCAGTCAGTCTGTAATGCAGTTGATCTTTCATTTCCCCATGTCTGTCAGTCAGTCTGTAATGTTGCAGTTCTAAGCGCCTGTTAATAACACCCTAAAAGATATCGGTGTTCTTCCTTGCCCGTTTACTCAATGCTCACCCATCAATTCGATCTATAATTTGATTACTCAAGAAAACGGGTTTTAATAATGGCTTGAAAGTTCCGTTTTTTGGATAACGTTTCTAAAATGTGAAGAAGACGCACCTAGTTTTAAAGAAGGAAAGAATGCTTTGATTGATTTACAAGTTTCCTCAGTGTTTTAATACAGTTTTAATACATAAAAGTAATGTATACTTTGTAATGATGGATAGCTGATAAGTATAGCAAGATGTTTGAAAGCTCTGGGATATATATGTGAACGGTAGCACACCACCAGCACCACACACACAGCTTCACCGCAACCGACCAGCACCACACACACAGCTTCACCGCAACCGACCAGAGAGGGTTAGCTGTAATATTATTAGCTACAGTATTTTATATTGTTTGATTTGGTGTATTTATATTCATTTCATGATTTTTAAAATGTTCATTTTCAATCTGAATAGAGATGTTAGGTGAATCTGAAAAACTGGAGCTAAATCTTTTTATGATCAGCGTTAATAATTTGACATAATAAGTTACTAAAATTACAAAAAAAATCGTTAAAAACATTAAAAAAGCTTTAAAAACATTAAAAAAGCTTTAAAGGCATTGATTTGATAGACTTGTTGAGAATAGGCTTGAAATCATTATGCTCACGGGCTAAAATAGAAAAACATGATACGTTGGAGTGTAAGAACACATCATAAGATGATAGAATACGGCGGTAGTCTGGGTGACTAGATTTTCAGCTGTTCTTGGGTCAAATATTCAGACTTCAAATCACGCATAAGAAGCTCAAAAGGCATGTGTATATACATCCAGGGAATGGAATTTTTGCTGCGTTTTAATTTTGCCGGTTTTTTGGTGAGTTTTGAGGCATTTCGCGGTTAGATCAAAATTGGATATCTCGCAACAATTAGTTCGTGGTTTGACCGAAATGCTTTCTAATCTATTCCCTATTTTTTGTTATTTTTGCAGCATAAGTTTTGTGGATTTTAGATCTCATCCGTGAAATCGAATGGCATGAAAATCTTTTGCCTTAAAGTATACCCCTAGATACCAATTTCATGGTTATTTTTATTACGTGAGAAGGCTGAGAGATGTGTAGCTTCAGTATAACATTGTTTTTGTAATATTTCAATTCTTTTGGAATGATTCGATTTTCATGGACTGTGAATTTCCAGAGAGAAGTTTTCGATGATTTAATTCACCTAAAGGGAAGAGATTTATTTTGGGGGGATCTGCCTCTTGACCTTAAATTTGGGGATTATTTTTTTGGATGTCCATTTACTTTTCAAATAATTATGCATTGTTTAATTATATCTACCTTTAAATGTTATAATGACGTCATACACCTGGATATTTATGTTCTATATATCCGGTATGTTATCTGGTCCTGACAACACTTCCATTTAGTGTCAATTTCTTTTTTGGATGGATTCTTTTTTGGACCTAAATGTAAATATTAGATATACAGATGGACATCATTGTCAAATTCTTTGTCGGTCCTCAGAATCATAAATGTGTCGAACAAAATACCCAAGAAAAGTCAAAAGTATAATGAATGAATGTTTTGTAAAAAAATGTTTTGTAAAAAAAACAGCGTTTATTTATGCAATTCAATGAATTTTCTTCAGTTTTTGTGAAATTTATTTTTACGGCGGATAAGAACAAAACGTAAATAAATATAAATTCCACAAAATAAATAAATAATAAATAAATAAATTCAGCAAAAACATTTTCCTGAAAAACTTTTGCAAATATATGTCGATTAAAAGTTGATTAACATATAAAATTAATTTGATATGTAGATGAAAATTTAGGATTGATGTCCATAAAAAGGAATACTATATTTTATAGCACCACCGCCCACTTAAATGTTATAATAATGTATTACTCTAAATAGTGCCTAGGGCAGTATTTAGAGAAACAAAATGCTTTCAAATGAGCAAGTTAACGCCCGGTGGGTTATCAGAATTTTGCGTTGCGAATTATATAGCCGCAAACGTCGTCTTCAGTGTAAATACAAGGCCTGTTCAATTTCAAAACATATATGAACAAGGTGGAAGTTAGCGCTGACCTTCAAGCCATAAGGCCCTTGTTTCATCTCTTCCATCTTTGTGTGAGTCTCCTAAATCAAATTTATGCAACCATGTTTCAAAAGTTTTTCAACATCGCTCGTTTTTTGTTTTGTTTTTCAGAGTTGGCAAGGATACCAAATTGGGATCATCACTAGTTTGCAGTCAAAAGTTTGTTATTTCTGTCTGAGTAAACGAGAACATTGTTTGTTTTTTATTACCCTTGTATTTGCAGTACATTTGAAGTTCCTTTTACACTTGTGCACTATCCATTGGAATTGTTCACACGCTTTTTGAACATGGTCTGTATTTTTATCTAAATCTCAATAAAATGCTTAAAATAAGTTAAGAAAAGACAAACGCCTTTTATTCGATCCCACATTTCTAATCAATCATGGAAGTCAGGCTAGCTGATCCGTTATTTCAGAAATTGAATAAGGGCGAAATAACACTTGGTTTCTACCCCGGTATAGGAATCATCAACAATCAAGCATTGTCTGTATCTAATCACCATTTTTTGACGGGGGAGAGGATGATCTTCACGAATTTTTCAACTCAACTGTAATGTCTTAACAGTAAATTTTCCACTGACGAAAAGTTGAACTTTTCTAATATTTTTGAAGAAGGGAAGAAGAAAACATTTGAAACTTTCATAAAACGAGTAATGGAGCTATGCAATTTTTCTTTTCAGCACCCATCTTGAAATAAAAACTTCTCTTGCTCACTTCCTTCTGATATTTTTGAACTCTGTTTGCGTAAAGTTGTTTGACGTGTTGTTAAAGTCTCATCACACAATTCAAGAAAAGTGTCGGTGGTGATGAAAACTCAAATATTGTTGACCAGAAAAATATTGTTGACTAAAGTCGCAAAAATAAAATTTTGTAATCGTATATTCGTTCTCGTGTTACAGTGGCCATTTTGAAAGTAAATACTAGCTGTGGATATTATAAGGGTGACGTCATTTGCAAAGCATTCTGTGACGGTCAATTTCTTGAAGATTTTCACTGAAACATCTTTGGTTTTAAATCACATAAAAAGGTATTAGAAAGAAGACAATTTGAGAATAAAGTTGAATATTTTACCGAACCGGGATCGCAGCACGACTAGGCGAGAATTATCTCCACTGGCAGGTCGAGTTTGAAGCGCAATGTTACTTTAAACCCTTCCATAGAACAATAGTCAACAAAACTCTGTTCTATCAAACAAACTCTGTGGATCACCTATCTACTAATAAACATTGTTTGTCTTATTTGTAAGCAAAATAAATCCCCATCTAAAATGTCAACAATTAAAATATTTTATTACGCATACGGTTTAGCTGATTTTTTTGCTGTTGAGATTTTAAGTGATGAAATAATATCTGGTGACAGGTCGAAGCGATATGTTCACCTTATGTTATTTCTTGTTGCTGTTACACGCATCATTCTTTGGTAAGTAGTTGATAAAGAAGGAAATCTCAAAATTCTTGCGATCGGGACAGGAAATTGTTGTTCCTACTGCGGTTATAGGAATCTCTCCTATTGGGTTACTAAGTTAAGAATTTTATTCGTTCTACGCCCCGTCCGTAACAGGTCCTGGGTTCGAAGTTGTTCATTCCATTCTCCTTTAAACCTTGTTCTTATTTCATAAACAAAATTTTCACACCATCAGCCCGCCCTCTGACATGTTTTTCCACTTCACACATGACTTTGAGAATTGCATTCGCAGCTCACACACGATATCGTTCGAACATTGTATATCCGGTTTTATGTATAACCGTCATGTATGACCGTCATCGTTCAGACGTTAGAACGACGACGTGGGCCTGCTGTGTTGTGATCAAAAACCGATATTTTTGGATGAATATAATTTTCACATTTTGAATTTTTACCAAAGCAGTAGCAAGTGGTTCGTTATCTTGCGGTGGTCGTGTGTTCAATAGCTTATCTCCAAAAACATGGTCATGTTGCGCAGGAAGACCATATCACATTTCTCAAAAACCTTCCGCATGTTGTGATAAAGAATGTTACAATCCTGTCACTCAAATGTGTTGTGGAAATGTAATTTATGCGAGAATCGGTGCTGCTTCAGACTGTTGTAACAAGAAGGTAAATTATTATATACAACATCATGGACATGGTTGGATGTGACGGCATACTTGAAAGTATAGATTTAACATTTAAAACGCGAGATTTCGCACTAGTTGTCTTCTATACATTTCACCAAACTCTTGTATTGTTTTTTGATAGACTTTAGCAATCTACTTTCCAATCTCCGTCTGTTTTTTCAATTTCTTTCCCAGAACTTTCCCAGATTGTAATATGAATCAGACGATTTTGAGGTAGACCTGAAAAAATATTTTGAGGAGTTTTCATCTGCAGTAGATTTTTTACCTTTTTTGTTTAATTTAGTTTTATCAACGTGGTAGCCATGGTTGCTGTGGTAACCAAATTATTGATCTTCAGTCTCATGACTGCTGTTATAATCGGTCATATAATCGCAACGAGGCTACTTGTTGTCATGGAGAAGTAATTCCTATAGACAGGTAAATTTAACACTTTGTAAACATCTGATGTTATTTATCCGGAGTTCAATATAAAGATGACAATAAGTTCATTGTTGAATTGAATATTTTCTTTGTAGTGAAAACATTCACTTTCTTTGTACAAAACGCCCCTGTAATATCGTATCATATCGTATCGTATCTCTTAAGGCCCGGGAAACGATGATGCTACAAAGTAGGCTGGCAATGTCTGATATTGTAGTATTTGTTTACCCACCTATGTACCATGTACTACATGTACACACAAGTTGTTTATTTGAGTTTTTATTCCGGTTAAGTGTTTGTAATTTCTCGTATACACTATTTGTATGGTCGTTGTCAAATATGTCCCACAGGCAGGCATGTCCAGTCTTCAAGAAGTTTCATAAATGTTATGACTGTTTCTTCCATTCTCCTTTCCTTTTCGCTTTTAATAAGCCTTTGTTTACTGTTCATCGTCAAACATTTTTGTGTCAGCCATGTTTTACTGCACGTTTACTCTTTTGTAATTTTCATACACTTTTCGAATGCATTTCCAACGTAGAATTTTTAACGTCAGCTTGTAGCATGCTACATCAAAATAAGTACGAACATGTTTAATAATCTAGTATGTAACACACTATACGAAAAATTGTAGCATGAAGCATAAACGCTTTATGGCTAAACGGGCCCAACTTTGTAGCATTTACCTTTTACTTGTATGTAGAGTCAATAATCGATCGATGTGCTGTAAAACGAAACTGTTTAACCCAGAAACGGAAATGTGTTGCGCGGAACAAGTTGTCGATAAACTTGCTGGTGCACATACTAAGTGCTGTGATAAAGCTCCGTATGACAGTCGGACAAAATCCTGCTGCGATAAAAAGGTATAAGCAAAGTTTTTTTTGAAAAACGGGATTTGAATAACCGGATTTGGGACTAAAAACTTTATCCAGGAATGATTCTCTCAGGTGACAAAGGAACAGGTTGGAGAAGGAATTGTGATTGTCTTGAATGATAACTCTCAATATTATTCACGATATCATGTCGTTTACTTGTTTTTTTAGGTTCTTCCCAAAAAAACAGGAAAAGACGTATGTTGTCATCACATCATGTTAAACTCAAAGACTGATATATGCTGCGGCGGTCATTCAGAACCTCGCTTGTTTGGTAAGCATACAAGCTGCTGTCGTATTGGTGAACCACTGTCACCAAAGACATGGTATGCAGAGCAAGTAGTCGAATATTGGGATAGCGTAGCTCGTGCGAAGCGCTCGCATCTTGGTAATTTTGTAACATACGACAAACGAAAGAAGATCTGCTGTTCTGGAAAATTAAGTGAGAGAATTGCGGGGGCAGCCACTGGATGTTGTGTGCGAACTCCTTATGATGTGGGAAAGCAACTTTGCTGCGGAGAAAAGGTACAAGTTTTACTGGATTAAGTTGAATGAATGAATGAATGAATGAATGAATGAATGAATGAATGAATGAACTTATGGTTGTTTTTCTGTGTATCTAGGTGATAAACAAACAGTCAGGAAAACAAGAAAGATGTTGCGACGGTAAACCATACAACAGACGAGAAAATATATGTTGTAAAGGGAACATCATCGCAGTTGCAAAGGAATCACTTTCGTATACATTTTGTTGTTCAGGTGAAGCGTATGATCGACGTACCACATCATGTAAGTTCTTAACTGGAGAACTGATTTCATTGGGTTGCGATAAGGAGAATTCAGAATGAACAAAGATGATAAATTCAAATTGAACAAAGATGATAAACAACACTCCCAGTTTAGATTAAACAAAATGTTTAACATTTTTTTAAACATCATCAAAATTGCTATATACTATGTTTGACCCAAAGAAATTTTAAGTTTTATGTCACAGTTGAACATGTGAGCTTTTGTTACGATAGTTATTTGTCGTTATGGTAACACTGTTTTTGAGATTTACTTTTTAACTTGCTATGTAATGATTTTTCCATGTTATGTAAAACACAACTTAACGATATATTCACTGTATCTAACTGCACTCGTCCCCAGGTTTCCGCAGGAACGAGCGAATTTGTCAATGAGCATGCGTAGAACCGATTCTGCATGGCTTTGTTTTTCTTTATATTGGCGCGAACAGAAAATCCGCTTTCACTTTCATGATGGCTATACTTAACAACTTCTCTTCCAACCTCTCTTCACTTTCAGATATTCGAACGGTGGCCATTATATTATATAAGAGACTGGATTGTAGACTATACTCACAAAATGGAGGAAGACTTGTGCCAACGTTATTCAATTTTAGAACCTAATTAGCTTTAACTTGGGGCCAAACAGCAAGTACAACCAACTTTGATGGAGGGTGGAGGTGGAGAAATCTAAAAAAATCTATAGAATCTATGGAACAAAAACATTGTGGCTGGCAAACTAGAGCATAGCAGATCAGGTTCACGTAGAATAACACAACTTTTCCAACGCTCAGTTAGACAACCCCCTTAGACATCAATCCCGCTCTCAAGCTGAATGGATCAATTCACACTGTTATACTCGCCAATTTGAACCTGAATCTACCCAATTGGAGGAGAGTACTCTACCACGAGGCCACCAGTCGATTGATAAATATTACCTTTCGATAGAAGAGTGATGTTTGTGATGACACAGATATTTCATTTTATTCAATTTCATTCATTATCTCATTCTCAAGTTTTCGCTTCGCACTTTTATATCTATAAATACTCAAATAAGTAGTAGAGCTCACAACTATTGCTGCTCCGATAAGTGTTAATTGTTTTGGTGAAATATCGAAAACCAAATATTGAAGAAGAAAGGCATATACAATGTCCGAATTTCTTACCATAGAAGCTGGTCCAGCATCTTCAAATTGTAACGACTCCGCAAGGAACATAAGGTGAACAAAAGAAAGAACCCCAATTATAATGCAAAGGAGCCAAGTTTCCCATTTCTGTCCAAATGTAAATGGTAGTCTACCAGCAGTGTGCAAGAAAAACGGTACTATTATGCCGTACAATCCAGAGTAAAATATCATTACCATTAAGTCGCCTTGCTTGCCAAGAACCTTGTTCAAGATGTAAAAGATAGCAATCAATATGGCCCCAATTAACGCAAATAAAACACCACAAAAATAATCCATATGTATACCGACAACCATTTTTTCACTGTTTTCACCAATAACGCAAAATTTGTGTGAACCGGACGGACGTGCTCAAGAGTTTTATGAAGCTTTTTTTTTCGTTGAATTTATAATAATTTATATTGATTAAACATTCGTTGGATACTATAAAGAAGATCTGGATTTGGTTATTGCCATGGTTTTATTTTACAAAATTTGAACACAGACTTTCAAATATACAATTTTTTATTTCATAATATTGGTTTTCGTGAAATCTATCACTTCTACTATACTTGCATGTAAAAACCGTACCTCGTCAAATATGTTTCAACGTTGGTTTGTTTATTTCCCATTTGTATTGATGATATTAGGAACTTTAATGACATGCTGCGCTGAGGGACCAATTGACTCAAAATCCGCAACAAAGAAATTCCCAAATCAACGAAAAATAAAAAGAACAAACTCAAGAACCGTATATTATGCAAATTCAACAGCAACATATCAATTGATTATATCAGGAGATATAGAAACAAATGCAGGACCTGGTTTTTCTGCACCGAAATGTAATACTTGTTCAAAAACTGTCAGAAAAAACCAAAAACGTTTAATTTGTGACAGCTGTTTAAATGTGAGCCACGTAAAATGTACAAATCTCGTTCATCATGTCGGGAATTCGAGATTGCCTAGCCATTGGACATGCGAATCTTGTTTGCACACAGTTCTACCGTTTCATAACATCAGAGATATTTCCAATTTAGACAACAATGCTTTTAATGAAAGCATACCTGACAATAATCTTATTGAAAACACTCACCGAAATATACTAAACGAAAACCGTAATTTGACTTCTATCGCACACATCAATACACAATCGCTTCTATCAACATTTACTGAATTTTCCGCTATGTTGAACCTTCTTAAATTCGATATTATAACCCTTAGCGAAACTTGGCTGCAAGACAACAAAGAACAAGAGGAGTACGTTAAAATCGCCGGTTATAAACCTGCCTTCAAGCACCGAAAAACTCGTGGAGGTGGAGTCGGTATTTATGCAAAAGATCATCTTCATTTTCAACCTCGTGAGGACTTAATAAAAAACTCTTCCTTGGAAATTTTGGCTGTTGAATTCAGAGGCAGAAACAAAAACACTCCTTACCTTCTTGTTACCGTGTACCAACCAAACTTCGATGAAAAGGAAAAACTAAAATGGCTGGACGTGTTTGAAACTACCATTGCTGAAATTTGTACCAAATGGAACGGTATTATCATTCTTACCGGTGATACAAATATAGATCTTCTCGGTCAAGATAAGGAATCGACAATACGTTACAAAGATATACTCACCTCATACAACCTTTACCAACATGTCCCAAAACCTACAAGGAAAAGTAAAACCCTCATCGATCATATAATCACCAACATTCCAAACAAAGTTAGTCACAGCGACGTCCTCCCAACCGACGAAATAAGTGACCATGATACCCCTTATATCCTGCTGAGCATAAAAAAAGAGCGTTTTGAACCTCGTTATAAGTTCATTCGTGACGATAAGAATCTCGATATGAATTCTTACATTAATGAAATATCTCATTTACCATTCAACCTCGTTTATGCTTTCGACGATCCTGAAAATCAAATAGACATTCTCAACCATCTGATTCTTGAATGTATCGAAAACCATGCTCCATTAAAACGTGTGAAACTGACTCGCCCAGTTGCACCTTGGATGAGGGATCCAGCTATCGAAATATGTCGAGCCCAACTTGAGCAGTCTCGTCAACAAGCTCGCTTAAACCCAAAAAACAAAGCGTCGTACAAAGAAAAGCTATGCAACTACAAAAAGAAATTTTTTTTTTTGAAAAAGTTATCAAAAATAACTTTTTCAAAAAATCTCTTTCATCAAAAGACCCTAAAGCTGTTTGGGGCACCATCCATCGAATTTTGAACAATCAAAAGTCTCGTATTAACCACCACCCCTCCGAAATGAACGACTACTACAGCAAGCTAGCTTCAGAACTTACCGGTAAACCTAACGTAGAATCAACTTTACCAGACGACATCGACACAGTAAATGACGAAACTTCATTCAAAATTTTGCACACATCTTATGATGAGGTACATCAGATTCTAAAGAATTTGAAAAATGACTGTTCTTGTGGATCTGATAGCATCTCCATACGCTTCATAAAACCAATTTCAGAGTCCATCACATCACCACTTGTGCATATAATCAATAATTGCTTTGACAAGAAAACCTTTCCTCGACAATGGAAGATTGCTCGCGTATGCCCTATACCAAAAATAGATTCACCAATAAAAATCAAGGACTACCGACCGATATCGGTGCTGCCTGTACTATCGAAAGTTTTTGAAAGAGTCATCTTGGTTCAGCTTTGTAAATTCATCGAGGACAAACCACTCTATCATCAAACACAATCAGGCTTTCGTAAAGGCCATTCCACCGCTACCTTACTCATCAAAATTCGAGATGACATCAAAAAAGCGATGAACAAAAGTGAAGTCACCCTAGCTATAATGATCGATTACTCAAAAGCTTTTGACACCATAGACCACCAGAATCTACTATTGAAGCTAAGAGATATGAACTTTTCCTACGATTCTCTTCAAATTTTGTCGAGCTATTTGAAAGATAGGAAACAGTATGTACAAGTTGAAGACAAAACCTCTTCCACGAAACCCATGTGCTTCGGAGTTCCGCAGGGTAGCATATTAGGCCCTGTGCTATTTAATCTCTACGTTGTTGAACTTTCAGATCAAGTGATATCATCAAGTATACAATACGCAGATGACACCTCCCTCTACCGACACTGCAGAGTCAAAGATCTGCAGCTAACCATTAAAGAGATGGAAAAGGACGTCGAGAATCTTCAGTCGTGGTCAAAGGATAATAATCTTCTATTTAACAACGACAAATTACAGCTCATTATATTCCATTCGCAACGTCTAAGAAACTTTCCGAAAAATCAAAGTCAACTTTTCCGATGTTCCGGAAAATCGATTGAGCACAAATCAGATGTTAAATTGCTTGGAATTCACCTTGATCAAAATTTATCATGGTCAACTCATATCAATGCTATCATCAAGTCTTCTCAAGGAACACTGCGTGCTCTCCGTAAATTCAGTCGCTTTACCCCGTTTCATGTTCGAAAAACCTTGGCTGAAACAATGATACTATCCAAGCTTAACTACAGCAATGTCGTTTTTGCTCAAATTCCAAAATATCAAATACAACGACTACAAAAGATCCAAAATATAGCAGCTGGATATGTTATATCTCGTTATGCTAACTTGAATGATGTAATTAAATTAAAATGGCTACCTGTCAAAGAGTATATGGAATTTAATACCGCGAAAATTGTCCACAAATCGCGTCGAGATAAAAACCATCCCAGTTACCTTAATGTTGAATTCTTTGATCCAAATAAGACGCTGCGTTCTACTTCCAAAGAGCCATTGGTTAAAGTTGTTGGTGATGGATCATTCCAAAGTCAAGCCCGTTGGTATGATGATCTACCAGAAAATATTAAATCTTTAAAGACTTTAGAGAAATTTTCTTCAGAAGCCAAAAACTTTTATTTTGATAAGGCCTTAGCCCGGGCCCTGTCACTCTGATGTTTATTTTTTTACCTTAGTCTATTCTCAATTCTAGTTTTGAACTACCTCTTACTTTCTATTTTGTAATGCTATGTTTCGCACCTCTCGAGCTCGATTCTCTAGTTCTTTTTTGTTTTACTACTATTAATATTTTAACGCAATTATTTTAATAGATATATTTTATTCATTATGAATTTTAATTTTAATTTTTTTAGTTTAGGTGGAAGAACAATTTGTATAAATTGAAGCCAATTTGATGTAAAATAAATAAAAATAAATAAAATAACGCACTCGCTTATTTTGTGACTGTCTATGTCTTCTTTTCCGAATATTATGGTTGGGCGAGTCATGATAAATATACCAAGAAAACTGAAGACTCCACAAGCAGTATCCACGAAAGAACACGATTGCTTCAGGAAAGCCACGCTTAACGCTGATGTAAAGATCGGTGCTGTGAATTGTATGATCGTTACATCACTGACAGGAATTTTACTCAACGCTAAATAAGTAAACAGAATCCCACTTACACACGACAATCCAAGAACTGATAATGAAACAACCCCATGAAAAGAACGGACAGGATTACTCTTTCCAATGACCATGAACACACTTGTTAAGATGGTAGTGATGACACTTCTGGCGAGTAAAACGTCGAGTGCACTCACTTCTTCAATGTTGTACTCGTGTATAAGTTGCACCAAAACGTTAGCTAAAACAATGTAAAACCCAGCTAAAGCCATGAGCGTTAGACCATATGCTCTCTTTCTCGCCAAACTCAAAGAAGCCAAAAAGCTTCTCCTGTTATTTTCATCGTTAGATAAAACATCGTCCGAACGTTCCATACCTCACGAATTGTACGGTTAGAATAATCTTATATGTTATAATACAGAAGAAATAATTTTTTAATCATTCATGCAGAAAAATTCGAGCTTCTAACTAACAGTTCCTAAAAATGATTGTTTCAAACCTACATTCTTAAAATTCGCTGAGAAGAAAGTTGTTTTAATTCGATTCCTGCTCGCAGAGAATTTCTTCGATTTAAGCCTGTAAATTCTTTGAGCACAGACTCTTAAAATTTTTTAAACAGGAAGTAAAAAACTTAAAAGGACGCCATGAAAAAATGTCTGACCTAAAGAAACAATATGAACAGATTAGGTTATTGTTATTTAAAGTTTATTTTTTATTCTAATAACTAATAATCAAAAACATGAAATCAAGAATCAAAAACGTGAAATAAATATTCTGAAGCATGAATTTAAAAATAAAAGACAAGAAACAAAATTCAAAAGCAAGAAAAAATTCTGAAGCATAAAATAAAAATTCAAAACAAGAAAAATATTCCGAAGCATGAAAAAATAATTGAGAGCTGCATTTAGCCTTTGTTCGTGACTCCTTGATCTGTTGATAAAATATGGAGGAGAGGAGGTTAGTTAAGTTTGAAAACATTCGGAAATAGGCGACGAAGAGGTGATGCACCACGTGCGAAGTTTGGTTTGTAAATGGAGCCAAATTTTGTGGCAATTGTGGCGTAAAACTTTACTTTTTTGTACTTCATGCGATCATAAGCATGAGGAGTGTATTTGCATAACCAGTGAAAATAAGGAAGATATTCCCTCAACATCATCTACCCGGAGAAAAAAAGAGCCAGTCAACCAAAGAAAGAAGAGGAGAACAATTACTCTGACATTAGATGATTTCATGAAAAAGAAAAGTGAACAAAGAAAGTTTTTTAAGCCAATTCCTTCATCAAAACGTTTTTCAAATGTATCTAAAGGAAAAGCCGTCACTATAAAGGGGTGCTGAAATAAGATGAAAATGGGAAGCTTGAAATATAACGTGGTTGCTGGGCTAGTCTTTCCCTTTCACCTGAAGCAGATTGAAACGATGTTAAACAGTTAGCAATCGAAAAACATTCTAGTATGAATCAATATTTTTTTTTCAGCAGATTCGTATGTGCTATTGTACCCAGATGAGAAGATTTGTAGAATAATGCCTGGAAGTAATGAAGCCTTCAGTGTAGAAAAGTAAAAAATGTTTGTAAATAAACCCTACAATAGAATAAAATTATTCTTGTGCGTCGAGGCAGATTTTCTTTATCCATTCCATCTAAAGAAAAGTGCTTCGCCAATAACAAAAATGAACTTGGTCAAGATGATGACAATCCTGATGACTTGCATGGATAGCCTTCTAGGAGGGGAGTCAGACATTGAAGAACTTGAAACTTTGTTAGATAAAAGCATAAAGAAATATAGAGAAGAACTGGAAGCAAAAGAAAATGCAAAACCTGATACAAGTAAACCAGAAGATAATACAGACGAGAATTGTGCTAAAAGAAAAACATGTAATGCTATAAACAAGAATTGCTCCAAAAAGCATGTCCTATTTGTCAGAAACCTTTCTTGCGAGAGGCTATTGAAAGTTATGCGGATACATGTGCTGAAGCTCGTAGATAATAAATATGATGAGTAAATATGATAAAGATATGTACTACCAAGATGATTCTGCATCTGAATCAGTTAACAAGACACTTACATCTTCACTGCCTGATAGTGAAAGAAGACAGAAAGTTCAGGATGTTGTCTCACAATGTGGATATTTGGCACCCAAGAATTGTTGTATTCAGAGGTAGCTGTTTCAATAACTTCGTGCATTTTTTCAGTAAGCCTTGGAATTAGAAGAGAGCTTTTAGCCGATATGAAATGTCTTTTGGTGGGGAAGATGGTATTGATGAGGGAGGTGTTTCACTTGAATTCTTTACTGGTATGTAAGCATTTTCCACATCCATATGTTCATTCCGAGTATAAAGGAGATGATGAAATATTTCTATTTAGCGAAGGTATGTATTTATAGATCATTAGGCTTTCTTTAAGCTCCAGAATATAATAATTATCTCCTTTATTTCTTTTTGATAAATTCAATTAAACAGTCATCTGGGAGTACTGCCTCATGGCGTATACTGATGCTCTGTTTGGTTATTTTTATCGTGTTTTCCATATTTGCTATCGATACAGTTTTATATAATGAGTTACGGAAAAAAAATTGTATAAAAACTTGAATTTTTGAAAAAAATTTTTGTTGTACTGACGATGGTGGAAGTTACCACCGAAAGCTTTACAGATATACAAGAATGAGTCGATAAATTTGTGTCGTTTTTCTTTTCCTTCATATTAACTTTTTTCGTTCTTTTATCAATTGGATTGTTCATTCCGAGTACTCCTGCAATTTAATCCATTTTGACATTAAGTTTTTCTCATTTTTTATTTAGAAGCTCTTAAAGAAGTTAAACAATTATATTTCAATAGTGTCAACAATTGTCTTGAGCTTGTTTGTAGTCTTCATGCAGTGGCAGATGGTACCATTAAAGCTGTCGGTTGTTTGTTTTCTTCATCAATCTGCAATTACAGACCACCTCCACAGTTTCTGTCCCCATGGATTGAAAACTGTAGAATTATGGACATTGTTGTGATATTTTTATGTTATGTTTCTATTACCTATTTATAAGTATAAAAAACCATTTATTTATTTTAAAAATATGCATAAGCTTTTCGGATAATATCCATCATCAGTGCAGTAGAAAATAAGAATGGTAAAAACAAATTTAAATTTGTTATATACAGAGTTGGTTGCTGCACCATATACATATATACACATGGCTCATTTATTACCTTTATTACCTATTTTAGATTATCATTCTTAGATATTAATTTATATACAAAAGAATGAGATTTCTCTTATCTTATTTCTCTTATGTTAATCTTACTATAATGGCTACGATTGAGTTGGAATGCCCAGTCGATGGTTGTACTTACAGTACTTCCAAGTCTTCGGAGAATATAGCATATGTACTCTCTTATCTGGACACTCAACAATTCAAATGAGGGGCACCAATGCTGCTTCACGTGGGCTCAAGCTGGTGTGCCATAGAGTGGATGTTGGTATTAACCTAGAAGAGTGCAATGTATTCAAACGTTGCTGGGTTGCCTTTCTCCTGGAATCTGTGCTTGATCCTGCAATGTGGTCTACTTAACTGTTCCAATGTACCGGTTATACATTAGGAGACCGCTTGCTCAAATTGGACCCAGCCATTGTTTCAAAACCCTCAAATGATTTATTAGCTGCGATGAAGAGTCCTGCTGTTATTGTAGTTGCTACAGGTGTCGCCTGATCAGAACTGATGAGTATGAAACAAGACCGCGATGAAAAATTCAGGTATTTTGCGCGATGTAGACTTTACAGACTCTATAATTAGAGATGTGTTGATCTCTGGGATAAATGACGAAGATATTAGGCGTGAGATACTTGGAATCACAGGTGTATTACCGAAACCAATCAATGACATTATATCCCTTGTCGAGGGCAAATAAATGGTCAGCCTCAGGCAGAAAGATCTACTACCACACAGCAGAAGCAGTATGTGCCATGTCCTGATTGTGTAAATACCTATGCACTATTCTCCGAGGGTAAATCTGGATGGAATACTAAACCACACCATCGCCAGGCCCGTAATAACAAACAGGAAGCTGATAACAAGGTGGAACTGGTTCAATCTTTGTGAAAGTGTCATCAATCCACCTGGAACCTTCATCTAACGTTAGGGAGAACGCTGTGTCTTACCATCAATCCGTTAATCATGTGAGAACCCATCATCTTCTTCAGCACAACATCTTCTCAAAAGGACAATGGCGTAGATCTAGATTCATGGATCACCCAGAAATGCAACTTGAACTATCCGTACTATTAGCTGATTATCATCATCTTCGGCGCAAGTGCTCAAGAGTGAACCCTACTAAGATCACAGCTTTAGCAGATTCTGGCGCACAACCCTGCTTTTGGTCATACCGAGACTTTCTAGCAACTGGCTTTATAACAGCAGACTTGATCCCTGTGTCGATCGATCTTGTCGCTGCCAACAAGTCAACTATATCTATTGAAGGTGGTATTATGGCGACCTTGTGCTATAATGATTTACATAAGTAGGAAAGCACGTGGATTCTACTTCTTCATGGAAGCTATGATGGACCTTGCTATTGTTTCGAGAGACTTTCCCACCGTTGGAGCTTCAACAGCACAACCTTCCAAACCAACATCACCCTGTGTTCAATCAACACCATTGCGTACTGCCAACCAGCGTTATTTGAATGCAGGCTGCACAACACACCCCAAGAATCCCGAGAGTACCTGTTCTTGTCTACCACGTACCATGTTACCCGATTTACTAAAGGAACTGCCTTTTGAAGGTGTACCGGAGAACAATACACTAATGGAAAAGTAGCTGCTGAAATATTTCGCTTCCTCGGCGTTTATTACTTGTCTCTATCAATCGTTACCCCACATGAATGGTCCAACAGTGGAAATTTATCTCAAGAATGATGCTGTCCCGAAAGCTATAAACACCCCATCGAAAATACAAATTCATTGGCAGGATCTGGTTCAAAAAGACCTTCTCCAAGATGAGGCATTAGGGGGGATAGAGATAAGTCCCATATGGAGAGCCTGTTATGTGGTGCCATTGAATGACAGAACTGCGCAGCTATCCCGTCTTAACAAACATTGTATGAGAGAGATATTTGCTTCGGAGTCGCCATCGCATCCCACCGAACACATGGAAGACCGTCACCGACGCCTGAAACGGATTTCACAGCGTTCCTCTTCGCGAATCAGACAAGTATCTGACGACGTTTATTACACCCTTTGGACGACGGAGATAATGCACCACATCTCAAGGTTTCGTGGGCTCGGGAGATGGACACAACCGGCGCTACCGACGCAGTATCTTATCCGTATTGGTCAATCTGGCATTGTCCTAAACCCTGATAAATTTTAGTTTGCCCGTAAGATTGTTGACTTTGTGGGGTTCCAAATATCTGATTCATCCATTGAATTACTGCCAAATTACCTTGATGCGATCCGCAATTTTCCTACACCACATTCGACGACCGACATTGGTAGCTGGTTTGGCTTGTTAATCAGGTATCAAACTATGCGAAATTGAGAAGCATCTTGTCTCCATTCAAACCGTTTCTAAGCCCTAAATGCAGCTTCCTTTGGACGTCAGAGCTTGATGCTATCCAACACGGTGTTGAAATATTTGACCTTTCAGGGAGAACGTGCCTACGACCCGATCGGTCCCGTCAAGGTGTTGGGTATTTCCTGATGCAAAAACACTGTCTACGTGACTCTTACATCCCTGATTGTTGTAATGATGGATGGAAAAACGTACTTGCTGGATCACGCTTCCTCTCATCTACTGAACAACGTTACACTCCCATCGAAAGAGAATGCCTTGCAGTAGCATGGGGTTTAGAACAGACTAAGTACTTTACCCAAGGCTGTACCGACCTTTTGGTGGTCACAGACCACAAATCACTTGTAAAGATCCTTGGAAACCGGACTCCAATACCAGGATTTTTCGTCTGAAGCAACGAACCTTACCTTGGGGTTTTGAAATAGCCCATCTGCCTGGTAACACCAATGCTGCAGCCGATGCAGCATCACGTTATCCTTCTACTGCATTAGATTCATCTCAAGAACCTGATGATGGCCGCTGCTATCCACCACTACAAGTGACATCGTCAATATCTCATGGAAGATAATAGCTGCCGCAACTTCCGAGGATCCTCTCATCCATCAACTAAAGAATGCAATCGAATCAGGTTTCCGAAATACATACCGCATGACGAATATCAAGGTATCTCAATTTTGGCCCTTCTGTGAATCAGTGCATGTACTTGATGATGTAATCTTTTATCAAGACAGAGTTGTCATCCTTGCTTCTTTGCGTGATAGAGTACAGGATGTCCTTTATTCAGAACATCAAGGTGTGTCAGCCATGGAATCCCGCGCTCAAGCAATCGTGTTCTGGCCTGGTATGACCAAAGACATTCAGAAGAAACGCGATTGCTTCATGCCTTGTAACCGAAATACCCCATCGCAAGCAGCTATTCCATAAATCATGGCTACAGTACCATTTACACCTTTTGAGCTGATTATGCAGACTTCTTCCATTCTTGTGGATGCCACTATCTGCTTGCAGGTGACTGTCTTTCTGGTTGGATTGAAGTTTTTCAAGCTCCTCATTCTACAGCACTGTCGGGAGCTAAGGGGCTCATAACTGCCCTTTATACGCTTTTTGCCACATTTGGAGTCCCTGAGAAGCTGTTGAGCGACGGTGGACCAGAGGTTAGTGCAGCAGCTACATCAGCATTTCTGAAGAATTAGGGAGTTCGTTATCGCACTTCTCCTGCACACTTCCCACTCTCGAATGGTAGAGCTGAGGTTGCAGTGAAAGAGTGTAAGCGCCTGCTGATTGATAACATTAATCCCAATGGATCATTGGATAACGATCATTTCCTACGCGCGCTGCTTCAGACCCAAAATACCCGGATCCATATTGCAATATCTCGTCTGCGGAAGTGATATTTGGTAAACTGATATGCAATGCCTTTTCTTTCGTGAGCAGACGAACCAAATTCACTTACCCATCAGTTCGACCGGCGTGGTACGAAGCATGGAAGCAACGGGAAGGGGCAATGAGTGTACGATTTTCGAAATCTGAACTGCTAAATGATCATACTCGCCCACTACCACCTTTGATCATGTTTTCGTACAGAATCAGTATGGTCAACATCCGAAGAAGTGGGATAAATTCGGTACCGTTATGAAACTTGGAGAGCATGATCAACAAGTCGTGAAAATGGACGGCTCTGGTGGTTTGGCCCTACGCAATAGACGCTTCCTACGCAAATTTACTACACCAACTAATACTATTGCGCAGGCACCAGAGATCATCCCTTCGCCAGCATCTCATTATGCGCCAAACCAACCACTCCTGAACGAATGGCCACACGATACATCATCTCCGGGTGATGAGCTGAATTGCACACCCGATCATGTGACGGCTGCGAATCAACCTTCTATGCACGGTTCCGAGAATACTTCAAACTGCCATCCACGAGCAGACCGACCCATCCAGACGTTGGATGATGATGTAAGCCCAATTCACGACATCGTTTTGCAGAGTAATGACACTGCGCGTGAACCAGATCAACTCCCTCTGGCAGTTACACGAAAGCTGTTGACGTTCTTTGATTCATTTTTATTTGTTTTTGTTTTGTTTTTAACCCTCTTTATTTTTAATACTATACGAAGATTCTCTTGCTATGATGTAATTTGATCTACTAATACATCATTCACAAATTTCTGTTTAGACACCGTATTATGATCTAGCTACCATGTTCCGCCTCGTTTTCAATATGAAAATTGCTTTTCTCCGCCCTATGGGGAATTGAGATAAATAAAGACCATTTCTGAATAATAAAGTTTTATAATCAGTAAAACAATAACTTACATTAAAACGAGGCGGGACATGTTGATTTTGCAATAATACAGTGTTTAAACAGTAATTCGAGAATGATCTATACATACAGTTTTAGATACATCCCACGCATTTTAGTAACTATGTATAGGGAGGGCTTAGGTTTTATATAGGGCTTACGTTTATCTACATTTTGTTGATGACATGATGCATTATATTACAACGTTGTTTATACAAGCTCGGTTGCATACTGGGAACGGAAATCTTGACTGCCAATAGCTGCTCCTAGATGTTGTTGACCGTCTACTGTAAATTTTATATTTGTTCCATTTTCGGAGATTTTCAAGAGTTCCCGCCCTAAAATCACCATTTCTAATCGAAATTTCCTGCCGGAAATCGGCATTACTTACGAGGAGGAATTAAATAACGATGCATACGTGGACGTTTTGCACTTTTATAATTAGTCACCATAATGACAATTCTGTATAAATTAAATAAAGCGTCATTTGTACGAGTGACACCATTGAATTGTTTTATGGCAACCCTTTCTTGTCTCTGATACCAGCTTACTTACTTCAGCTACATCTAAGAGGCTGTTTACATGAAAGCCGTACTGAACTCATACCGGCCTGAGATTTCAGTACGGTTTATAAATTCGTTCCTATCCGCGTTATTGTGCTTATTTCTATTTACATGGTGAAACCGTATCGAAATTTCAGACCGGTCTGAGTTCGGTCCTGTCTTCAGCGCATAGTTTCATTTTTGGCACTTGGAAGGTGTGGATGTTACCGCTTTGTTTTAATTAGCCCAGCCTTAACTGAATCTCATGTGAACAGAAAAGATTTCAGACCGTACTGAAATCTCAACCCGGTCTGAGTTCATAACGGCTCTCATGTAAATCGTTTCTAGATGCTCTAAGTCGCTTAGTGATTATCGTTCAGAATTTATACCAGTATTTTATCAACCATATATCGATGATATTCAATTTACTTCATTTATCCTTTTGCTGACAACAAGTAGGTAGTTTCGATAAGGGAGTGATGTTGGTGATGACACAGCATTTCATTCTCATCCTTCAAGTTTTCGCTTCGCACTTTTATATCTATAAATACCCAAACAAGTAGTAGAGCTCACAACTATTGCTGCTCCGAGAACTGTTAATTTTTTTGGTGAAATGTCTAAAACAAAATATTGTAAGAGAAAAGCATAAACACAATCCGCATTTCTGATCAATGAAGCTGGTCCAGCATCTTCAAATTGTAACGATTGCGCAACGAACATAAGGTGAACAAAAGAAAGAACCCCAATTATAATGCAAAGGAGCCAAGTTTCCCATTTCTGTCCAAATGTAAATGGTAGTCTACCAGCAGTGTGCAAGAAAAACGGTACTATTATGCCGTACAATCCAGAGTAAAATATCATTACCATTAAGTCGCCTTGCTTGCCAAGAACCTTGTTCAAGATATAGAAGATAGCAATCAATATGGCTGCAATTAACGCAAATAAAACACCACAAAAATAATCCATGTTTGGACTAACAACCGTTTTGTCACTTTCCTCACCAGTAATACACTCGCTTATCTCGCGACTGTCTATGTCTTCTTTTCCGAATATTATGGTTGGGCGAGCCATAATGAATAAACCAAGAAAACTGAAGATACCACAAGCAATATCTATGACAGAACACGATTGCTTCAGGAAAGCCACGCTTAACGCTGATGTGAAGATCGGTGCTGTGAATTGTATGATCGTTACATCACTGACAGGAATTTTACTCAACGCTAAATAAATAAACAGGATCCCACTTACACACGACAATCCAAGAACTGATAATGAAACAACCCCATGAAAAGAACGGACAGGATTACTCTTTCCAATGACCATGAACACACTTGTTAAGATGGTAGTGATGACACTTCTGGCGAGTAAAACGTCGAGTGCACTCACTTCTTCAATGTTGTACTCGTGTATAAGTTGCACCAAAACGTTAGCTAAAACAATGTAAAACCCTGCTAAAGCCATGAGCGTTAGACCATATGCTCTCTTTCTCGCCAAACTCAAAGAAGCCAAAAAGCTTCTCCTGCTATTTTCATCGTTAGATAAAACATCGTCCGAACGTTCCATACCTCACGAATTGTACGGTTAGAATAATCTTGTATATATAATACAGAAGATAAAAATTGTGCATTCATGCAGAACGAAACTGATGTCAAACAAGACACCAGATAAATTGTATGTAATGGTTTCAATAAATATGGGAAATATAATAAAGCTGCTAATTAGGTCGGATAATTTTCTCTGACAGTTCATTTATCGTATTCAGCCTAGTTTTTATGGAGATTTGGTTCGAGGACATGGAAAGTATAGAACACAGAGCACAGAAAGGATATAATTAGATAATAAAATGCAATATTCTGTATTTAATGGTTCACACCAGCTATTGCTGCCTGTTGTACAAACTTCTCTGTCTTGTGGTAGAGTGATGTGAGCGACTATAACAGTGTGAATCGATCCACTCAGCTTAGCACTCAGCTTGAGGGTGGGATTGATATCTAAGGAGGTTGTCTGGTTGAGCGGTTGAAGCTTAAATGCGGCTTCCGTAGCCCAAATGGGGGCTTTAAATTCTCTGGGACCTCCTTTGCAGGACCCTCATTGATAACAGTTCTATCAGAACTGAAGAGGCTATCCTGGGTAAACATTAATAATAATAATAATAATAATAATAATAAAATAATAAAAAAATAATGATAATGAAAAAATAATGATAATGAGGCCGAAAATCGATTATCCGTAGCGTATGTCGGGGGAAGGAGATTTTTTTCGATTAAAATAATTTGTTATGAAATAATCCACTTGTTCCGCAGTTTTAATTCCCTAATTAATGATGTCATGAGAGACCTCTTGAAAAAATTGAAATCTGATTGTTTCAATCGAAAAAGAATAATATTTTGGCCTCCAATTGTTCTGAATTTTGAGTATGTTTCTAGATTTTCATTCTTTCACAAACAGCGAGTGTTCCAGTTCTTAGTACTTGTACAATGACCATTTTTTTCTTCAGTCAAGCAATTCCGTCAAACTTAGTAATTCGAATAAGCTTTTTTGTAAACCTTCCCATGTTGGGTGGCCATCTGAATACTTTTGAGTGAAGCCAAACTTCCGATACTTAACCTCGATGTCTCATTTCACCATGCGCAATTAAAATCTGCGCTTTGTGCAATGCGAGTTTGATCCCAATCACCCTCCTCAAATGAACAAAAAAAACATGGCATTGCGCATGAAAACACGATAATTGTATATATGTACGTTCTATTGAAGATAAATAATTATGAAAATAAAATTAGTTCTTCCACAAACATATTAAAAATGACGAATAAAAAGGTCTGGTAAACTTGAATGGCGTTCATAATTTTAATTGATATCGATGAAACATGTTGTACATAAAGACACATGATATCGATGAGAGTTGCTGCCAGAGTTTCATGTCAACATTGTATCTTGCAAAAGGAAATATTCTCGTTGAGTTTTAGCAATTCATTGATCAGCCATGGATAACGCTAAAACTTTTTCCAGTTCTTCTTGTTCTTCTCTTTGCGATCTTTGCGCTTCGCTTTCCTCTTGTAATGACAACTGCATCACCATACGTAACTGATCCTCTTCACTTAACGAAACACTAGCAGATTGTGAACTTGTATCGTTTGCCGGTTGATTGTCTCCAAGACTTTCTCGAATAGCCCTCAAAATTTAAAAAAGACAATAACGTCATTACAACGTCATTATAACGTCATTACAACGTCATTATAACGTCATAATAAGAAGTCTTGAAACTGCTGGCTCAATTTTCGGCTTGTTTGTAAACTTATGAGCAGAGATGGGAAAGAAATTGATTGTTACAATGCACACGTTAACAAAACCTTTTTTTTACCTCTGCAGCTCGTCCTCTTCCTGCCCACCTGCTACCGTCCAAGTTTGTTGCTGTTGTTGCCGTGGTGACAACATTTGTGAGTTGGCATCGTTATCACCACCAGTTGCTGACTCAGCAAGGCTTTGTTGTATAGCTAATTGAAGGAGTTCATCTTCCTCATCTCGAAAATAATCTAAAGTTATTACAAGTTATTAAAAAACATCATTACTCCTCAAAAATTTTTTCCGATAAGACAATTCTTATTAAATCAACAAAAATTCTTTCAGTAAATCGATTTCTTAATGTTCTGGAGGTACAACTTATCCCCATGTGTAGAACAAAACTCGCTTTAATTTTTAATCCGAGACAAATTTTATTTCGTTGTTTAGATGCACTGTCATTTTTTCTATCTTCACTTTTAAACAGACAACTCCGACGTTCAATCAATACATGTTCGTTTTAGTTGGATTAAAGCATCGTATTTATTTCTTAAACACGAAATTGTTCATCTAAAAATCAAAGCTACCCACCGGAAGAACCTCTGTACATAGCCACGTCTCGTCCCAAATCCCTGTAATTTTGATGAATTTCAAAAATAGATTTATCGATCACACAGCGAGCCTTTCTTCCATGGTTTGAACACTCTTCGTGATCTTCGCTCTTCAATGCCACACCCCCCTCCTCTTCATGCTGTTCTTCGGTATCATCTAAAACCACTACACCGTCAGGACACTCCTCGCTACCGTTAATATTCCGGAATGTTATTCGCGCATTCAGTACATGAAATAACGGGATTTCTGTAAAAAGAAAGAAATAAGGTGTTGAAGGAGATCGAAAAAGTGGTGAATGTGAAGGATACAAAAACGAAGGGAGGTTTCCTCTCTTTCTAATAACACAAAGGGAGGTTTCCTCTCTTTCTTATAATACACGCTATTCTCTTTTGCTAACTTCGACACAACTGATCGTGGTACCAATAATAACTATTACCTATCTTTATAGGAAAACCAGCTGGAAGTTGCAAAGTAATGAAATCATGAAGTTTGGCAAAATGTGAACTATTGTTAGCCTAAAAAAAAGCAAAAGAATGCTTTCATTGAGTTCCATACTGGTAACGACCAAGCAAAAGAATGCTTTCATTGAGTTCCATACTGGTAACCATTGGTAACAACCAAGTTGCTGAGATCAAAGTAACATACCATGAGCTTGATAATTGGTAGCACTTGCTCATGTAAAGAAAGTGGAAATTCATCGGATAATGCAACAGTGGCCGAAAATTTCTGCGATCTTGATGTCATTTTTCTGAGTCTTCCTATGTCTTTACCGGGATGAAGTATCGGATTAAAATACTGCTCTAACGTCAGCTCGTATGGGTTGAGAGAATTTCGATTGATGATGTCATCAGTATTTATAGACTGCAGAGAAATACAATAGAACGAATAAATATGCAAAAATAAAAAAAATAAAAAAAATAAAAACACATAAAAAATAAAATGGTCGTACCTCCACATGTTCGGATTGTGCTAAAAAACTCAAAAAAGCTGGGATTTGGGATTGGGCTTGCTTCTTCTCTTCTAAAAAATAACAGAAAAATAAATCAAATTAAAATCATATCGAATAAAAAATAAACATATTATAAGAAAGAGATTTTACCTTGAATCTTAATTCTATCTTCATCAGAAAGGTGTTCAGATCGAGTCCTTGTAACAAGTTCCACACCAGAAACTGTAAATACTTTTGCTTCATAACCATTTACTTGTTCCGTTTTATCACTACCCCAACCAAGTATGCCAGATTTCTGCCTAAAAAAATAATTTAAAATATCTGTTGTAATACTTTGTATTACAACCTTTGAGGATGTGCATTATCAAGGTTTTATATTTTAATGGAATTGAAAGATCTCGGTAATGGAAAGAATATGGTATAGTGTTAATTATATAATTATTTAATTATATTTTTAATTATATAATTGGTGATAGCATGACAAACCTAGTGAAACTGATATTTTCATGATCAAGAATAGAAGTTAGGTTTTGTGATAATAGACGTGAAGACACCACAGAAGGTGGAGGTTGTAATGATTCTAATGTTGTTGATTCATCCCTGCAAGACAAAACAAAACAATGCTCAGACATTACAGAATCATGCAACGATTAGGAACTCTTTCACTTTCACAACAATGAAGTATTATTTTACCTAAAACTAATAGATTCTTTCCAATAGGATTTTTTATCATGGTCAATGTCATACAATTCACTTGAATTTGCTACAAAACCAAAAAAACATATTTTTTACTTGTTAAATCGCC
The DNA here is from genome assembly GCA_039566895.2 of Turritopsis rubra. Lineage (NCBI taxonomy): Eukaryota > Metazoa > Cnidaria > Hydrozoa > Anthoathecata > Oceaniidae > Turritopsis > Turritopsis rubra. The sequence goes on from CM077627.1 coordinate 15,300,128, forward strand.
AACCAGTTGTTGAATTAATACAGAAGAATCGTTCAGTACTTACTTCCACCTTTGAAAATAAAACTTTGATTTCCTCTCTGCCAATTCATTTGTTCAAAACCTTTTAAGGTGGTATCCACTCGAACTGTGGCTCCTTTAAAATGAAACATGAGTGCTAGTGGTGAAATCATGAAGACGATTTATGAAAACAACTTTTGAAGGAATTACCTACCACTTTTATAGATTTTATAAGAATCATTTGGACACATTCTGGAAATCAATGGTACTAAAAAATTAAGTTAAAAATCAAGAATTTGATTTCTTAAAAAACAATGGTGATGATCAAAATACTTCAAATTAAAAATGTTATCTATTTTTGACAACAACAAGGGCACTTACTCCAACTAGAGAACTCCCATTTCATTTCAACATAAAAATCATCGGCCTAAAACAAAGTGGCTGCCTACAGTTGTTTTTCAGTAGCACTTTATAAAGAAGGCAAACATTTGTATTCTATGAAGAACTGCTTCCAGAGAAATATTTCTGAAGTTTCACCTCTTCAAGTGACTCTAGAATTTCTGTTATTCCTCCAGACTTTAGTGTGAACCTTTGATATTCTCGATGTTGAATACTTAAACTGATAAGATCAGGATCAGCAGTTCCAACAGCTTCCTGTGTCACTGAAACAAAACGTAAGGTACGACCATGGCGTACTTAACACCCTTTATCAATATCATTATTAATGAAGAATCAAACATCATGGTGTAGCAACTATCTAACGATGATATTAAATATTTATATATTATATATTAGAAATAATATATTTTCTTTGCAGGTACACCTTCCATCCTATTTTATGAATTGATATAAATTGTCGGACTGAATTATACTATGAACTTTCATTATTGTATATCTCAAATGTTTAAAAAGAATAAATAAATAAATAAATACTTTATTATAAGCACTAGATACTCAAATTCACTAAAATCATAAGTACCATCTAAGTTCTATCCTAGTCACAAAATCATAGTGAAGAAAAGAAATTTTCTCTGTCTCTTACACTTTTTCTGCATAAAAAAAGACAGGTAGTCCTTTTCTCTTAAGTTAAGATATATAGGTAGCAGGTGGTTTTGAAATTTTTGAGGATTACTATGATTTCTTGATTATATACAAAATAAGCTCAAAATGGTACCAAAAGCACCAATGAGCCATGTTGATTTTTACTGGTGCTTATTGAAAGAAAATCGTGTAAAATGAAGTGATAATTACACAGGCCATTTTATATGGTGGCTGATAAGTGCAAAAAATATCTTTAAAATTGCTTATAAATAAACTTAAAATAAACTAAATTATTTATAAATAAACAAAATAGTTTATTTATACACAGCTTAGGTTATTTATATGCAGTTTTGAAGATATTTTTTGCACTTATCAGCCACCGTATTTTATCCTTTTTTATACACAAAAATAATATTCAAAAATATTTACTCACCATTCCAGCCCTGTTTATCAGCTGCAGATGCATCACAAGAATGTTGTAAAAGAACTTTTACAGACTCTTTAAACCCCAATGCAACAGCAAGTAGTAATGGTGTTCTTCCATGAGGATCAGCTAGTTCTGAATTATGCTACAACGATAACAATGTCAACTTAATAAAAATAGTTTTGATTTAAGAATTTCAAATTATATTATAGATTAAGAATTATCAAAAGGCTGCTGCAGTATTTGTAGTTTACTGAAGATATGTTACAAAATATGGAATTGTGTCGATTTGTAAAAAAAAGTACAAAAAGAATTGTTGCAAACACTTACAAGTTTTGTACTTAGTAATTCATCTAACTTCTGAGTATTATCATCCCATACACAGCAATGCAAAGGAAACTTCTCAAATATTTCTGTTTCCGTAAATTCCAGCATTTCTTTCTTAATGAAACATCTACTATTTACGTGAAACTCATTATTGAAAACTGCACAAGAAAAAAAGGTACCTTAATTATACATATCTAGGTATATTGAGAAGTGGAAAGATACAATGGCTCAGAAGAATCAGACCACAGGAAATACTACTGCATGGCATCTTCATATTTGTGATTCTAATAAAACTTTACCTTTACTTTAGTATTTTTTATAATGTATATACTTGAATAATAAATTTAGTTGAGCCAACAACTTTATGACAAATCAAATAACAAGAAGCTTCATTTTTTTATTTTTTTCAACCGTTTGCTTCATTCATGTGCTAATTCACATGTTTTTCACTGGCTTAAAACGGAACGATTGCTTTTAAATACATTGACGATAGAGCTTAAATAAAATTAGAAGAGAAACATCAATAATATTAAATAATAATGAGATGATAGATGACAAGTGTTTAGTAGTTTTATATCTTAAATATTCACATAACATTTTGTTGAATATGCCTTTTCCATAACTATATATATTAAAAACTATTCGCATTTCACTAAAAACAATTCGCAAAACCCCCCAAATATTTGAAAACAAAATTTTAGCAAAGCGTTTTAAACTTGTTAATTCGATCCTTTACTTTATTCGGCTTTCGTGAGGTCCTCACACCTCCCACCATGAAAAGTTCGACCTCCATCATGATGATGTATACTGTTTGATGCTATTTGTTGATATTGCACGTAATTTGGTATCAATGGCTCATCTGGTACAGTCGGCAAAAATTTATCTAGTTACGTTTTTTTAATTGTAACTTCATACAGCTTGTCAGATTTCTTAAGTGTTAAAGGCCGACAATTGAAGAGGCGAGATCCTGTGTTGCAGCTAATGTCGTGGATCTTATTTCCTGGAATGGACCACGTAATTAGATAATTATAAATCACCCCCTGCTCCTTTCAAAAAAAATAATTTCAAATTGAATAGTAGGTGCAAATATTAATCATGATCAAGTCAATTTTCTATTGTGAGAGGATGGTAGTTATGATGTGTGTGGGGGGCAAGTACTTTTATTCTCTATTATAGCAAATACACTTAACAAACTTTTCTGATTTATTTTGTTCTCTGAGGAGACATTATGATAATAAAATTAAATTTCTTTCAAAACACTTCTCCTAAACTTTTTGCGTATTTTATACATTTCTCCTTTTCATTTAGAGCGCTACGTGCACAGGGATTATTATTTAAACTTGTTAATTGAGTGAGACGTGATAAAACCATTGAAAACTCCTCTATAGCAAGTCCATAACACATGTACTCTTAAACATTAACCGTACAAAATATCATTAATAAACTGATACTTTTACGTCAGCATAAGTTCGTTGTTTGCTTCCCAAAGCGCCACTGATCTCTTGGTTTTTTTATCTGGAACTCCTTTCACTTTCAGTGACTCAATGCTGGTACATTAAACAATCTCGAAAAAAAAAATCAGTTTGGCAATCAATCTAAAATATACATCGATTATATATAGTGCATATGGATGTCACTACAGTTTAGCAGCTAACTTGACACAAAAAATTTAAAGTCGTAAACAAAGTTACTTTCGAAAAGAGCAAGGCAAGGGAAGGGCATTTCTGTTAAAAAGGGAACTTAAAGAGAAAAAAGATGCCTGTAAGAATATTTATTTAACATTTCGATTTCTTCAATTAGACAGATATGGCAGTAAATCGTTGAATATATATCTGAGACGAAACCAAGAATGATGAAATTTAATGACGATAATGTGTTTTACTATAGCATGCCCGGGTAAAACATTTTTACCGATTCATTTCTCAGTACGTCCACCCGGGCATTATAATATAGAAAAAGAACTTGTCAATTAAAAACTCTCATTAGTTTACTTTACTTTACTTCTGTAGCCTTATCATAGAGACTAACCTAAATAATTAAACAAAATGCAAAATACGATCATACCTCTCTTATATGTCTATATCTTTTACATACTAATAAAGTTACTTTTAACAACTTTTAACTAATTTAACTTTATCATATACGTTCTTGACTACCTTTCTTTTTCTTTTTATTGTTTCTTCGTCAACAAATGGAAATGTAAACATTCCAATGGAATGGTTTCCCCCTATACTAATATGCACTCATACGGATGATATGGAAAACGTTGCCGCATTTGTCTATTAAACAAATTTGATGTTTTTTGTTTTTTTTCCTTAGGACTTTCAATCAGGGCTTGAAATGCTTATAGTATTAATATATAGATTTTCATTTCTGTGTTTTATTTTCACCATATACGAGTTCCTTGTTTCACATCTATTATATCCATATCAGTTAAAAAAATAGGAGGGGTACCAAAAGGATATAGCGACCAATCAGCCTCTGTCAAGCCTTTGTAAACAACAACCCTGATAACCTCAACACATATAAATTAATGGTTCTACCTACCAATAGTATCGTGTAACAAATTTCAAAGTTTGTCACATTCATTGTTGTTTAACTCTTATTCAGCATGTACATTAGGAAGTAAAATAGAAGAAATTAACAAGGCTCTGACCAGAAGCAGAAGCGAAAATAATTTTTTACGAAAATTTTTGAATTTTTTTTTTTATTCTAATGTCAATTCTATTTCAATTTGGAGTAGTTAACAGCAATTATGATATCACAAACAAGGAGAAACTTGTTTACTTAAGGAATAACGGTTCATAAATCATCTATATAATGAAAAGCATATATGGACCAGAAACATCAGTCAATTCTAAGAATCTTGTAGTCTATGAAATTTAAGGCAAAACATGTGCAACATCAATATTAAATGTCACTATTGATATGGAGAAAGCCTAGCTCACTCATCCATTCGAGCCCCGTCGATGCACGGAGAGATAAGTGTTGAGTCGTTTGGTCATACTGCCAGCTCTTTTGCGCTCACACAATGTTACCATTAGAGTACCAGTAATTTAAACTAACAACTTTGGCTACATCTCTTCATCACATTCTTTCAGTTCTTTCTCCATCTCTCAGTGATAATAGATGGCACAACTCCAGTCATAGAAAGGACTGTTCTACTACAGATTCTATCACAATCATGAGATGTGTGTTTGAAGTCGCATTGGTGGTGGTGTTGAAGACAAATAAACAAAATCTCGAAAAAAAAATCAGTTTGACAATCAATCTAAAAATAATAAAAAATTAAGGGTGAAAAACAACAACAGTTTCTCCTAAAATCCAGCATAAGCCTTTCGAACTATTTGTTTATCATCAGTGCTAAAATTTTATGACTGTTTATCTGTTTGGAAATTTGCTTCGCATACTCAATGGAGTGGGGATAAATGCTGTTATTCTAGATATTTTTCATAGATTGGAGTGCAGTGTGTTGGATCTTTTTCTATGACTTTGTTAAATTATTGTTGCGTTATTTTTTAAAAAGGGCGGAATTTTCTACAGGGCAGTGCAGCGTCACCCAACGTACCCCCTAAGCAATACACAATGCGCTCAATATAAGGTGAGTTTGTGAATAACTAAAATAGTTTCTCACAAACGGTATTTGATCAGGAAACTATTCATATCACTCCTGCACATGAGAAATGAATTCTGAGGAAATAAATAAATAAAATTCAATTTCAATTCAATTCTTATTTCAATTTATTTGCCATATTGTAGAAAAGCACTCAATATGAATATTGAGAGAATAAAAGTGAAGTATACTGTTATAGGGACTTTCGATTATTCCTACTGATTTTGTGTTTCTCCTGAACTTCCTGCACCTACGCCAGCCAAAATACTTTACTTTATTTGTAACCTAGATGAGTGGGACTTTTGCTAAGTAGTATATACCATTTATATGTTTCCCCTGATAAAACATTTTCGCTTATAAGTGGGACTTTTGAATGCTGTTTACATAAAATTAGAATTTCAAAAATAGAACAATTGAATGTTTTTACGTGTGTTTCAACGCAGATAGAAAATTTGTACACATCAAACATGGAGGAGAAAAGTCTCAAACTATTCTTTGATTTTGAAAAACATGATGGTGACATGATAGCCTTCTTCTATAATTCTTACAGCCCACAATATCACGATTAGTGGTACATTCACTAAGTGGGACATCTTCATATCTCCTGAAGGTCTCAGTTACCAGGAGTATACTTTAGGTCAAGAGACCATCCTATTTAGTAAAAATTGTTATGAGGAGGTAACCACCTGTTTAACATTAAGTTTTGTATAACAAGAAGATCAAGCAAACAAGCAAACAAACAAAGAAATAAACATATAGAAAAAAACATATGAGATAGTAGAAAAATAATTGTCAGTAATGACTCAGTAAAAGTTAAATAGCTAAAAAATTTAGAAAATTCAAATGAAGACAGGTTTCTGATAAAATAGATTGGAAGCTGTTACAGTTTATGTTAACAGTCAATGTAAACATAAAACTTATCAAATGCAGTTCTATAGTCACCAAAGAATTTCCTTAAAATTTAACGGAGGCTGACCCCTTATTGCCTTTTCAACTGATCTATTAAACGGAGACTGGCTTCAAAATCTAAACAAACAACATATTAACTGTTTCATACAGCACATTTAACTTGAATTCTTAAACTGCAGCATATAAAAAAAAATCCATGATTTGCTGAAATTGTTATCATCAATTCTATATTTAGGCCTATCATTCAGGTTTAGATGCTCCAACACAAGTGTGTAAGATGGCTTTGCTGCCAATTAACACAAAATTTAAAGGCCCCGCTCCACCAGGAGGTGAGTTCTATTTTAGAAACAATTTTAACAAATTTTGTGCAATGGAAATTGTTGCTCTGCTCATAGTCCTGTATTGGTAGATATTTTTTTAAAAAATTGTTCTTCAGATGGTAATCCTGATATCATTGATGAAACAATACAGTATTTCAAAGCAAATGTATTTTTCAAGAATTATGAAATAAAGGTATATCTTTTAAACCATATTTTTTTACAGTTGTGTAAAATTAAACAGCTCCTCCATTTCTTTGTTGACACTTCTACTTGCAAGATATGAAGTAATGATTTTCAGTTGTTCGATAATCAGTTGTTTTTCAATATTACACTTTGTTTCGTAATGTGTATTTGCAATGAGTAGAACATCGGTTGACAGGGTTGCTACTAAAATGGTTGCATATTTTACTCTTTAGACTCCTGCTGACCGGGTTTTGATTTATTTGACATTGTATGTTACAGAATGCTTGAAGAAACTTCAGAAGGTGAGGCTGGTCTTTTCGTCAACAAAAACAATCTCGTTTGCATTTTTTAGGGGGGATTTAAGAAACTGAGCCTGAAAAAATTTAATACAAGGAATGATACGTGTTTCATTTCAAAATGCATTTTGTTTAAATTCAATACTTGTAATACCTACTTACTGATTTAACCAGTTACGATGTAAAGCTCTTGGTTACTTTTTATGGTGTTTTTAAACTCTTACTGGCTTCGCATAAGCTCAGGATTACTTGTCAACCTTGTATATAATGAACCAAAACATGCATAGATAATATTTCATTTAAACTCCACTATTCGTCACACATTTTGTAGATTGGATCTAAAGAAGAAGCCAAGAAAGAGATGGCAACCCTAGCTATTGTTAATTTTGATATTCCTGGAGATGCAAAGTTTCCATTAAACGCTTTGTATGGCAAACCAAAAGATCGAAATGAAGGGGGTATGCATCTTAAAGCAGACTAGTGAACTTTTGAGTTTCAAAGAAAGAGCGAAATAAAAAATATTGCACCATTTATTTGTAGATCAGTGCAAGGCATACTTCACTCAGTTAAGACAAGAACTAGGACAGCGAATAATTGAAAAAGTATACGACCCCCAAACAAACAAACCATCAAAGGTGAGATTTTTTAACAGATATATCAAGTTGTCGTTAAGTAGAAAGTCCTTTTTGTTTACTAATGTATTTTGATTTTTTAGTGGTGGATGTGTTTCGTGAAGAGGAGATTCATGGATAAATCACTCTCCGGTCCAGGGATGTAAAGAAGTAAGGCTGTTGAACTTTCTGATAAAGTAATACCAAATGCAAAAGGAACTCCTTTACGAAAACTGGCTTTAACTTAGCAAATTAGATAACCAGTTTTATTTCCCTCAAGCGTTTCTCTTCAACTCCTCTCTTTATCCTTTTGTTGTTTTTGTGTTTCTAGATTGTTCTTTCACGGTACAAGTATAACTTGCACACATACATGATGCACCAGCCATCAAATATAATGCTTTTGTAATTTTCTGTTTCTGGTATTTGATTTGTTAAATTTTGTTTTTCCTTTCTTTAATATTAAAAACAAAATCCAACGAGGCAGAAAAGTTTCTATTAACAATATAATTTATAGAAGTGAATGTTTAGAATCTCGAATGTTTTTATAACTTATGGAAATCCCTCCAGTCGTTTTGCTGACATGATCAATATAAGAAGTGTCGTGTTCTCCCTCTTGTATGATTGTATTGTATGTTTTGTTTTGTACAACATCGATATTCCTAGATTAGAAATGTTTCTGATAATCTGGTTTTATTTTTTCTAACATCTCAAATACAAATTCTTTTTCTCGAAGTTCTCCATTATTTTTGGAATCCGTTTTTCATCTTCAAAAACTTGAAACGTAATGCTTACCACGAGTAAGTAAAGGTGCATTTTAAGTCCTTGGACTCCCTCTTCTTTCACTAGCTGGCTAGGTTGTTGACTTACGTAAGAGAAAGGTATCGGATTGCATTGCTGTAAGGCAGAAACTTTCGGAACAGTTTATAATAACGTATAGAATTTCAAACCAGCAGCAGAGGCGGATCTAGAGGGTATGTCGAAATTTGTGGGGAGAATGTTAGCTATTAAACCATAAAAGAAAAACGTGAAAGTAATCCCATTGGTGATACAGGCTGTAAACAGAAATTAGGTTTATGTGCTCCTCCACAATTTTTGACCATAGAGCAGTCGTGAAAGTTTTCTCGCAAAAAAAAAAAAGACGTGGAGAATTTTCACGAAAGTATGATTTTATATTTCATAAATCAATCAATGACAATAACATCGGATGACTATGAAGTATGTGTGGGGAGAGCACCCGTAACTACCAAAACCTTTGCGTTTCACTTTTATTTTGGATTCGCGAAAGTTATATTCTCATGATAAACATGGATACTTTTCCACGCGCGAAAGTAAATTTTTCTCACTTGTTTCCTCGAGTTACGGAATTGTGATTGGATGATTCTCATTCAAATCAAAATTGTGTATAATAAAGCCTCTGTCACACGAGACAACTCCTTTAAGCGATATTAGTCGTATCGGAGTATATAAAATTCCGGCGTGCCTTAAAATGAAGCACGTGAGACGCCATTCAGCAGATCCTAATTTTTCATCACTTAAAACAATTTTTTTGTCACCATATCGTGTCCCATCTTACATCTGGATACTTTTGGTAACAAGACCTTTCTATGCAGACACTTAAAATGCAGTAACTCTACTGAATTATCAAAATGTATGCACTAAACGAGTTGCAAAGAGCTACCACAAAACTAGATAATGATCGAGCGATCGCAATCATCGGCTCTTATACATTTCTTTGAACATGTCAGACACACCCAAATAAGAAGAAATTTTCGCGAATAAAGATCTTGAAAATTGCGAATTTCGCTGCATTTATTTTCGCGATTGAAGAAGAATTTCGTGGAAAATTAATTCATAATCTGTTATATGATAGCATAATATTAAACTGGAAAAATTATGAAGAAACTATTATAGTCTAGTACAAAATGTTTTTGCGATTAAGCTTTTTTGAAATATTTTGTCGAATAAATTTTACCAGTTCAGCTTAAAATTCATGGAATTTAATTTAGCGAAATTAATAGCAAATCCGCGAAAATTTCTTCTTGCACAAAGATTTATGTCATTGACTACATATACACGGATTTTGAGCCACCCTCGATTACATCAGTGATTATTCTACAACGATTGCAAATGAAAAACTTACGAAACAGCTCTGAAAACAAAATATCAAAATTCTGTCTTCTTTCATCAGTTACCAAAGCCCACTGGCTCAAAACATGGTGTAATACCTTACGATTGGAGTTTATGATGATTTAAAAAAAAAGAGAGTTCGAAACTAATATAAATATTGAAGAATTTATTTCTGATCAATTACAAAATTCTTTTGAGTGTTTTCAGGCTCCATATGTCACATTTTCGAACACTACCATCGTCTATTGCTGGTACGCTCGCCCCTATTATTTCCGCGGTCGTTTCGCTGATTACCGCGGTCGTTTCGTTGATTACCGCGGTCGTTTCGCTGATTACCGCGGTGGTGGTGGTGGTCACTGCGATCTTTTTTACCTTGTTGAAAGATTGGTCCATACTTGAAATCTAATATTCTCTCGTGTTGTTCAATTAATGTATTAAGCTAGAATAAAAATCACATTGGTTATTATGATTTTGAGGTCGCTTTTCTCATTTCTTTCAAAACTGCAGCACATCTGTTTTCAACTTATTTATGACTTGAAGTACACGGCTTGCAAGTCCAATTTCTTAAAAAATTGAAAATTCTCTTCCATTAGTGCAAATGCGACATGAAAATTAAAAATCATTTCAGTCACTGACGTCCTAATGGCCCAGTGCGCAAATTCGTAATCTGTGGAGGAGTGTTTTTTTATCGAAACAGCAGGCTATTTTGCTTGCCATTCCTATAGAAAACACTCCTTCTCATAGACCCACTGGGGGATGAATGCATCAAACATATAGTTCACCCTTCTCCTCACCTTAAAGTTTATGGTGAAACCTTATAAATTTTGTCTGGGAAAGTCACTAGAGTCAAGTTATGCCTCGTTCTTTCAAACATTTTTATGACTTTTCACGGTAAATTCATAGTGAGGATTGTCAGATGAACATAAAATTCTTTCTCAGACAACATGAAGAAGGAAAATAAATACTAAACTATCAAACCTTATCAGATAACTGTAGAGTTAAACTTTGGAGATAAGTAGGTTCGGCGCCATGATGCAACACTAATGTTTGAGTCGGCTCATCCCATGAAGCCTGAAAAACAATAAAGTTTCATTCTATCGAAAAAAAGTGTTTCTACATATATCTGATATTAGGACGAACTGTTTTTGAGATGAGGTACAATCGACTAAATGCAAACGTGCATAGTGAAGATGTTATATTTACCTGCAATTCTTCATTAATAATCATTTTACTAATAGTGCTGTGAACAACTGGCGGTGGTAAGTCAAACATTTCTGCTAAGCTGTGCATACTGTAAAAAATAGAAAACGATCGATGCTTAGTGGAAGACATTGTGAAAAGTAGCAGTGTTTACGTTTTAACCAACACCTTACCTGATGGAATCGTACACTTTGTTGTAAGTGAAGAGATACGTTCGCAGACTTTCTTCTTGAATTTTTCTGCAATGTAAACAAAAGGACATAAAAACAACATAAAAACACAATAACAAAGAATTTGTCTCTATACATTTCAACAACAATACTAACAGCAAGTATTGATAAGAAATGCGAGAATGACTTTCTTTTCCATTAGTGCAAACGCAAACAAGAAATATATTCCTTCTTGTTACTGACGTCCTAATGGATGATTCAAGATATCCCAGTAGGCAAAATCTTCAAAAGTCTATGAGGAGGAGTGTTTTCTATATGAATGGCAAGCAATATAAGCCTGTTGTTTCAATAACTGGGATTAATCACTAAAAATGAATATTTACCGAGTCAACATTGCTTTTACTTTCTCAGAATTTGGAAATAATTCCCAACATGACACAGCTAAAACGTTATCAACACAACCTTTCCAATTCCCTTTTTTCATTGATTTTGATGCAGCAACGATGTGATCACGCATACTTTCTGGTGGACCTGTAGATGAAAAATCATGCAGATGTACATACCATAAAAGTAACCACAAATTTACTGCTATCTATCAAAGGGGTTCTGTTATACTTAAGAAAGAAAGAAACAAACAAACAAAGCAGTGAAGTAGAATTGTAACTAACCAACAAGGGCTTGCTTATCACTGAGTCTTAATTGATAGTGAAAACTTTTACTGATCTGTCTTCTACGATAATCATACTCATGAGCTATAAGAAAAAGCGATGAAACATTAACCATAGTAGTTTATAGGATTCTGTATTACGATATCACAGGTGGAGGAGAGTGTATTCATACCTGCCATATAAGGAATCTCCAGTAACATAGCAGATGTTAAATAAACACATTCCAACAACTCCAGGTTGATATGCATGTGAAACGGTAGCTATGAATGAAGACATGATAAAAAAAAGTATGAAATGTTGAATTTTATGATGATGAAAACGTAAATGAAAGACAGTTTGACTTATGAAAGTGTCTGCTATATGAAATAACATAAAACAATTCTAATATATTGAAATATATTGAGGAGATTAAAGACTAACCATTCTGCGTTTGTCAATCTTTTCTTGTTCAGGAGTACGATCCATATTCTTCATGTTCATCAGACCTTGAGCTAACAGTTCCTTCGCTCGACCAGTAGCTTGTATATCTTGCAAATTATTGTGTGCATCTCTTATCATACCATGACGAAAAGCACACAAGCCTAACTGCACCATAGTTCGGTTATATAGAATCTACACAACAGAACAGAAATACAACAGAAATCTCTACGAAGTGTACACCCTATAACGGGACACATACTTCATGTACGGATAGATAGATTTACAGTCAAATTCTCACAGGTAACATTTCTAAAAAGTGGACACCTTTTTAATTCATCAATGGTGTCTGATTTATAGAGATTCCAGTGTATAACAGGTGAACTATTAACAAAATAAGTATATACCTGTGTTGGAACATCTGAATGTTGAATGGTTTCTTGAAGATGTGAGATCAACATGAGATCACGTGCTTCATACCAACGATCATGTTTTGCATGATGGTATATGTGACAAAGCATCGCTCTTGTTCGGATACGATCACCACCATTGGAATAGATGTATTTGCATAATCGACTGAGCATGGTTGTTCCGTCATCAGAACTAATCTCTGTTGCTTGTTCATCAATTTTTTTCACTTCTTCTTCTCCTCCTCCTTCCTTCTTAGCAGAATCCTCTGTGGAGCTTATATCTTTTGGAATATTTTTGTCCAGTGGTTCACTTTGTAAACGCTTCTCCTCAATAGTTTTGATTTGAGCTTTTATTTCACGCAAATCTTTCAAGTCCAGTTTATAATATGTATGTTCAATACGAAGCAAATAAATACGGCAAAGATGGTCTGGGAAAGCAAGATTTTTTTCACTGTAAGAAAGGACTCGATCGATCAAAGCTACAACCTCAATTTCATCTTTAAGTCTAAAAAACAAACAAATGACATTAGACAAATAACACAAACTGTTGGAAACCATCGGCTAACAATGGTGAAGAAGATAAAACCAATTAATCTAACAAGCACCCTTATTCATTTGAAGTAAAATTTGCTTACTTATCAATGTATTCAGGCGAGTGTCCATCGGTATGTTGTAAAATTTTGTTGAACTCTATATCAATTCTTTCTAATAATGTTATCGGATCTTCATGTAGTTGATAAGGCTTGCTTGAATCCTGTAGATGAGAAAGAGCTTGCTAGTTGTAACATTGCTAATAACCATTCTGTGTAATTTAACTGCTGTTAAAATAAAGGTGTGAATGCAAAAGAGTAATTAAAATAAATATGATTTTACTCTTCGCTTTAAAGACATTATTAGTGTGTGATTTTGTCACAGTGGTACAGTTTCAAGTAAATATGTATGTATGCATGGTACATCACTTATCTTATCTGACTGATGCGTTATGAGCAGAAACTAACATGTTTACTAATAGAAAGACATATAAGAAGTGACGTATGTGGTGACAGTTAAGTTACATGTGGTGACAGTAAGCGTCAAAGCAAAAGGAGGACTTCAGGAAGAAGGCTCTAAGCTCAATTTAGTAACATTATCAACCAAAATAATTTCATTTTCTCAAAAATTATTAGTATATTTTAGAATGACTGAATCAACAATAGTTGCAATTTCTTGAAGCAGGACAGGACAAGACCTTGCTTTATCAATTAGCTAGCATAAACAATATTGGTTGGCAATATGGGAATGGGAAATGAAAAGTAAGCCAAACTCCAAACCTCTAAATTTTCTTCTTCGCTTCGTTCAAAGAGTATATCAGGGTTTTCCTCAATCAAACCATATATTTCAGTACTAACTTCCAAAAGTCTATAAAGGAATGTGAATCCTAACAGTTAAAAGATTGTGAATCATCAATGTAGGTTCAATTTTTCAGCATTAATTATTCGGATTCCAATATAAGGCTATAACATGTAATTCAGAATCAAATAAAATGGATTTGGGTTTGGAAATACAAAATTTTCAAAAAACACTACTTCCAATACTTTCTTCATTCTAGAATATTATAGAATATTTGTTGTCTTTATTCATTTAACATTACTAATTGAAATTTCAGGCATCGAGGGTGTCATGCTGAAAAAAAATCTTTGAATGAAATTTGTACAAAAATCAAACTTACCTTTTCCACATATCAGGTTTCAGGGCGATGTCTGTTCCCATGGAAGAATCAATAATTGCAGCAGCAATGTTGAATAACAACTTAAGGCTCATAGGAATACCTAAATTATGTTCTTCAGAAATGCTTTTTAACTGAGTGAAGTAAAAAACTTGTTCACTTCTGTCAGTACCCTTTTTCCCTCGCACAGCAAGAATTTCATGAAATTTTTTGATGACTGCCTGGTGATTAATTTCTGTATCTTTGAGAAAGAGTACTTTCATTTTATCACTAGGTTTAGAAACTTGTGTCCAACCTTCATCTTTAGTTTTCTTTTCAACTTTGTCAGTTCGTTCTTTCTTTTGTCGTTTAGAGCTCTTTTTATCATCTTTTGAGCTAAGAAGAAACAAAATTTCTTCAGCTTAACCACCTGTTCAAAAACCAAATGCATGAAATATATGCAACTAGTCGGATGTTTTGCATTAATCATGCAACAAACAAAAATGAAAGGATGTAAATGAATGTTGCATAAAACCAAAATAGACAGAATAGATTACAGTGAGCAATAAACAAGTTGTATAAATCACAAACATTTCAAAACTTCCTTAGAAACAGCTTTATGTTTTTGTATGGGAAAATACTTACGTGGTATCTTTTAAGAACATCCATGCTCCCCATTGCTTTCGTCCGCCTTCAGGTAACTCATCTTCACTGGATGAAGAATCTGAATCTGTTGCAAAAAAATCACTGTCGTCATCATCGTCATCATCCAAATTTTTGGTCTACATGAAAAATGGTATAAAATTATCATAAACGAAAGGAACTTCAAGGATGATACTGTTATATTTCAAAATATCTGGAAAAATATCATAAAAATATGGAAAAATTCAGAATGAGGAAGCTCAAAACGAAAAAGAGTATCATCTTGAAGTATTTTAAAATAATACAATTAAAAGAATTGAAAAGTTCTATACCAGCATTAATATTCAATATTACTATAGAGATTATCTTGAAATAGAACAATAAAAAAAATCATGATTCTGATGTTCCGATGAATTTATGTTTGTTATTGTTTTCCTTGACTTAGATGTGAGCAAACAGATTAGAGTTTCATGATCAAATCACGATGTATACAATTTCCTTTGGTTATTATTTCATATTTGGGATATTTTATGTAGTTTTTGTACTGAAAATTACTGAAAATCCAATCTAGGCTGCTGTTAGTTAATAGTTCCTCCTCAAACACGTAGCAAGTATCACGGTGCTGTGTGTCCTTTAATTTTAATATTTACTATTTTACCTAAAACTTGTTTAAAACATTTTCCGCCTAGTGGAGATTCCCCTTACAACACTCGATCTTGATGTAAACTGCAAGACAAGAAATATTTTTGATGTATAAATAAAATGAGCGAACCATTTACAAAAGAAAATAATTTAATAATAAATAGAAAGACGTTGTTTTATATTTATATATTTTGTGGTGGAATTTAATAAAAACATAAGTCGCTTGACCGCAAGCAGAATATTCCCCGTTGTTGAAAACTGGCTCTAAGTGTTGAAAAAGTTTACTACCAATTTTCCAATTTTTAAACATTTCAAACATACATCTGGAACAAAAACCAAAATAACGTTCTCTCATCTTCAGCATAAAATAAAGACCAGAAGAAAACAATAATTGATTGGCTTCATTCTTTAAACGCTGCAGAACTTACCAAACCAATTTGTGTAAGTGAAATCAAAATACTTAAACAAACAGCATGAACAACTGATTAAGGATGCTCCGGAAAAATCCGGAAAATCAAAACGAAAAATCCGGAAGAGTAGGAGCCTTGTATTAGAAATATTAAAAGTTTCTGGTTAATTCTGTAAAAAGCATGCAACTAAAGGGAGTATAAATCAACTCTCCTCTCAGTAACATGAGAATTAATTTTTTCTAGCATGTGTTTTTCCCCCCTTCAGAAATATTAAGTTATTATGAAGGGTCTACTAACATGCAATTGTAAAGAAAGAAGATTGATCAACGAGAAAACATAAATAATTGATTGGATTGGCTCTTGAAACACTGTATTCCAGAACTTACTGAAACTAGAAGATTGAGCTAATATCTGTTTGAATGGCGAACACATGGTATATAAAAAGCACAGCACACAAAGATATTTGAATTGTTACTTACAGACTTGCTATAGCACACAAAGATATTTGAAATGTTACTTACAGACTTGCTATCCGTCTTTGTAACTGATTGTGCTGCTAAAAATATTAATGATATTAATGATATTAATGATACAGAATATGAGACAAAATTGCACATGTATCAACTAACATAAAAAAGAGAATCCTGTTTGATAGGCGACTGACAGGAGAGGTTATTGTACAACCATTCTGCTAATTAACCTCAGATCTGTCTTGCACATTAAATTGAATGTGGACATCATTTGGAAAGATCTCCACAAATCAAAATTTATGTGCACTTAATAATAAATAATAATCCTTGCAATGTAAAGTCTTTTTTAATGAATAATTGGGATTGGATGTCACATGGCCAGTTGGTCGCTATTTTCCTGAACCGAACGTATTTTATCTAAGAAATCAAACGACTGTGTTCGTTCCATTCAGAATGACATCGGTCTACTTATTCCTGAATGGATCGTCAAAACAGTCACTTAGATATAAACGTAGTTGAAAATTATTAATATCATATGTTATTATTTGCACTCTCTGATTAATGTCATGTAGAAAAAAGGACTGGAAACTAATTGTTTGTATTGTCTATGATTAAAACCATTGAGTTTCTTAAACACTTCAATTTTTGTAGGGTTGGGACTTATATTAATATTGTTTGCCTAAGGCAAGTGTTAAGTTTTGCCACTGCAAACCAGGTATGCACACGTATCAACTAACATAAAAAAGAGAATCCTGTTTGATAGGCGACTGACAGAAGAAGGTTATTGTACAACCATTCTGCTAATTAACCTCAGATCTGTCTTGCACATTAAATTGAATGTGGACATCATTTGGAAAGATCTCCACAAATTAAAATTTATGTGCACTCAGGAATAAATTATTATCCTTGCAATGTAAAGTCTTCTTTAACGAATAATTGGGTTTGGTTAATTGATGTCACATGGTCAGTCGGTCGCTTTATTCCTGAACTGATTGTATTTTATGAATGAAATCAAACGACTGTGTTCTTTCCATTCAAAAATGAGGTCAGTCTACTTATTCCTGAATGGATTGTCAAAACAGTCACTTAGTTATTAACGTAGCTTGAAAATTATTAATATATGTTATAATTTGTGCTCTCTGATTAATGTCATGTAGAAAAATAGACTGGAAACTAATTGTTTGTATAAAAATTAACCTGGAAGAAATTAAACATCCATATTTCCAAATTTGCTTTATTTTTAAAATTTCAAAAGTACAGCCATTTTAAATTTTTGAAAAACGTAAAAAAAGCAAACCTTATGTGAACTGATTAATCACATAGGATCCATCATGATGAAATGAAGGAAACAAGTACTTTGAATTCGCAAAAGTTTACAGATTTTCAAAATCCACTTTATTGAAATTTGTAAATTTTTTATGTAAACATATTCAGAATTAAGTAAACATTTTAAAAATAACCTATATTTTCTGAACTTTAATAAAAAAGGTTTTCTAATTGGCTAAACACTTCTTCTTTATTGTTTATATCATTGGAAAATGTACAATTTTATTTATCTATATATTTTTATGCCACAGGACCCACAAATATAACAGTATCTTTGATGTTGACGTGGTTATCTTGTTCTTTGTAAATAAATATTCGGAATAAATAAATAAATAAAAAACAAGTTTTTAGCTTTCTTTATCCTACCTTACCATTTATAATTACAACATTAATTTTATAGAATTTATTTTCGTGGATTTGCCCATAAAATGCAAAAATAAATTTCGCAAAACATAGCTTGATTATCATCCTCTTCTGCAGAAATCTATTCAAAGTGGAAAAAAATTACCTTGGCCTCCCTACTTTCTGACAAATTCACTGTTTACATGTATACCAAAATCCACATATCTGGTTTGCAAAACTTGGCAGAAAAATCTTGTAAATTCCTTAACTGCAAAAATAAACTCCACAAAATCTTCCCTTAGAAGTGCAAAAATTAATTCTGCACTTTGTTAAAGTTGTGATACATGTTTTGGCAATGATTATAAAGCTCCAGACATTTATAAGTGTAACATGAGAAAAAAGAAGAACAATCTGATGGACAATCTTTTAAAGTTAATACCAGGTATGTCTTCATTTGTCACTTCCTCTTCATCCTCCTCTTCTTCAACTTCTTCAAATTTTTCAGGATTCTAAATGAAATTCGTATGTTGGACTGAGCTGCTAACTGGACATCATTGAACTGATAATTCGTACAACAAAATAACTTACCTCACGATAATCTGTTATTCTTTCTTCAAAATCACGATTATATTTTTTCAGCTTTTGCCTTAGACTTGCAAGGGCCTGAAAAAACACAAACAATCTGTAATAGGAAATGAAATTTTTTAGATTAATTATTGCTGATATAGTACATGTTTAAATAACCACACTTTATGTAAATTTGACGTAAGTTATTGTTATTGAAGACCTTTACCTTGGCATTTAGCTTTGATAGTTTCTTCCTGCCATCAGAATCTTCCCATTGCTAACAATAAAAACATAAAATGAAATAAAAGAATTATTTGAAAATTACTAGGTGAATAACAAATGCAAATGGACCCAGGGTATGAATTAGCAGCTCATTTCCAAGGTTTTGCGAAGCTTTGCTCTAGCTTACGAAGAAATTATGCAAAATTACAATCAGCAAAAAAGGCAATATCTTTATGCAATAAACACATCAGTACAACATAGCTCCTTTTTTAGTGAATTATTTACCTAGTACAAATCTAACTTTTGCAAAGCTGTTTCTCTCTCCTTATTCGTACATGGGATCACATGCGAAATTGCTAGCTGTGAAGAAACTGTTATTGCATAATGTTATCATCTTTTTAGACAATCATAATTTCACATTTTCGTTGTTTAACTGGAATAAAGCTTCACATTTTGTGACCTGATCAAGAATAACTTGAAATCAAGAATTTTGATTGGATAAAAAATGTCTATGAAATGCAACTGTTACGTAGTGTATACAGTGTCTGTTTGAGGGAATCTCCCCAATTGAAGGGAATCTCCCCAATTGAAGGGAATCTCCCCAATTGAAGGGACATTAGCATCATAATAGAATGATATTTCAAGGGAAAATCACTTTTTTTAATCTCCTGTCCTTCAGTTGAAAAATGCAATGCAATGTTAGCTGCAATGACTGCGAAACGAAACAAGACGAAAACTGCATTGCCAGGTTAAAACCATTGAACTTCAATTTTGGTAGTGGTAGGACTTCTATTAACATTGCTTGCCTAAGCCAAGTGTTTAGTTTTGACATTGCTATCCAGGACCTGAATCATGTCCAAGAAAGTTGTTCAGTTGAGGTAAAAAAATATTTTTGCCAAATAAACCACATATCTAAGAATTCAGATATTTCACGACCATCAGATACAATGTCACACATTATTTCAAACATGCAGAAATAAATCTTCTTAGATTAGAACTACCCACCCTTTGAATATAATCTTCTAAGTCACCAAGACATTTCACGTAAAAGTTGGGTATTCCTTCTTTATCGATAACAGCTTTTGACTTTTCGTATTCCTTAGCCAAATTTTCATACTCTAAAGCCGAAAAAGATAATGTTCAGTGACTCTTTCTTTGATAACATTACTTTAATATCATAAGAACGTTACCTTGCCCATTCTATCTAGTCTAATTATTGTTACTAAAAATTCTAAATTAAGGTGTGGGTTAAAATATTTTAGTGGGATTAAAAAAAATATTGATATTATTAGAATTACATGTTCTTAAGTGCTGTTTAAGGGGATAACATGATTTTCATCCTGAGTACCGAGCTGAAAAATACATCTCAGTTTGAGAAATACTTTTCAGCTTGGTATTGTGTTAAAATAATAACATCATATCGCATGATTTAGACAATGTGAGCTGGCTCGCTAACGGAGATGTGCCAGTGCTCGAGATGAATAATCACCCCCTAAGTTGGGTATTTTGGAGACCTGTTGTTTATTGCACTTCCCAAATCTGAGTAGGGAGGTTTCTTTCTAAAGGCATTTCTTTTTTAAAAAGGCGTACCTATCCAGTTCTGGAACAAAAATAATACAGGTGATGTTTTCATGCAATCAAAAACCGTAGGAGATATTTTGGAAGTAAAAATATTTGTATATTTCTGTCAATATACTTGCACGAAACTTTGACACATGCCATCCTTTAAAATTTGTTTAATTTGTTTATTAAAGCATTGACGTTTTGATTCATGTTTAAAATAAATAAATAAATAATAAAAAAAAAATAGCCAAACATTTCACAAACCCACGCCCCATGCCAATTTTTGTCCGACACATAACGTAATTTAGCAGACTCATAAAAACCAAAAAATCTAAAGTTCCCATAATGTTAAAGCCTATTCATTGCAGTCTAGGTTTTCGTAAGATTGGGGCGAGTAAAATTCATGTTGGTTCCAGCACTTCATACTAACACCCTTATGCTCGACTGTTGTATAACAATGGGACTCTAAGGGACAGCAGTAATACCATTGAAAACATTACAATATCAATTTTTTAAGGGTACATTTCCACTTAATGAAATATGTGTTAAAAAGAATTTTTTTTTCCTGCAGCAAGTTCTTTCGTCTTTAATAAGAACAGAGAAATGAAGAAAATCAACTAATTATATGAAATTTCTGTAAAATATTTCCATTTTCTACAGCCTTTTGATGAGTGGAAACATTGGAACTTTTCAGCACATTTTATTGTAATAAGAATGTATGTATCAAATGTCAATACAAAATCTAATCGTGAAAATAGAAAAACGTCTTTGTCAAGCAGGAATAATTTATTTTTTTGGAGCATTTTGTATGATTTTTTCATTTTCTTCATCTATTAACTTTTCCACACATTTACCCATGCTTTTCTGAAATTTCAAACATTCCAAGATACAGAGCAAATTAAAGAATTGAGTCTGAAACATGTGATCAAATAGCCTGTAGAGGTTTCTTGTGTATTCAAACTATAGCTAATCTATAATTCTTTATTCACAGGACATGACAAAAAAACAACAAACATGTATAAATTTAAAAACATTTTTGAGATTTTTGTACGGATGAATTTGATTGTGTTGAATTTGACTTTAGATTGAGGTTTTCACAGTTTGCTACCGGGACAAATTCGTAAGAATTGAGCGTAACAGTTACATTATTATAGTTAATGTAGGAGACCTAATAACGTTACAGAACTTTAAAAATAATGGTAGGTAGAAACATAGTGAACCATAATTTATCATCACATTATCCTCAAAATTCTGGCTAATGTCCACCAGAGTTAGCTTACCTGTTTGGGTTTTTGCCATATCATTTATATTCATACTATTTCGCATACTTTTGATGGTGGTTTGTAAAATATCAAACCTGAAATACAAAAATAATTTTGAAATAGCTTTTTAGCTTGACCAATTCTTCTGTAAGATACAACTCATTAATTAAAAAACAGAAGAGGTATGTAATCTTGAACAACTAGAATTTGGCTTGATTCTAGAAAACAGGGTGAAATATCAAATACAAAGTATGATACTTTGATATGTGTGAACTATGTATACACTAGGGTTGAATAATCTGCCATGCTCACCATGATTCGGTGAAATACCATGAGACACAGAAAGTTTGAAATGTAAAATGTAAAAACAGCAATTCACTTGGAAGAGAGTCGTCAAACTGTCTGCAATATAAATTCCATATTACTTTATTTTTCTCATCAGAACACACTAAGAGGTTTACATGAAACCCGAAGTGAACTCAAAGCGCTTTGAAAAACCGAACTGTTTACATGAATCATTTCACTTCAGGTAACCCTTTTTTGCTGAATCAACGGATTATTTCTAATAAAGTTTGAACATAATGGCAGAAAATCCTTTCCGAGTGGGAAATCTCACAAACTAGCCAAAATCAAAGCAAGAGTTGCGCATGTACATGAAAACAATTGCACATGTGCCATATAGATAAACCAGACCGCTGTATAGATAAACAGAATTTCACTTTACATGAAAATTTCAAACCGGTTTCAGTTCACTTCAGGTCTCATGTAAACGGCCTCTAAAGTTTAATTTTAAGCATACCGTGTTAAATACTTTCATAATGTAATAAATGACAAATGGAAGAATTAAAATAATTCTAAAGGCATTGACTTGATCATGCTATTAAGAATAGGAGGGCCACGCTCTATCAGAAGGCTCTCCATCAGTGTGAGTTTGAAGTCATTTGTCTCATCCGCAAGGATAGAAAAATTTTGCATCATATGATTTGCATCACATTAAGAAAATTCTTTCCCTGGTTTTGATATTTTTGTAATAATTACTGGCACGCTATCAACGTTTTTACAATAGTTACGTTTTTAAGTTCCATTTAAACGGTATTATTTTATTATTGTAGTCCCAGTCGTCTTGTTTTAGCTTATTTCACAGTTTACGACAGCACAAAAATTGCTTTCCAACAGAAATTTTTAATACTTTCAAAAAATTAGAAATACTTTTAAAATATACTTATATCTTCTTTCATTTCGCTCATTTTATGTTTACAGCAGAAATATTTTCTGTCTTACCTTTTACATCAAGAACGGGTGGCACATTTTCAATATATAAACTTAATATTTCTTCATTTTCGAAGTTCGATCTTTTTTAATGTTTTCTTTTAATTTTTCAACAAGTTTCGTAACTGAACATAAATTTAAACGTAAAAACATAACATTATAAATTAGCTAGATTTGCCATTTTGGAGGAAAATATCTCCTGGTAAAATTCGCTTCGTGATGAACAGAATAATTCATCTTCATGACATAAAAGGGAGGAAGTTTTTAATAACAAAGTATTTTTACGCGTTTTCTTTTATATTGTATTTTCATATATTCCGTTAATTCATATTTTGATTTTACTTTATTTGGAATTCTTCTAATCAGTGATACATAATTTTGTATTTCTAGTGTCCATACGCAAAACATTCATCTCAACATTTGAAAAAAACGTGCTCCATGTCATTTTTGCATTTGAAAAAAATAATAAAAAATTATTAAACCTTGAAACCACAAGCAAAATAAATTATATTTCATACAGATCATTTGATTTTTAATATTCAATAGTGAAGTAAAGAGAAAGGCACAGTCTCCTGTGTTTTGGAGTCACAGGTTTAAATCGTCCCCTTCACTTTTAAAACGGAGAAGTTGATGTTCGATGTATATGACAGTAATGTCCCACGGATATACAGTTCTATCGTACATTTTGTACCTCATTAAAAAAAATTATTAAACTCAGTGTTTAGAAACTGTTGTCTTTTCATTCCAACTTTTTTAAAACAATTTCAAGGAAAAATCATTTTGCCGATGTAAATCATAATTATGCCAATGTGATTAATCTGAAATCCCATTAGCATGTGCAGTTTTTTTCCTGAAGCAAAACAATCTGAATTGCAAGGGTTGACATGTCTCATTTTTGTTAGTGTTCCCCATTACATAGTCACACTGCTACAATTCATTAACCATTATCCTTGATAAGCCAACCTTTAGATTTCGCCTGATCTGTAATCGACGAAGTTTGGGATGCTGACCGGGTATTATTAATCGAGTATGTAATTATCAGTGTATCAAGACAGCTTTCTTATGGAATCCAGTGCCTTTCAACTTTGGTCAGTATTAGTTAGTGCCGGGGGTTAGGTCACTATCGATCAAATGCTAGAGTAGGATATGTCACGCTAGAACATGGAAATTTTAAGACAGAGTATCGGTATCAGCTAAGATTTTAGAATTGCGCTGATCTCCTTTGCATTCTAGATTGCTCCTAGAATTTTACACACCTTTTATCTTTTGCACTGCGAACGATTCTTTTGGTTTCATCTTCATCATCACTAATGTGGTAAACTCTATAATAAATGAAAGGTATGCTTGAAGATTGAATAATTTTTTGCGTTTTATTTGTATCAGATAATCCAAACCCCAAATTAAATTAACCCAGATAGTAATTGTCAACCGCTCCACCCAGTCCTATATTCTTCTAAAAAGGCAATATTAACTGATTCACTTTTTTTCTCCCAATGGTTTTTTAAAAATTATTAAAGAGGGTGAAAACATAGCCAAGGAGTTTCATAATAGGGAGAAATAGATTTTTTGAAATATCTAAACTTTCATGGTAGGATTTTTTAAAAATCACCCACAAAAATTATGACACTGCGATGGAGTTTCTATTGAATTTCGTTACAGCAAATCAGGTCATCTTCACACACATGGAAACAATTTCCTTATCATCTGGAGTGGAGAAATCAATTTCGAGACGTATATAAAAAGGCAAAAAGGCATTGCGGGAACAAGTATTATATAATAATTATATACTCTCCTCCTGAGTAGCAACCGTAGGATATTAAATTAATCCACCTTACGTTACGTTATACGTTATCTTCGGATACCTATATTTTTATCACGATGGTGATTATTCGAAGACGTTTGTGAAAAGGTCAACTGTGAAATGAATGCTAACCGTGAAGGTGCTGTTAACTTCGGTCTAACAATCTCCTCTTCTTCACTGGATTCTGACTCACTTTCAGAGCTCCCGGCTCTAAAAAATCTAGACATTTTTGGATGAGGTTATGGGAATTTTGATTGAACCCAAAACCGAATCCTCAACGTCCACGGTTCCCACGTTTCTTCCTCAAAGAGTTTCGATTTAGGTGGGGACTTCAAACTAAAGAAGATGTATGCAGATGTTACTTTAGATTGTTTGCTAACTCGACCTCTCACTAGCCTACCGACGTTCTGTCAATTAGTCTAGTACCGTTTTGAACTTTGGAATTTTATGTAACATTTGCATTTGCCAGCAAGAAAACTCTTCTGAAATAAAGATGTATCGGTCACTTACGAAATTAAAACCGTTGTTCCGTGGTTTAAACTGCAATCGAAATTTATCATCACTTGTAGTAGTTGAGCATTCTGACGATGGATTTACACCTGCTACATTACATTCTGTTACAGCAGCCAAACAATTAGGTGGCGATGTCTCGTGTCTTGTAGCTGCTGCAGGAGATAACTGTGCGTCTGTGGTAGATGTAGTTAGTAAAATTGACGGAGTCTCTAAAATATTAGTTGCCCAAGATGCTAATTATCGTGGGTCTCTTCCAGAATATCTTGCCCCATTAATTGTGCAAGCACAAAAGCAGTTTAATTTCACACATATTCTTGCTACATCAACATCATTTGGAAAGAATATTCTTCCTAGAGTTGCTGCCAAATTAGATGTTGCTCCACTATCAGATGTTTCAGACATTATTGATGAAAACACATTTATGCGCACTATATATGCTGGAAATGCTGTCACGAAAGTTAAGTCCTCAGATAATGTGAAAGTAATGACTGTAAGGGCAACATCTTTTGAACCTGCTGTTGAAAGTGGTGGCAGTGCTTCAAAGGAAGATTTGCCACCTGTTCAAGTTGATAAAAAATCAGAATGGGAAAGCCAAGAATTAAGTGTAAGTGATCGACCAGAATTAACAAGTGCGAAAATAGTTGTTTCAGGAGGCCGTGGATTGAAGAATGGCAAAAATTTTGAGCTGTTGTACCAGTTAGCTGATAAGTTGAATGCTGCTGTTGGCGCATCTCGTGCTGCTGTAGATGCTGGTTATGTGCCTAATGACATGCAGATTGGACAAACTGGTAAAATGGTTGCACCCGATCTCTACATAGCTGTAGCCATTTCCGGTGCAATACAGCATTTAGCTGGTATGAAAGATAGTAAATCGATCGTCGCTATAAACAAGGATCCTGAAGCACCCATATTTCAAGTTGCTGATATTGGTCTTGTTGCAGATTTATTCAAGGCAGTTCCAGAGTTAACATCCAAAATTTAAATGTTGAATATTAATATAAATGATATTGCAAAACGTTAATTAATTCCTTCGTTTGTGTCTTATATGTTTCAAAACAACTCTCTTCTTATTTGTGGTTGTGAAATATGATCTTTGGACCGGCTTTTGTTTCCTATTATGAGGAGATGTACTGCAAATATTTTATACTTTGTCCCATTTGAAGATAAACCAGCAACCATTCTCCAACCTCTCTGTTTGATGGAACTTGCTTGGCATACTTGTAAATATTTGTTTAACAACAATTATGCATGAGTTAAACATGGTATTATATTGTTTCGGAAAGTTTTTAACAAGGTTGTTTTTATTACAATCCTTCCCCAGGGTTTAATTTGCAGACTTGAAATAAAATGCTTTAAGGTAAGAGATTTTCGTGGAAAGAAAATTTCCAGAATATGTCTGGAATTCGCGAAATTAAATTCCTGCGAAAATTTCTAAACTTAAGGTGACCCAGTCTTTCCGTGAAGTCTTGTTTTGTCTCCAGGTTATTTCATGACGTGTTTTTGATATTTTAGTTTGCTGAAGTTTCAGATCTATTTAGCGTTGTACACAACATGCTTCGTGCTTCCAGCTTCTCGCTGCAGTTTTTAAACGTATTTCTGTATTTTAGGCCGCACTCGCAATAATTAAATTACTTTATATAACTTGTAATTTAGTGCATTTACAACAGATTCTTGAAACGCTTGTTTTCCTAAGTGCCAGGCTAAATTGTCATTTTGTGTCTAGGGACTTCTTACGGGCCCGCACCACAAACAAGGGGCCCAGAAAATAATAAAAATGACGAAGAAAATTTTCGTTTAGAATAGCTCTCTAAACGCCCTAAATTATATACTTTTCAAGGCGTTTTTCGACAGAATAAAGGGATATGGCAATGATGTCTTTTTGGACAGGATAGAAATCATTGAAATTGTTTGCGGAAAAAGAGATGTGTTTCCCACCAGATGTGAAATTCGTATCGTTACTATGGATATTGAGGTAACCGGCCTTGCGTAAAGAAAATTAACTGGAACATGTTCTATGCAAGAAACTAAAAATGCCCGACCTGCCCTTAGACCCTCCCCATCCTTGGCCGCTGTGGGCCCTGATTTTAGCATATATGATATTTGCATATAATGACAGATATTCTAGATCACGTACGAAGAGCCTCTAATTTTACTTATTGCGCATGATCTTTCGCGTTCCGTTCATTATGCCGTTTGGTACACTACGTTTAGTTATGAACGACGGTAGGTGCAGTATGGTCCATGCGCTAAAATCATACGTTTAAAGTACTTACGGCTGAATGTGGGACATTATTTTATACTACAGATACCGAATGTTCGAGTTATCGAGAGCGTTTTATGAGGGGGTGTTAGTTCAAAGTTCGAGTTCATAGTACCTAAAAATAGAATTATGAAAAATTGTTGCATTTTCAATTTTTTACTTATCAAAAAAATCCGGATGACCTGTTAAACAGAAACGATCTGGATTGAAAACAGTGGTTAAACTTAGTTTTCACCTGTCGCAAAATAACGATTATGACCGATAATCGTATTCAGCATATATTCATGTCACCATTTGCAATCGTTATTGTTCTGTAATCGTTGTTTGAAATATCATTTTGTGGATAATTTAACGATTACGGAGAGACAGCAGGTTCACTGTGTGACCTCCTCGCTGAGAAAATTGCTAGCAGTGACAGATTTAGAGAGAAAACCCACACTGTATTTTCCTTAAAATCTGTTGTTGTTTTTTTTGCATTCCTCACCGTCTCATGATTGTCATCATCATCATTTTCACAAAGTCTTTCGTTTTATAAAATCTTTGACCGATCGATCTTGCTCAATGTCGGTCATATGTTAAAAACATCCGATCAGCTTTCGACGAAACTTGAAATAGGTGAAAACAGGAGACAGGTACTTGATCTTTCTCTGCTCCTATTATGAAACGAGGCAATGTCTGTCTGCTAAATCACAAGAAACGCAATTAATGAAAAGGTGTTTTGGTCAGTAAACCAAGTATCTTTTCGTGGAAATTTGCTACATAAATTACATCTATCTGATGTGGCCTCAAAGTGTCATTTCCTAGAACCCGAAACTGGTCATACAAACTGCAAAGTTTTATGAGATAGTGTAAAGCTATCGTATATTTTAGCCTAGGTTCACAGTAGTGACTTCTACAGGTGCTGTCTAGCTGAACAGTTGAAGCTGATCTTTATTTAGCTTTCGTGGCACAAATGGGGGCTTAAAATGTTCTAGGATGCACGAACCTTGTGTTCTGTGTAAGAACTGAAGAGGGTATTAGTAAATAAATGATTTATAAGAAATGTGAGAGATCTTATGGTGAAACACAATTTTAGAAAAAGTGGCATTGATATTGGTGGCATTTGATATTTTTGGATAATAACGCATATTGGGAAATCCTTAATCACGTGTCACTAACTATTGCCCGAAAGAACAGTTTGGCCACAAGTACAGAATACTTGAGAAAGAAGCACCCCATTCCGAAAACGGATACCTGGCCAAGCAGAGGCTTCAATCAACCTATATTCTCATGCAAATGGTTCGTTCAGCTTAACAAGTTATGATGAAGCCTGTTCAAGCAACAAGCAAATACATATGACACTCAATAACAAATGTTGATGCGTGAATTAATTTAAAGGTATAATTTAAATTTAATTAATATCATTTTAATTCTTTCTAGGTCAGTTCCTCAATTAAGTTTCTCCTAACCTTCCTTTTACAATTATGTTGTGATCCTTTACGATATCATCGTAGACGAGCACTCGGCAATCTTGAAGCCAATCAAAGCAATCAGATTTCTACTACTCAGATTTTGTACTCTCTCGATAGATATTACCTATACACGACTTTCAAAAAGAATGAACTTGAGCTTTCTATCGATATTTTAAAAAATTATATTTATATAAAAGTTTGTAGATAAAGTTTGTAAAGTTTGATAAAGATAAAGATAAAGATAGATAAAGATAGATAAAGTTTGTAAAGTTTGTAAATATTTATATAAAAGGTTTGTAGTTTATTCTCAAATTTATTCTAGCTGTTTTTGAAATGCGTAACTTGATGTCCTTTTACCTTTAGGTTCACTTTCGTTCTACAAAACAAGAAATTTATTGCAAAGTAACAAATGATTTGTTGAAGAAAAAAAATTACTGTCATCAACATCTGCCCTAACTTAGTGCTGGCAGCGAAGCTGATTTTCCGTTAGAAAAAAGTACTTCAATGAATAACTTTGAGAGTTACCACAAACATTTTATATGGATATAAATAATTTCAAATTTATTCTTTTTGACGACTTAGGACAACATTTGGGGAAAAGTTGAGGAAAACCTATAGTTTTTACCTCCTGATTATCCTATTCACATGATCCACTACTGAACCCTGGTTGTTGCTATTGTGAAGAAAACTAGTGAAAATATGAAAAATAGCACATTATCCGTTATTTTTAAATATTATTTTAAATATAAACAGAAGTTCAGGATTGTCGAATTTCATTATTATTATACATAAAACAAATTTATGACATGTCAATGTTTATTGTGAGCGGTTTCAACTAATTTAAGGCATTATTGACAGATACGGTCATTACAAACAGTGTTGTTTCGTTATTTTCCTTGTGAAATCCCCTATAAATGTGTTGTAGTAACCCAGGACTCTGGAACACGACTGCCACCGTTCAGAATGAATACCATCATTTTTCTGAAAGTACAATAGTTAAACAACATGAAAATTCATATTAAAAGTTTTCATGCAAAACTGGACACTTTTGGCCAATTTCACCATTGACTATAAGAATCTACAAGTATTAAAAATTTGCAAGATAAAAGTCATCACATATAAGCCTTAACATACATACAAAAGAACAAAACACGACATAAACAAACATCGACACACTATCAAAGATAGAAAGATACATCAAGAAAGACGAACATTATATCATAAAACGAAAAAATATAAAATTCAAATGTCTTCAAAAAAATATTAAAACTTCGACATACAACGCGGGACAACGAAAACTTACTTCAAAATTATCACTAAATGTGTAAAAATGTATCTTGTCAATCTTTATCACAAGCTACAGCATACGAGTCACGAATCACAAAGAAACCGTATGTTAATGGTGGTACTTTTAAAGGTTGTTTTACACGAATCGGTTTTAAAACAGGTACTGTGTCATTTTCCACTTTCAATAACTTTCCATTTAATTGAACTTCTCGATCAGTAAGTTTCCCATTGTAAGGAGAAAATAAATATTGATCCAAGTCTAACGAAGCAAATTCATTTAAAAATTCAATTTCTGCAGTTTTTTTAGGATTTACATTAAGAATGATTGTAACAACATTAGACCTTTGATAACCACGACCACCGAATCGGTTAACACAGTGAGCATAAACTCTCACTTGGCGATTTTGCATCAAATAACCAGTAACATTTAAGACTGTTCGTCCGACAAGTTGCTTATATAACAAAGTACTCCAGTAATCTGGATTCGGATCAAACTCTTTGTTCAACAAGGAATAGTGCCCACCTTTTAAAGATTGACGAAGTACTACACTTATGTTGAATTGTGCAGCAAGACCTAACTTATCAAGCCAAACGAAACCCGATGCGAAAGATTCGCCAACATTCGGATTACCACCTCCATACGTACTTGATGTCTCACCTATCCAAACAGGTGGATGAGGATACGTTTTGAAAGAAGATTCGATAATAGAGAAAGCCGTCTCACAATAGTGTAAAAATCGATCTAAATAAACCACCGATGTAAAATTTTCTGCTGTGATATTATCACTAGAGGAATAGTAGTGGTGAAACGTCACTGCATCTAACACACCCTCTTCCACATGAGCCATAAATCGACCAAAATAATTATATCTATTCAGGGTAGCAACATCAGGACCAATAAGCATGGCTTGGTTTCTTGTTTTGACATTTAATATTTCTCGTAATGTTTTAAAATCCATAGCCAGCTGTTCTGGCTGTACAGTAATATTCAAATGAGTTGGATACAAATCCGGTTCATTTCCAAGTTCATACTGAACATAATAACCATGTTTAGTTGCAAAATCTATCAATTCGACTGCATTTGAAGGATCCCAACTTCCATCAGAATAACGTTGTAAAGAATTCAAATCAAAAATCAGTATCCAGCGCAAAGTGTTAACAAAATGGCAGATATCTTCAAATTCAGTGATGTTCATAATATAATTTTTAGGATCAAATGTAGTGTGATCGGCATCTGAACCACCAATACGTAAGTAAAATTCAGGACGATTTTCGCCACCTGTCAATGTTTTAGCTAACATTAAAGCTTTCTTTGATACGAAAGGGCTTCGTCGAAAATTGTGAAACACATCTGAGTCCATTGTAACGGATAAAAAGCGGCTGTCAACCACAGCCATGGGTGTGTCAGTATAAATCTTTATTGGAACATGAACGCAAGTGGCCAACCCACAAAATAACAGAATCAGAAAATGATTCATTGTTTTCATATCTTAAGAAATAAAAGTAATAAAACACCATCTATTTAGAATCAGTTCACAAATCCACCTTGTAAGAACAAGAATACCAGTACTCAAAAATTCAATAGCATGATGACTTAAGGAAAGAATTTTTGCAGGAAGAAATTTTTGTGGATCTGCCACTTGAACTCAATTTTGCGGAATTTATTAACATTTATTAACAAATAATTTTACGTATATGAGCAAAATATATTCCGCAAAAACTGCTTCCCGGATAAATTTCTTCCCAAGGTTAATACTTTAAAAAAAAATTTATAATATACCTATAACAATAACGAAAATAGCAAATTGCATGGAAATGAGGCAAAGCATAAAAAGCTTTTCTACTTCACAACATTCATCACATTAAAAGGCTATTTTTCATATGGATAGACACAACATGCCCCAAATGTCCAGATGTATATATTCTTGGGATTTCATAATCACCACTATCAAAAGCTAATGATAATGGTAACTCGATGTTTAACAATAAGTTCCATACTTTTCCTAGTTTTAAGGTGTTTTGAAGCATAATACTCCATGCGCATGTTTGGGAAACACCTTGAAAGAAACTATAGTCAATACTGGTAGAGATCTTTTTTAGTTACTTCCTCATTAATTTTCAAGGAAGTCCAACTTTTGTGATGTCAGCAAATTGATTATCCATTATTTGTTGAAGATTTTATTTTCGTTTGGCAAAAAGTATTTTTTGAAGTATTTTTATCTAATGGAAAATCAGCTTCACTGCCAGCACTAAGTTGAGGAAGATGTTGATGACAGTCATTTTCTTCTTCAGCAAACCATTTGTCCCTTTGCAATAAATTTCTTGTTTCACAGAACTTAAGTGATTCTAGAGGTTAAAGAACGTGAAGTTACACATTTCGAAAACAGCTTGAATAAATTTGAGAGAATATTCATTCTTTATGACAACTTAGGACAGCATTTGGGGAAAAGTTAAGGAAAAGCTATAGTTTTTACCTCCTGATTACCCACATTCACATGATCCACTATTGAACCCTGGTTGTTGCTATTGTGAAGAAAACTAGTGAAAATATGAAAAATAGCACATTATCCGTTATTTTTAAATATTATTTTAAATATAAACAGAAGTTCAGGATTGTCGAATTTCATTATTATTATACATAAAACAAATTTATGACATGTCAATGTTTATTGTGAGCGGTTTCAACTAATTTAAAGCATTATTGACAGATACGGTCATTACAAACAGTGTTGTTTCGTTATTTTCCTTGTGAAATCCCCTATAAATGTGTTGTAGTAACCCAGGACTCTGGAACACGACTGCCACCGTTCAGAATGAATACCATCATTTTTCTGAAAGTACAATAGTTAAACAACATGAAAATTCATATTAAAA
Organism: Turritopsis rubra; assembly: GCA_039566895.2. Classification (NCBI taxonomy): domain Eukaryota; kingdom Metazoa; phylum Cnidaria; class Hydrozoa; order Anthoathecata; family Oceaniidae; genus Turritopsis; species Turritopsis rubra. The sequence goes on from CM077627.1 coordinate 15,333,426, forward strand.
GTTTTCATGCAAAACTGGACACTTTTGGCCAATTTCACCATTGACTATAAGAATCTACAAGTATTAAAAATTTGCAAGATAAAAGTCATCACATATAAGCCTTAACATACATACAAAAGAACAAAACACGACATAAACAAACATCGACACACTATCAAAGATAGAAAGATACATCAAGAAAGACGAACATTATATCATAAAACGAAAAAATATAAAATTCAAATGTCTTCAAAAAAATATTAAAACTTCGACATACAACGCGGGACAACGAAAACTTACTTCAAAATTATCACTAAATGTGTAAAAATGTATCTTGTCAATCTTTATCACAAGCTACAGCATACGAGTCACGAATCACAAAGAAACCGTATGTTAATGGTGGTACTTTTAAAGGTTGTTTTACACGAATCGGTTTTAAAACAGGTACTGTGTCATTTTCCACTTTCAATAACTTTCCATTTAATTGAACTTCTCGATCAGTAAGTTTCCCATTGTAAGGAGAAAATAAATATTGATCCAAGTCTAACGAAGCAAATTCATTTAAAAATTCAATTTCTGCAGTTTTTTTAGGATTTACATTAAGAATGATTGTAACAACATTAGACCTTTGATAACCACGACCACCGAATCGGTTAACACAGTGAGCATAAACTCTCACTTGGCGATTGTGCATCAAATAACCAGTAACATTTAAGACTGTTCGTCCGACAAGTTGCTTATATAACAAAGTACTCCAGTAATCTGGATTCGGATCAAACTCTTTGTTCAACAAGGAATAGTGCCCACCTTTTAAAGATTGACGAAGTACTACACTTATGTTGAATTGTGCAGCAAGACCTAACTTATCAAGCCAAACGAAACCCGATGCGAAAGATTCGCCAACATTCGGATTACCACCTCCATACGTACTTGATGTCTCACCTATCCAAACAGGTGGATGAGGAAACGTTTTGAAAGAAGATTCGATAATAGAGAAAGCCGTCTCACAATAGTGTAAAAATCGATCTAAATAAACCACCGATGTAAAATTTTCTGCTGTGATATTATCACTAGAGGAATAGTAGTGGTGAAACGTCACTGCATCTTGATGATGATAGGAGTTGTGTTACATTTTCACATGTGTCAAACTGCCATGAATTTGAAAGAAGGCTTGTGTAACAATTTTCAAATGACCTTTTACGGAATGTTAGCCCACGTCATTCTACGGAATGTTACCCCACGTCATTCGTGCGCACCATTACCATCACTTAATCCCATTGACCTTCTTTGGAATGTCACCTGATGCCCTTCTTTGGAATGTCAGCTGATGATGATGACCTACTATGTTTTTTTACATCATACTCTCTTGATCCTATTGACGTACAACGACGACACGGTACATAAAAACAAATGTAATTATCTGTAACATGATCACATTATTTTTATTCTTTTTTTTATTACTTTGGCTGACATAATTACATTACATAAAAAAACAAAGATACAAAAAACATTCTTGTTATGATGAAATAACGACGTTGTTTTTTTCTTATGTTTCTTATGTTATATAAATTTATATCTACGTTATTTCATCATAATTTATTATATAAATCTAACATTAAATTTAGTACATATCCTTTGATTTTCTATTAAAAAGTGATTCAGATTGTTTTTCTTTCTGTCACGTTTTCGGATGCTGACACATTTTTCAGATTCGTGTTTCTTACACGCGTCACAGTTGTTAGGAATAAAGTAACTGTTGTGTTGAAATTCTTCAAATAAAGGAATTAAACTGTTTTTGTCATCACCAACGTTGGAATTTTTAAAATACTTTTCGAAACAATTATTACAAATCTTCAGCGTGACGTCGAACGTGTTAACGTTTCTATCTCTCCAATAGCATAACCAGTTAAGAAATATTCTTTCGTCTTTTAATTTTTCGATTTCTTCGTTGTTGAATTCCATTCTTCCTCTTCTTCTTTTTCTGTTCGCGAATGACATACAGAATTTTATACTGTCCGTTTAAATACCTTTTTTTCGATTTGGTTTTCACATACTTGCTCATATTGTTGACGTCGATACAATATCTTTTTCTGTGACGCTATTTATTTGTTTACATATGAACAGTGGACTGATGGCGACTGAAAAAAGAGACGATCCACTCGATCCAACAGTGATCTTGTAAGTTTGCAGTTTCCACACGAAGAATTGTTGATACGAGTTGAAACGTGAAGGTGTCAGTTTACATATAACATTAACATTTGCGTCATTTGTACTGTTTTTGACGTTACATATTTCTGACACGTTTTCGTATCGAATGTCTTTTTGTTTTTCGTGATAACAGAAAAAATTATCACGAGCCGGCACGCATTTGCTCACAGTGAAATTTCTACTTTCGTTTCCGTTCAAATTGAATTTCAGAAATATATGGTATTTGTTTCTGCAAAAAACTGTTTCACCATTTCCACCTTTGTTTATGTTGAGACTTCGTGTCTCAACACAATAAAATTGTGAGTAAATTATAACAACTATGACAACAAGTAAGAATTTTGTTGACGACATTATATCTTCTTCTTTTTTGTCTGAATAAAATGAAAAAAAAATTGTACATGTACGTTCTGTCTTTATATAAAAAAATTTATAAAAATGTTTGTTTTTTTTATTCATCGCTGTCATCAGTATCGCCTGTTGCCTGATGTTAATAATATGAGAAAGTAGTCTGATTTTTTTATCACGTCATACATGGTGGTAATTAGATCGAGCAGTGTCTTTTCAGGCATGTTTGTTTCGATTCCTCGCATCATCCGACATTCTTTGCTGTTGTAGGTCTTTTTGTCGTGTAATTCGTCGATTCTCGTGATTATGTTTTCGTCCAATCCAATATGCTTACCGAATGTCTTCCAAGTGTCCTCGCCATCGTTCCTTATACACGAACATATTTTATTCTTGATTGTGTATTTGACATCTGACACCAGCACACTAGCAGCTTCTTTACGCAGATTTTCAACAGACGAGAGTTGTGACATTATATTTTTTTTCGAAAAAAATGAAATTGTTTACTATTACACTTTATTTAAGAAATTTTGTACGTGAGTATTTATACAATTATAACACACGTCTTCTAAATTTACAGAGGAAGATTGAATTCTTGCTTTCGGAATGTTGTTGCTTACGTACATCTGACATGTCCAACAAAAATATTGTTTAGTTGATAACAACTTTGTTTCTTTTAAAGCATTGCAATTCAGCAGTTCCTCTTGCATACACCGCATGCATACAACGTACGAAGTGGTGTTGTCGACACATTTTACGTAGCCGTCTTTGTTATTTACTTCAACGGTGAATTGTTGTTGTTGCTGTCGACCGATGAATTGATTTAATTTTTCGTCTTCGTCATATGTTCGAATGCAGCAGTCGCGTTCTAATCTTGAAAAGGAACACTCGCGTGTTTTCGGCTTCTGATGTAGTATGTGTTGACACGATAAGATTTGTTGAATGCTCATTTTTAATGCTAATTTTATATCGAATTAATATATAAACACGTCTGACTGGATAGTTTTAAAGAAATAAATGTTTTTTTTCTTGACAGCGTTGACGTTCGACAGACTTTTATAGAAAAAAATGGCGAGAAATTCAACGACCATTCGTAGATCAAGACTTAGGAGAAAAGCAATTGGTCGAAAAAGAAAAAGACGTGGACAGAAAGGTGGATTCATCGGTGCTGCAATTGCAGCGGCAATTCCGGTGTTGGGATCGTTATTTAGTAAAATATTTTAAAGAGATGAATTTTTGTATAATTATTTATTTTAAATAAAAAAATGAATTACAAATTTTTTTTTATGAAACCCGTTTTTTTTGCAAAAATAAAAAATTTATATAAAAGTGTCAATTTCCAGTACTTCCGAAACCACCAATCCCTCGAGGCCGAAGATCTCCCACAATCACAGCAAAATCTTTCATCACTTTTCGAGACAAACGCCGTCAACGAGTTGATCATTTCCACTTTCATTCCCGTAGAAACTAGAGTACATTCACCAGGTGACAAGACGACCTCATCTGCCGCATATAAAAAAATAACGATTTTCATTGTGATTGTCTCTCACAGGAAATTTGGCTTTTTTATGACATTTAACGAAAGTAGCCATTTTTTTTGTTCTTTTCTCTTATCGTCTTTGTTTCGCTTCTTGAGAAAAAATCGCTTGTTGATGATGAAAATCGTTATTTGCGACTTATTTATATGAGTTTTGCTGATGAAAATAAATTAAAGTAAATATTAGTTGAAATAACAATCAATATTGAAAAAATTAACACGAAAAGACTCGCTTTTAATTTGTTTTTGTCTATCGAAATATTGAATTGCTTTCTTTGACTTTTGGTTCCAAAGATAACAGAAAAGAATAAGCTGGTATGTGATACAACATAAACTATTGTGAAAGCAAATATTGACACGTGAGTTGAATAATTCTGACATTGGTTACATTTGTGTTTGACACGATAATTATTAAATTCTTCATTAATATTATTTAATATCGATGTCTTCGTTTTTTTCTTCGTCATCACTGCTGTCGTTGGAACTGTATTCTTCGTCGCTGGTGCTTTCACTATCACTCCTTTCGAAATCTCCGTCGATGTCGAATTCTTCAACGAATTCTCGCATCGTTTTCGTGTTCTTGTCCAGATAGCGTTTCGTTCTGGATGCATCGTTTTCAGCATGGATTTTGCTCTTATTAGCAGTTCCGTTCGTTTCGAATATCTCGTTCAATATTCTCTCGATTGTGTTGTGTGTGAGTTTTTTATCTGTTTTGTACGCCGCTGTAAGTTTCGGCAAGAACAAGTTGTAGAAGAAATATAGTTGATACGGTCCACAATAACTGTTGTCTAGATTCTGCAAAAGGTTTTTCACCGTGTACAGATTAATGTTTTTGCTTTTCTCGTCGTCGTCGTCGTCGTCGTAATATTTTTTATCACTACCACCTTCTTTTTTGAATTTCTTTTTTTTTCGTTGATTTCTTTTGGTCGCGAACGCCAGTAGGAATGTCAAGAGGCCGTTTGCAGTGTCGCTCATCTTGTTGTTCTTAAATTGTTTGTTTTTTATGTTAGCTTTCATCCATGTTTCCGGTGTAAACGTTATCTTTCTAATTGATATTTTCTTGAGTTTCGACACTTTCCCAACGCTCCTTTGCAAATCAGGCGTATTTTGTAGATACTTGTCCACTTCTGCAGCGTCGATTCTCTCCATAAAATTTAGCCAACCCACGTCTCCGAACGAATCGAACAAGAAAAGCGACCCGTTTGTGTCGTCGTCGTCGTCGTCATCGTCGTCGGGTAACGTCATTATGCTGAACCAGTGCGTACCCGGACTGTCTCTTCTGTCTGTATTCACAATGCAAAACGGCATGTTGTTGTTTTGGAAACTGTGAAGTTTGTTCATCACTTTATCGAACGAATCCAACTCGTCGATCGCGTACGTGTCGACAAAATTGAATCTCATCTGTTCGCTGCCGTGCTCGTTGATGAACTTTTTAATTTCTGTATCGCTCATTCCCCCGCCGACATTCGCCATGATGCGATGAAATGTTTTTTTTTTTTTTTTACTGTTGAGCCGATCTAGCTCTTCTTCTTTCAGCATAATTTGCTTTTGAATCAGTATATATATTTTTGGCGTTTTTTAAGACGGCGCTACCGAGTGATTTGGCAATGTCTCCGAACGGAATCTTCTTTAAAAGCGATCCAAGACCTCGTCCTCGTTGTCCTCGACGACTGCGACCTTTGGGTCTTCTTGTTCGTCTTTTTCTTCTTCTTTTATATTTTCCACCAAATAAAGCTGGTTTGTAATTTGAGAATGTTGTGCTGACCATTTTGTTTTGTTATTTATTTTTTCTTTTCACTATCAATCTATTTTTGAACGCACAGAGTAATTTATACTTTTTTTTTGTTTTTTTTTCTTTTATTGCGTCGACATACTCAAATTGGTTTTTACAGTCATCGTGGTGCCGTCTTTGATGTACTTTAGGTACATGCCGGTAAAGCTTATTCCGTAAACTATTAACGAGTATTCCTTTGCCGCTACCGCAGATAACTCTAAATTCAGATGCAATTGATCGTGACGTCTGGTTATCTGCTCTAATAGTCCCGTAGCTCCACGGCTTGCTCTTAAGTCAACGAGTATAGGGTATCCGCGATTTTTGAAATCATCGTACGTGGGTTGTCTACTGATTAGATCACTTTCTATTTGTTGATTCGCTGGTACGCTACTGCACCCGTCGAGGTAGTAAGCAACGTAGTTATTGTACAGAATTCGCCTGTCGTCGTCATTCTGACAGTTGAAACGATAGTCACCGTCGTTGAAGTTACCCGTGTTGAACAGATCGACGGTTTTTATCAGTCGATTTGCCTGCTCGTTTCCGTACGAATCGAACGGTGACAAGTGTTGAACACTGTTTCTCGACCTTAGTGAAATGTAGAGCCAGTCCATTTGCAAGTTGTTTCCTACAAACGAAATCGTTTCGTTCATGGATCCTTTCAACATTTCTTTTATTCGAGGTACGTACATGGGAAGTACTCCGTAGCTGTATCCTCGTTCGGTTGCGGATAACGAATTTGACAAAGTCTGGTACATGGGTGACATTATAAACTCGTCGTAAGTGATGAACGGAACGTTCGAGTACTCGAATTTTCCGACAACGTTGTAAATGTTCGCGTCGACCGTTTCTTTGTCGGTTCGTTCGAACAACTTGTTCATGTTGTTCTCGAGTTGAAGTACGATTTTGATGCTGTTGCCGTACATGTCGTCGATTTGAAAGAAATCGCACAGATCTGCTAAATTGAATTCGTACACGGTGGCGACTTTCCACTGATTGTGATACAATTTTGTCCTTTCTACGATGGACTCGTTCGTTCGCTTTGTGTCGTCAGTATTCTTATTCGGGCGTCTATCGAATTCCGATTCCCTGCTATCGTAATAATGGTAAGCTGCTTTGTAGTGCTTGAGAGCTCGTGACGGTATTCTCTTCAGTTTTTCTGTCATGAACTCGTCTGCAGTGAGTTGACTGGAACTTGTGATCGAGTACCCTGTTTCGGGCATCTCCACTTGAACGTCTTCTATTAACTTGCTGATCCAGTGGTTCGCCAGCGATGTAGTACCACTTAACGGTGTTCCGTCGGCGTTTTGAAAAACTAACGGTAAATGCACGCGCACGTTGCTCGGATTGAAACACGTTCCTCGCGCAATGGTCAGCCTGAACGTGATGTTCGTTTTGGCCGTGTAGTCAGGCGCAGCAAATACTTTGTGATGTGTTGTACCGCTAATTATTTGCTGTCTTTCTGGTTTTCCATAACCAGGAAAATCATTGTTGACAACTCTTCGTTCGACTGTGCCCTTGTGAAACAAGTTGTTTACAGCTTCTAACGTTTGTTTCAATCCGCTCTTTCCGTCTGTCGTTGAAATTCCTGTGGTACCTGCACTTTGTCCGTTTGCATCGGGTAACGCGGGTGGATTAATGATTTTGGTCATAACGATTTTTTTTTGATGTTGTGACCGAAGAAATAACAAATTAAGAATGATGTATTTTTTTTTCATATCTTTATATTTCATTAGTTATTTATATAATTCATTTAAAAAAAATTGACAATTTTATTATTATCGTTTAAAATATGTGTTTACTGTCTTCATATTCTGTCGTTCATTATCGTTATTGTTCTCGTTATCTGAGGAAGCCGCTGAAGACGACGCGGACGACGATGACGATGACGACGACACGCGTTCGTGTTTTCTCTTTCTTTTTTTCTTGGGGACTTTCGTTGATGATGATGATGATGATGATGATGATTTTGATGGAACTTTTTTAGTTTTTCTTTTTTTATATCTTCCGTGTTGTTGTTGTTGTTGTTGTTGTTGTTGCTGAACTTGTTGATGATGACGTGGCTGCATTGCAGTCAAGTCGTTAATGAAGTTTCCACTATTGCTCATCTTTTGTTTTAAAGATTCGTCGACGCGATCGGTCAGTTTCTTTTTTAAACCGTTCAGTTGTTCACTCATCGATTGCACTTGAGTTTTGTACGCGTTGGAAAGTTTGTTGAATTTTTCAGCGTGAACATCGCGATCTTGACTTACAGCGGTAAGTTGTTTCCTCAAGTCTGTCACGGTGAGGTTATTGTTACGATGATAATCGACAATTATTCTGTTCACGTTGTGAGATATTTGTTCGTCACCACGACCGGCGTTCTGATTCTTCCAATTTCTCCTTCCACCTCTCCGCCTTATGGATTGACCGTACATGATTAATACGCTGTTCTCCTTATCCTTTTAATCCCAACTCTTGTCGGACGAGAGTTAGTGTTTTTCACTAATCGATCGAGTTTGAAAACGAATACGCAAAAGTTCTGCCTCTGATTGTAGAATTCAAGGGGATTGTTGTTCACATCCACCAACGACAACTTGAACGTTTTCAAGTCTTGTTGTTGAGATACTCGAGTGCGATATGCACGCTCCGTGAATAGATCTTCGTCTGAGGAGAATGTGAATGTATGTTGGTCGTTTATCTTTCTAGCAGTCTCCCAGTTGTGTAGATTTGATAGATTTACGATTCCGATCGTGTTTTTATACTCTCCATTGTTAGTGTTAGGATTCATCAGCGTCTTCATGGCGTTCGTCACGCCGTTCGTCTGAAGGAATATCGTGCTCAGTCCACTGTTATCTTTGGCTTTCGGCGATCGCACGAACGTTGGCACTAACATCTGTTCAATCGAGAAAAGGTATCCTGTTGTGTTCGTCTTGTATTTGTTGAAGAAGTCTGTTGTTTCGTTACTGCTCAAGTCGATGTTGAATTCGGCCGTTTTGGATTCAATCTTGGCGTTGACGATGATCGACATCGTGTCGTCAACGTGTTCTTTACTCGAGTTCATTATCTGTATTCTACCGATTTCCAACACTGTGTCTTTAACGTTTCTAATTGTTTTGGTCTTTTTATCGAGAACAGTTACAGGTTCACCGTTCAGCTTCATCAACGCGAAGTCGAATGACGAAACGTTTACTGTTTTTTCCACCTTCTTCTTCATCACCAAGCCTTGATAAGTGACATCGGCAAGGTCAACGAATTGCGCGTCGTCTACGAGTTTCACGCGATCACTAGTGATTGAACTGGGAAACGAGAACACAGAGTGAATGTTCGTGAACATCGTCGTTCTCTGTTCGTTATTGACGAACAGCGATGGTCGAATGAAGTTCTGGTATAACACTCTGTTCTTTCCAGGATAGAACGGTTTTAGTTTTTCGTTTATTTTCATCGACGAGAACATCAATTCTTTTGCGTTGGCTGACAGTGTTATTTTTCGTCCCTTCTTTGAATTAAATCTGACACCCTTCCACTGATCCTTGTTGTTCAACAGACCAATCGTCGTCTCTAATTTCATATCGCAATCGTACCACATGTCTTCGGTGACGAATGTTGATAGTTCTTTAAGTGATAATTGATTTGTAAACTGTGTAGATGCAAAATCGAACGGTAAATACTTCATAGTAAAAAAACCATCAAAAAGTGATTTTCCAGCCAATGTGGAAATGTCGAAGACGTTTTTGTTTGCTGAAGACGATTTCGTTATACTAATCCTCACCATGTGGGTCACCGAATCAGGAAATCCGTTGGACTTTATCGCTCGCACTAAACTCTGGAAGTCATCTTGAGACTGAGATCTATACGCGTTAAAGGCGATTTGAACGATGGTCATTTTATCGCTGGAGACCATTCTTCGTTTTTCCATCTCTTTGTAGAATCCGGATCCTTTCATGAGTGCAAACCTTTCTAGCGTGACGAATATATCACCGCTTCGAACGATCGTTACTTCCTTTTTGACGTTGTTAATATGGATAACGTGGTTAGTAGTGTTCGATAGACTCGATTTATCGTTCCTGCCGAACGGGTGGAAGGGAAAATTATCTTTTTTGGAAATGCTGAAATTGTAAAAGTCGATTTCCGTTCGGAAATCGCTTATCCTCTTGTCGGTGACGTTTTTACAGTTTTCGTACGTCATCGCGTAGTCGTTGTAAACGCTTTTCGTGTTTGCTAGCGAATGGCTGGTGAAGATGTTCCACTGCCAGGTGACGTTGTACCTAATCGACGCAAGAAGTTTCGATGGAATTTCAATTTTCAAGCTGTTATCTTCCGTAATTTTTGGCGAAATTTTTTCGTTCGATATTAACCCTGTCTCTTCGACGAGCGATAAGTTCTCTTCGTTGAATATCCTCCATCCGTCTAACACGCTCACGTCTTTCACCCATTTTTTATCTCCGTCATTCAGGTGATGTGGTTTCGTTATGAAGCTTTTTTTCAACGGAGTTGAAACATTACCGATCGACCGAACCTCTTCGAAGAGACCATTTGATTATTGATAATAGGTTGTTTAAGTCTGGTCGCGTAAAATTTTATACTGTGATAGAACATCATTCCGAATAATGGTGTCGCGGGACTTGTCTCCTTGATTTCATAATCATATGTAGGCAGGTTACTTATGGATGCGGAATAATCTATCAGCCACTGAGGATAGTCCAGACTGCTCATACTGCTGTCGAACGGATAGAGCATCTTCAGCAGGCTGTAGTTTTCACCCTCCTGCAGGTCGGGAAACGGCACCTGTCTGTTCGTATGAGTGATGTTCACGCTGATGTTTCCACGATCGTTTACGATCGCGATGGCTGCGCACACGAGCATCTTCGGCACGAAGACGTTCCCGTCGATCATTGTCATCTTCTTTTGATTATTCTGTTGTTGTTTTTTCTCAGATCTTGTAAACGTCCTTCCTGCTCAACCTGTCTTTGAATTTTTCGCCGTCACCGTTTTTTACGTAATAGTAATGGTAATCAACTCTTCCTCCGCTTCTGCCGTCTTCTTCTTTTTCTTTTCGAGCAAATTGCTTCTTTTTATAGACGATAAACGTGCGGCTTTCATCATATGTAGGTCTGTTCTGCGACGTGTGTTTGGCAAATTGCCCTGGCGCGTCTTTCTTCTTGAATCTGTACTTGGCCACTAATACCTTGTCGCCAACATTAATAGGTGGTAATCGTTTCATCGTTCTCGCATCACTACGTTTCCATTGTTTTCTTAACGTTGCGTGTCGTTGTTGCGTCGCCTGTATCCTACTTGCGTTAACGACGATTCTGTTTGCTTCTGCTACGCTCAGTTCGCCTTCTTTCCCCGACTTTTCTTCTTCCTTGTTCTTTTTGTCTTGTTTGACCAACGTGGAAAAGAGCATACTGTGCGGTGATTGACCTCTATATTTTGTGCTTTCCGTTGTGTTCATGTTGTTGGCGATATTTGTGAACACCTTGTTACTCACGTCTCGTCGCAGCAGTCGTTTCGCAGCGGTGAGTCGTTCCTTCAACGCTCTCACTTTTTGTTCTGCGGCGAACGCGTGTCCCTCGTTCTTTCTGCTGCTGTACATCTGCACTGAATGCTCCTCGTTCAGTCTGACGATTTCGGTCTGTTCGAACTCCCTGTCTACCTGTATCCATGTCCACAAATGGTCGTCGTCGTCGTCGTCAATAATTATGTTCTGTTTGTCTACGTTGTCTTTAGGAAGTCGACGTCTTAGCACGTCAAGTTCGCGTGTGTAAAACTCTTCTACTTTTCGTTTCAACGCACTCTTCTTTCGCATGGGATACAACCACACGTACGAAGAGAACAAGTCGACCACGACGAAGACGTATCGAGCCGTCGGATGACCGACGTATCTTACGTCTGCAACGTCGGCTTGCAATCGTTGTAGCGGACCTGACAGAGAATACAGTGTCGTCGTGTCGTAGTCGTTCAGTTTAGGTGATCGTTTTAACACGTGATCTCCAGCTACATTCCGCGATTGGTTTTTGTTCTTGTCGGTGATTCTTTCGTTTCGGACTTTTTCAATCGCCGAATCCAAAACTCTCACGTCACTTCCGTGTTTTTTCAGAAATTGTGCGACGAACGCGTGCAGCGTCTTGTCTTTTTCGTACGCCGACGTTCTCAATCGTCTCAACACTGTTTTAGTAGTTACTTTTGGCTGCAAATACGTCACACTGTGAGCATCCCCTGTTGACATCGAATCGAACAGGTTCGCGATGCGTTTTGCGTCAGATGATGATTCGGTCATTTTAGTTCTCAAATCGTACTAATTTTTTCTTTTTAATACTACAATCTGATTATTAACTTTTTTTTTTTTATTTCATTCTTTTAAAACGGTCCGCCTTCGTCCGTCATTTGTTTCATCATTCGTCTCATCTTCATCTGAATCTCGTGATACAGTTCTGTTTCTCCGTCTGACAGTCCCCCTTTAGTTGCAGACAACGTGTTGAGTTCAACCAGTCTGTTCATCAATATTGTGTATTCAGCCAGTTTGCTTGCACTGTTGACGTTGTTGGCAAATATTGGTAAATCGTTTGACGCTAGAGTGTAGAACTGTCTGATGAGAGCAACGTCCCACTGTGAACCCGACTGTTCGTTTCGCACTCTCATGAAGTGCTCAATTAACCAATCTAGTCCTGAGACATCGTTAGTTTTCCGTCGAATTTCAACTAGTTTGTCTAACACTTCTGAAATTTCCATTGTAGATACGCTACTTTGACCTTGCAACACGTCAGTGTGTTCTTGACCGGGAATCGATCCGTTGATTTTAACGACCTCATAATCGAATTCGTCATTGCCGTAAAGCGCGTCTTCTTCTTTAATTTCCTCTTCTTCTTCTTCATCTTTAATATGAATAATGTCATAATTAACACCTTCATCTTTAATATTAATGACTTTGTGACCGTCGGATGAAAACGTTGCTGCTTTTGCTTCGTTTAGTTGTCGTTCGAGTGATTGAACATCTTTTAAAATGTCACGTCCTCCGTGTTCGATATTTTCTAATCTAACACCGTTGTATCCGTCAGCAATAAAAGGGGTATTTTTCTGTTCAGGATTGGCGATTGCTAACGACGACGATTTTGAATCGATGTCGATTTCGTGTACGTTAATTTCACGTGTTACTCTATTTGGGACGAGACGCTTGTTGACGGTACCGTCTTCTATTTTAGGTTCAGTCAACTCTGTTACGATCGCGTTGGAATAGAAAGGGTTTATGTTACGTTGATCCGATGGAATGGAGAATTTACGATCATCAATGTCGGTGATATCTTCGCCCATCTCATGATCGAAAATTCTTACTGCGTTTCCATTGCCACCACCACCATCTGGTCTCCAATCTCCGTAGCCGGATTGCTTAATTTCCGTTATACCGACGTCCCCTTTGGTTTTAAAATACTCGCGAGTTACTTCTTGAGAAACGAGCGCGTTGATCGCGACCTGTTCTTCCTCTCGTTTTATTTTCATCATCAACATCGCCTGATTAGCTTGCTGAAGTGCTAAGTTCATCCTCTGAAGTTCTTCCGAAAGTAATGTTACTCTTGATTCGCCGTCGTTGGCTCGCGTCTTGTAATAGTCTATCGTATTTTCAGCTTTTTCAATAATTTCCTGTAGTTGATACATGTCGTTGACATACGTCGATCGGTCTGACTCGCTCTGATTTTTCATTTCGGTAAGTATGTTACTAGCGTTCTCCAGTTGTCTGTGCAATTCACTTTTTTCATCGTTCGATGCGTGAAGTCTCTCTTCAGCTACTTTAATCACCTCGTCTTTCTCGAACTGATGTTTTCCAATCTCCGCTTTTGCGTCACGTAATTGTCTTTATTTATTTATTTATTTTTTATTTTACATTAAATTGGCTTCAATTTATACAAATTGTTCTTCCGCCTAAACTAAAAAAATTAAAATTAAAATTCATAATGAATAAAATATATCTATTAAAATAATTGTGTTAAAATATTAATAGTAGTAAAATGCAGTTATGATAAAAAAAATCCAAAAAAAAAAAAAAAAAAAAAAAAAAAAGAACTAGAGAATCGAGCTCGAGAGGTGCGAAACATAGCATTGCAAAATAGAAAGTAAGAGGTAGTTCAAAACTAGAATTGAGAATAGACTAAGGTAAAAAAATAAACATCAGAGTGACAGGGCCCGGGCTAAGGCCTTATCAAAATAAAAGTTTTTGGCTTCTGAAGAAAATTTTTCTAAAGTCTTTAAAGATTTAATGTTTTCTGGTAGATCATCATACCAACGGGCTTGACTTTGGAATGATCCATCACCAACAACTTTAACCAATGGCTCTTTGGAAGTAGAACGCAGCGTCTTATTTGGATCAAAGAATTCAACATTAAGGTAACTGGGATGGTTTTTATCTTGACGCGATTTGTGGACAATTTTCGCGGTATTAAATTCCATATACTCTTTGACAGGTAGCCATTTTAATTTAATTACGTCATTCAAGTTAGCATAACGAGATATAACATATCCAGCTGCTATATTTTGGATCTTTTGTAGTCGTTGTATTTGATATTTTGGAATTTGAGCAAAAACGACATTGCTGTAGTTAAGCTTGGATAGTATCATTGTTTCAGCCAAGGTTTTTCGAACATGAAACGGGGTAAAGCGACTGAATTTACGGAGAGCACGCAGTGTTCCTTGAGAAGACTTGATGATAGCATTGATATGAGTTGACCATGATAAATTTTGATCAAGGTGAATTCCAAGCAATTTAACATCTGATTTGTGCTCAATCGATTTTCCGGAACATCGGAAAAGTTGACTTTGATTTTTCGGAAAGTTTCTTAGACGTTGCGAATGGAATATAATGAGCTGTAATTTGTCGTTGTTAAATAGAAGATTATTATCCTTTGACCACGACTGAAGATTCTCGACGTCCTTTTCCATCTCTTTAATGGTTAGCTGCAGATCTTTGACTCTGCAGTGTCGGTAGAGGGAGGTGTCATCTGCGTATTGTATACTTGATGATATCACTTGATCTGAAAGTTCAACAACGTAGAGATTAAATAGCACAGGGCCTAATATGCTACCCTGCGGAACTCCGAAGCACATGGGTTTCGTGGAAGAGGTTTTGTCTTCAACTTGTACATACTGTTTCCTATCTTTCAAATAGCTCGACAAAATTTGAAGAGAATCGTAGGAAAAGTTCATATCTCTTAGCTTCAATAGTAGATTCTGGTGGTCTATGGTGTCAAAAGCTTTTGAGTAATCGATCATTATAGCTAGGGTGACTTCACTTTTGTTCATCGCTTTTTTGATGTCATCTCGAATTTTGATGAGTAAGGTAGCGGTGGAATGGCCTTTACGAAAGCCTGATTGTGTTTGATGATAGAGTGCTTTGTCCTCGATGAATTTACAAAGCTGAACCAAGATGACTCTTTCAAAAACTTTCGATAGTACCGGCAGCACCGATATCGGTCGGTAGTCCTTGATTTTTATTGGTGAATCTATTTTTGGTATAGGGCATACGCGAGCAACCTTCCATTGTCGAGGAAAGGTTTTCTTGTCAATGCAATTATTGATTATATGCACAAGTGGTGATGTGATGGACTCTGAAATTGGTTTTATGAAGCGTATGGAGATGCTATCAGATCCACAAGAACAGTCATTTTTCAAATTCTTTAGAATCTGATGTACCTCATCATAAGATGTGTGCAAAATTTTGAAAGAAGTTTCGTCATTTACTGTGTCGATGTCGTCTGGTAAAGTTGATTCTACGTTAGGTTTACCGGTAAGTTCGAAGCTAGCTTGCTGTAGTAGTCGTTCATTTCGGAGGGGTGGTGGTTAATACGAGACTTTTGATTGTTCAAAACTCGATGGATGGTGCCCCAAACAGCTTTGGGGTCTTTTGATGAAAGAGATTTTTTGAAAAAGTTATTTTTGATTTCTTTCAATTTCTTTTTGTAGTTGCATAGCTTTTCTTTGTACGACGCTTTGTTTTTTGGGTTTAAGCGAGCTTGTTGACGAGACTGCTCAAGTTGGGCTCGACATATTTCGATAGCTGGATCCCTCATCCAAGGTGCAACTGGGCGAGTCAGTTTCACACGTTTTAATGGAGCATGGTTTTCGATACATTCAAGAATCAGATGGTTGAGAATGTCTATTTGATTTTCAGGATCGTCGAAAGCATAAACGAGGTTGAATGGTAAATGAGATATTTCATTAATGTAAGAATTCATATCGAGATTCTTATCGTCACGAATGAACTTATAACGAGGTTCAAAACGCTCTTTTTTTATGCTCAGCAGGATATAAGGGGTATCATGGTCACTTATTTCGTCGGTTGGGAGGACGTCGCTGTGACTAACTTTGTTTGGAATGTTGGTGATTATATGATCGATGAGGGTTTTACTTTTCCTTGTAGGTTTTGTGACATGTTGGTAAAGGTTGTATGAGGTGAGTATATCTTTGTAACGTATTGTCGATTCCTTATCTTGACCGAGAAGATCTATATTTGTATCACCGGTAAGAATGATAATACCGTTCCATTTGGTACAAATTTCAGCAATGGTTGTTTCAAACACATCCAGCCATTTTAGTTTTTCCTTTTCATCGAAGTTTGGTTGGTACACGGTAGCAAGAAGGTAAGGAGTGTTTTTGTTTCTGCCTCTGAATTCAACAGCCAAAATTTCCAAGGAAGAGTTTTTTATTAAGTCCTCACGAGGTTAAAAATGAAGATGATCTTTTGCATAAATACCGACTCCACCTCCACGAGTTTTTCGGTGCTTGAAGGCAGGTTTATAACCGGCGATTTTAACGTACTCCTCTTGTTCTTTGTTGTCTTGCAGCCAAGTTTCGCTAAGGGTTATAATATCGAATTTAAGAAGGTTCAACATAGCGGAAAATTCAGTAAATGTTGATAGAAGCGATTGTGTATTGATGTGTGCGATAGAAGTCAAATTACGGTTTTCGTTTAGTAAATTTCGGTGAGTGTTTTCAATAAGATTATTGTCAGGTATGCTTTCATTAAAAGCATTGTTGTCTAAATTGGAAATATCTCTGATGTTATGAAACGGTAGAACTGTGTGCAAACAAGATTCGCACGTCCAATGGCTAGGCAATCTCGAATTCCCGACATGATGAACGAGATTTGTACATTTTACGTGGCTCACATTTAAACAGCTGTCACAAATTAAACGTTTTTGGTTTTTTCTGACAGTTTTTGAACAAGTATTACATTTCGGTGCAGAAAAACCAGGTCCTGGATTTGTTTCTATATCTCCTGATATAATCAATTGATATGTTGCTGTTGAATTTGCATAATATACGGTTCTTGAGTTTGTTCTTTTTATTTTTCGTTGATTTGGGAATTTCTTTGTTGCGGATTTTGAATCAATTGGTCCCTCAGCGCAGCATGTCATTAAAGTTCCTAATATCATCAATACAAATGGGAAATAAACAAACCAACGTTGAAACATATTTGACGAGGTACGGTTTTTACATGCAAGTATAGTAGAAGTGATAGATTTCACGAAAACCAATATTATGAAATAAAAAATTGTATGTTTGAAAGTCTGTGTTCAAATTTTGTCTATCAAGATCAAATAACATTTCTTCACTGGTTCTCTCCATTTTTGCAAGTTCGTCTTTAAAATGACGGATTTCTTCATTTAACTTCTGTTTTTTCGTTGGAGAAATTTCGTTCCGCTTCTTTTCGTTCTTCGTCTTTCGATGCTTCTTTTTTTACGCGGAGTTCGTTCAATTTAGTTCACCGCTTTTGTTCAGTTGTTCGATGAAACTGTCGAATTGCTTTTGACGTGTGCTACTCGCGTGTGTATTCGCTTCCTCTCTCTCCTTAGTTGAACTTCGAATTCTTGTTTCATGTGTCGTTTGCGTTCGATGAAATTCTGTTCCGTCTGCA